>CM076570.1:718611909-719211909 GCA_034641835.2 Pinus albicaulis | reverse complement strand
ACAGCTTATAGGTAGGCAGGGCACACCATACATCCTACTCAACATGCATAGAACTGGTAAATAAAACTAGCAAACATTATCCTTAAGTTACTAAAGAGCAGTTAAGAATTCTTTAGCATAACTAAGGAAGAAGAAAACATCAAGCTATGAAGATTCAGGAATTTCGAGGTGCCTCCATGGGCATATCTCAAAACTAATCTCTACTGATCTATAGCAGCAAGAAGCATGTATTATGGATGAAAACTAGAAGACAAAAACATAGCAAGAAACACTATACCATTCTACCATGTCATGGAATCCATCACCAATCCTTCATCATTCCTCAAAAGCATCCAAGAGGCAGTCCAAAAATCATAACACAAATGTATTCTTCAAAGCTCATATGACCAATGTATTAATTCTTCTCTCAGTTTCAGCCTCAAATTTACAATGAAACCCATGGAATAAATAGGCTTGAGGGAGGAAAACCTCATGGAGCAACTAGCTATCCCATTGGCCAAGTCAAAATATCTAAACTTGTCCTTGAGGCTTTGCAAAGCCCAAGGCACAAAATATCCCATAAAATATCTAAAAAACTGCTAAAAACGGAAATTATATTGACTTTACATCATTTCCCAAGGATAAAATAGCTTAACGCACATTTGGGAAAAGCAGATTTTTGAGGTTCAAAAATTACAAAAATACTTCATATTTATGCCTGAAAAAGGTCCCCTGACTTGCTGGATGCAATTGGCAGCCTTCCCGATGTCGAAATGGGGCTCATGAGGGCTTGCTGGAAAGCTCTCTGTGTCTACTTTCCGGCGCAACTGAAACCATCTCAATCCGAGGCCTGGAAGTCATCCAAAACTGTACCTGTGTGCAAAAACCCAGAAAATAGCAGACTGCTGATATGGCGGGCAGAATGTGCAAAAAGAGGGCATTTTTCGCCAATTTGAGGGGGCGAATGATCTCCAAATGCTCTGAAAATCGCAGGAGACCTGCTCATGGAATTATGGCATCCATCGGTATCATCCTCCTCCCTTGACAACTCCTCAAACTGAAATGGCGAAATTATGAGTTTTTGACCAAAAACCCAAAAAATGCTAAAAAACAAAAAGTTGCCGAAAAAGGCCCAAAATTGGCATGCATGACCCTCAAGGGTCCATAGCAACATGCTCCGAAGCTGAGGCCAAAATATCAAGGGATGATATGCTTTTCCCTTCTTTCCGTGCTAGGCGCTTTCCCTTTACCTTCTTCAATTTCTCTTGTGCTGCCTTTAGTTTGCGCCGGGCAAACTGATTCAGCTTTTGGAAGTGGTGTGTCCTCTTCCTCTGCAGCTCTAAATCTCTATTGGCCCTCTCAAGCTTCATTTCCAAATGTTTGTTAGCTCTTTCAAGCCAAACCTCTTTGTTTTCCTCAATTTCCTGCTCAAGGAGTGCAGTGAGAGGAAAGGCTTGGAGCTGGGCTTGCTCTTGTAGAGATGGGCTCATATCTTTTATGTGGACCGCTCCTGTGGTCTTTCCTTGGAGGCATTTTGAACTGAATATGCTTTGGAAAAGACAAACTGCCCCCACTGTGTGTAAAAAGTCATGTTGGAATCAAACTGTGTCACTATACTGCTTGGACAGAATGGATAATGAGATTTGGATGTATTGCAACAAGCTTTTGTAACACACAACTTCTGCTCTCCTTAAAACAACCTTCTACCTTTGAGTGTAACTCGGCTAGGAAAAATTTCTCAATAGGACACCATATAGTAAAGATGAGACAGACTGATGTGTAGATTTCCTGTATACAGTGTTAAGAAATCACTCCTCTTGTGAATTTGTTAGAGGCCAATCAACACTTGTATTTGTGTCTCCAAGACAAATCTTAATCATAAAAACCCTGTTCTTCAGAAATGGTCTTCCACTTTGAAAATATCACAGTCAGCAACTCTTCAAAATGATATAATATAGTGAAAAGAAGGGCAGACTGCTAGAAGGAGTTTGTTGCAAGGAAGTGCTAAAATCACCCTGTTCCTGAAACTTTAGATGTCAACCAATACACCTTACTCCTTGCTCAAGGAGACTTTCAGTCATTAACAACTCTGCCCTGTATAAGTGTGCCAACTTTCCACTGATCTTGCATATGTGAAATCAACTCTTAGTGTTTAGACAGTCAATACACAGTACTGGAGCAAAAATGACAGAGTTTTTAGAAGACTATAAAGCTTTTAGACAGAGGTTATATGAGTTTTCTCTTTAAAACAATCAATGGCGCCTTACGAATGTAACCCTCTGGTTATGTTATAAAATCCTCTGCTTGGATGGATAGAAACTTTGTCAATAAGCTTTGAACAATACAAGGCAGCCAACCAACAATACATTGAATACTGTCTCTTTATGAGTAGTGTGGACAAGCTTCCTCCGGAGCTTCAACCTATACACTTCTGCTTGACTAAGAACACTTTCTCTCACTAAATTTCACTATTCTCTATGCATGTCACTTTTTAAACAAAAACATGCTCATTAACCTTGGTGTGAGTATACAGTCAGATTTATATTTAAAGCAGAGGTATCAGGGTTTTAAAGGCTCAAAAACTCTGAGCAAAAAGCTGTAAAGATTCCCTTTTTTTACAATAATCAAGACCCTTTTAATGCGGAATATCCATCTTTGGGGAGAAGACCTTCAACCATACATGTTGTTTCAACAGATATGCCCATGCAAAAAAAACTGACTTTTATCATTTGGCAATTTCGGAAATGTGGATGAAATTTCGAAATACCTCTTGAAATTGTTGAAAAAACCTTGGAGGAGAGTTGGATCAGCACCGGAGACCTTCAAGATTAGCGTGGCACTCTTTAAGGTCAGCACGGCGCGCAAAACACACCACCCGGGTGGCCTGTCGGGTCGGGCAGTCGGGCGGTGTACAGGCGCGTCGCTTGTTTGTACAGGCGCGTCGCGCCAACACTGACCGCCTTTGTAAAAACGCCCCCAGGCGCGTCGCGCGGGTTTCCAGACGCGTCGCTCAGCCAATAATCAGTGCAAAACTCTGCAAATTGACCAGAAATTTGTTGTTTCGATGCTGAGGGCGGCGTGGAACTTTGTTTGCGGTTGGAAAACGATAAACTCACCCTCGACCTCACTCCTTATATCATTTCAAAACAAATCTTCAACGGTCACTTCCCTTTTAAATGCAAAGTGGACCTTTGGTTTGGCTTCTTTGCAAATTTTCACAATATTTTTGACACTTTTGAATATCCTCGGTGCATCTCATACTTGAACCTTTTTATAAAAACACAAATGGCTTTAAAAACCAGAACCTTGTCTTACTCATGCACCGGTGTTTGAACAGTGATTCCCTGTTTTGTTCTTTTGGTGATAAACACCGAACTTCAGACTTTGACAAATAACTTGATAACTTCCACATCACCTCTGCCACTTGGTGAGAAGATATATTTAACCTCTTTGATTTTTTAGTTTCAAAGTGTCCTTTCTAACTGCTTCAAAAGTGACAAGGCCTCTCCTTGAAACTGGCTTAAATGCCAAGTGTCCTTTAAATTTATTTTCGGACTGTGAGGTACAAAATGCAGTTGTATTTGTTTATGCTCTATTCACCTTTGTATATTTAAAAAGGAGATTTTCTTTGATACCTCTTTTCACTCAAGATACACCGATATGGTACCCTTTCCCTTTTATGATGAACATGCCTATACTTGTCTTAAAATATTTCTCCAGAAACTGAAAATAGGACAAATCACTCCTGTACTTGATGAACCTGTAGACTGACTTGTAGGACCCCTGGTTGCAGAAAAATTTGAAATGCTGCCTCAAAAAACAGGGTTCTTTGTTACACAGTTACCATTTTTCTTTGACCAGTGTATTGACCCTTTTTGTAATAGAACCATTCCATAACTCGACTATGTTCACTGTTTTACCTTCTTGATGATTTTTTAACAGGAAAAACCATTCAGAATGTGTCAAAAGCATTTAAAAAGCTTTGAAAACCATTTCTTGAAAAGCACTCCTTTGGACTTTTGGCATGTGACATTGGATTGTTGTTTGATCCTTTCCCTTAAGGAAACTGCCCCTTTTTTGGTATCAATGGCATACATATTCATAATGTTCCCTGTCCATCATGATGTATATTTTGAAAGACATTTTCATATGAATAGAAAGAGCAATATTTTTGAATTAGAAACATTATCTTTGACATGTGTAATGACTTCTATTTTCCTTCTTTGTATCCTTCCACTGCACCTTTCTGACTAATCAGTCTTCAACAATATCCAAGGCTTTGGCCATCTGCTCATACATGGAGGAGGCTCTTCATCAGGTAAGGTATCTGAAGGTTGTTTGACAAATCTGTTTGACACAGCTTTTTCCCTGGATGTGATGGTAAGTAAACCACTTGAAAAACATCAATACTAGCATCTCTTCTTGCAATCATCACTGTGTTTCAGAAAAAACCCTAGCCAAAGTGACACTGTCTCCCTGCACTGCTCTAAGGGTGACTGAAATATCATCATTTGCTTTGGTCATCTCATGAAAAATTACTTGAAAGATAGTCTTTGTGACTGTGGAGGTCAGTGCCTTTTGAAAAACAAAGAACTTTCTTTCTGCCTAGGTGATGACATGATCTGTCAGTATCTCTTCAATTTGATCTTGTGGACAAGCAGGCTGCTTATGATTGGAATTTTTACTAATGACATGCCTTTCTAAAGTTTAACAATTGATATGTTTTGAAAGCTTCAAATGACCTCCTTTATCAGACCAAACTCTGTTTTCCTTTGAACTTGCATACTGCAGACTTTATTCTCTGTTATGATCATCATTCACATTCAGAAAAACCTGGAGTCTCTGTTTTATTTGTTCAGTAAAAGGCAAACCTGGACTTCTGCAACCTTTAAAGTCAATACTGGCCAGCGCCCTCTGCTTGTATATGAAGGAGGCGCCCTAACCCTCTGCTTGTAAATGAAGGAGGTTCTGGGCCATGCAAATTTACCAGTTTGCTGAAACAGTGGTGTCCTTTTCTTACTTTGATTTTCATGCTGGAAAGAGCTGTAAGGTCTGGATGAGTAGCTTTCTGTTTTGCAGACATATCTCAGGCTCAAGTTACATTTAGAAGCAGCTGTTCTTCTAACTGTAGATTCAAGCATTTCCTCCTGAGATGAAGTTATATTTCCTGCCTTTGTAGAAACCATAAAACACTGTGAAACACCTAATAGTCAGCTTGAGATTGGGGTTTATGCAGTGCTGAGATCTAGGGGATGTGAGTGGTGCGACTTAGAGCTGTTTGTCAATTTCATTTGCAAAGTGGGAGGTCAGTCATGGTAGGTCTGTTACAGATGGAGGCTTTTTGGCCTTTTGATGATTGCCAAGGGTAAAATGCCTTAAAGTGCCACTTCCTAACATAGGGGAGACTTTTGAAACAGATTTGGATTTGCTTTTTAAAGTTGATGGGCAGATCAGGGGGCTGAAACCAGGTAGGAAAGGGATAATGAAGTTTTGATTTTGACATGGGTGTGCTGAAAGGTAGAAAGGCGAAAAAAAATTTAGGGGGGTTTTCTGGATGACATATTGACATAAGGAAATTAGTTTCTAGAAAACTCAGCTGTAGATATAGTCATCACTAACATGTAAAAAATACTGATGGCTAACAATGGCTCCATTTGGGGAGGGCAGCTCCTCGTCAGGAGGTGTCCAGAATTCAGATTTTTGGCTTATGAAGACCAGTGCCTTATCCATTGGCGCAAAATTTACCCTTCTCTTGATGTTATTTCTGAAAAATTGACAGCATGATTAACATCAATGATACTTCTACCTACCCCACTATCTTTCCTAACATTTTTTCTTCTCTTTGGCGCATTTGAACTAGCAGCCTTTTGACAAAGTATATTTTTCTTTTTTGCAAAATGAAACTATCTATTTCTACTCTTATATCTGCCGGGAGTTCAGATTAAACTGATGAACTCCTTCATTACCCTACCTATGCTAGATCAACTGTCAACATTAAGCAGTTTGACAGGATTTCATTCTCTAATCTACAACATGAAATTCAAAAATGATCAAATCAGGATTAGGCAGTCTGATTTGTCATGCATTTGCGGCATAAACGACAAGCTGCACACAAATGTTATTCTGCAATAAAAGGAAACTAGACAAGCGGGCTAAGATGTACAATGTGTTTTTCATTCCTCGCTTCTCTCTTTGGTTCTGTTTTAGGCATGTGGAACCAGAATCTCTCCCTAATCTAAGCTCTGTGATAAGTCAATCTTACACAATGTTGACTATCTTGGCACTCACTAACTTATCAACAAATAAATTTAAACATGCTCAGCTATGATTAGGCTAGATAGCTGAACAAGACATTGAAGTACTAGTAGCGGCATTTAGACTTGCTCGCTTTCTGAAAGACTGTTTTTTGGAACATGGGGCCTTTGTTCTATCTTCACTTGCCCTCTTTTCCCTTTTTACTGTTTTTGACTTTCCTATCTTTTACTGTTTTTGATTTTTCTATCTTTTCAATATTTCAAACAATGGTATGAACAATGGATGCAAGTGTCCCAAACTCAAAAATCTTGGAAATGACAGATTTTAAGCATCTTATCCTCGTAAGGATCTCCTCTCACCCTTGGCCCACTCAACTCTTGAAAAGAAAAATTTGGGAAATTTTCTCTCTCTAACATGACATAGGGATTCATGCAAGAATCTCTAAATAGCCCAGTATCTTCCCTTTGTACCTCTCTGAATATTTGATTTCCACTCCTTTCCTTACTGTATGCTTTCCTCAAGTAATGCATGTATTCTTGGTCATTCTTAAAATAGATAATGACATCATCAAGGTATGCACAGATGCAGAAATTTAAAACTGGGAACATGGCTTTCATGAACAGATTTCTGACATTGGGTGGTTTTGCAATTTTGAACTTGAAATCAGATCTACTTCCCGCAAAATTGAAAAAATATTTAAGCTGTCTACTTTGCAAAGGAATCTTATGACCATGACCTGAAACATCATCTTGCAAACATACACGATTAAAAGCACCTTTAATTGGTAAATCATGGTCTTGAGTAGAAAAAACATAATCTCTGTTATAGGGATATGTAGTTTTATTCCTAAAATCAAAGCAGACTCTATGACCAGCTGTTTTATCCCTGATTATTTCATTTTGTTTCAGATTGTTGTGTTTCCTCTTGTAAAAACTGTTCTTTGAGGGGAAGGTAGTGACACAGTAATTTCTCTTGCTTTTTCTGTAGAAATTGGTATTCTGCATGAGATTTCTGATTTTGGCTTTTCTAAGTTCTTCATGAAAAGACAGAATGTGAGCTAATTTCAGTAGTTCAGATATGCTAGGATTGCAATTATCATTCTTGCTCATGAGAAATTTATCTGGTCTTTTTTCAAGATTTTGAGCTGCTGAGGTTATAGTTAAAGCTTCATTTGCAGTAGGAGGGTCACATGATGGTAAATCTTTGAGGTATGGCAGAAACATTGAACTCCCTTGCTCCCGGGTTCCAAACAGGTTTATAATGTGTAGGTCTTCTAAAGCCTTCACCCGGAAGAAGTTTCCACAAGTCACTGCTGGTGTTTGACTAAAACTAGAGCAATTTGCTTGATAGTACATCAGAGTTTGTGCTTCTTGTTCTAATCCTACTTCAGGAAGGGAAAACTTACTTTCCTCAAGACACAACCGTTCATGATCATGGTAGTTTTGAGTGTCTAGTTCATCATAGGGCACCAGGGATAGCTGATGTGGTGGACCTAAGTCTACATCAGTTTCCTCTGACTCTTCCTCCGTGTTTTCATCAATATGCATAATGAAAGAGTTCAGGTCGGAATGCAAGGAACACATTGGAATGTTGTCTGGCCTATCTTGACTGCTAATTATGTATTTCATGTGTGATTCTCGGTAGAGTATTCTGGTCTGGCCAAACACAGGAATGGTGGCATATGACATGTCCAGTTGGATATTCCCTTGGAGTTTGGCTCCCCAAGATCTGGATAGAAGCATCCCGTATTTGGGAGGGATGTCTGCCACTACTATATCGATGATTAGATGTTTCGTAGGTATTTGGGCCAGACTAAAACAAAGGTCTTTGATCAAACCCAGGCATTGGACTCTACTTGAATCAAATGAATACAAGTCTTTGTATGGTCTTGTGATTTCTAAGCCTAATCTTTCCATTACTACCTTCGGCATAAGATTATGCGAGGCGCCGGAGTCTAGCATGGCATTGTGGAGGATTTGGTCGTGGATGTTTAGGCTAATGTAAAATGGAAGAGTATTCCCTTCTTGGAATTTTCCTTCTATCTTTGGACCAAACAAAACTTCAGGAGTGTCATCAGCTAGATTAACAGTGTTTGCATCATTCTCTAGATTTAAGACTTTTATTACTTGGGATTTATAAGAGTTTTGGGCAATGAGTTCAGTAAGAGGCATGGTGATCTTGATCTTGGCGATTTCGCCTTCAAAACTAAAAGGCAACTGAAGTTTAGATATGTTTGTTTCAGCTTTTTCAGCCACGACCTTGTCTGTGCTCTGAGTTTGTTGACCTTGTTTAGGGATTTTGTTTGCCATAGTTGTTTCGGTGACTTTTTCAGAAGTACCAGGAGTATCTGAGAGGGGACAAGTTTGGGTAACTTTGGCTTGGCTTTGGTCAGTCTTCTCAACCTTGATTTTGTCACTGCCTACTGCTTTCTTGAGGATGGTATTAGGGACTTTAGCAGTATCTGAGTTTCCTTTCTTGGCATTATCTTGGTTTCTTTTGCTTCTAAGGTCATATTGCCTGTGAGCTTCTATAATGGCATTCTGAAAATCCATGGCAGGGTCATCGAGATCTTCATAGTTGGTCTCATCTTGATTAGGAGAAAAGAACGCTTGTTCTTCTTCTGTGAGGTACACCTCACTTTCATTATCAGATCCTATGAGGTTTAAATGATGTTCCTCAAGAGGTTATGTATCCCTATCATCCTCTTCCACATAGTTTTCATTGAATGGTGGCCTAATCTGTTGGTCATTTTCTCTTGGTCTGTTTTGGGGCTGTTCCCTCCTAAATTTTTGGTTTCGGTTTCTGTTTGGAGGATTTGGCTGGTTGTCCCTAATAGGAGCCTTTTCATTTATCTTTTCCCACATTTTAGCCATGGATTTGACTAAGTCATCTATTCTGGGATCTAGGGAAGGTGATGAGGTGGAGACCTCATCTCTATAGGTGACCTTTCTTTCTGATCTAGTCCTAGCTCTTTTTTCAGCTAAGTTGGCATCTGCTTTTATGGCTATTTGTTGCATTTCCTCTAAGGTAGGGGGATCCTTATCTCTCAGATGATATGTCATGTCCGGATCGAAACCTTCGGGGAATTTTGCCAAGGCTAGGCCAAGTGGAGGTTTGAAATGAGGTGGGAGGGAGTTATATACATTGTTGAACCTAGTACAGTAAGCTTGGACACTTTCCCCATTTTCCCGTTTTAGGTTGTTATATTCTGACAGGATTTGAATGGGGTTTCTTCGGATTTCCCACCTATTTCTGAAGACTTGATGTAGTTCTGGATATCGTGGATACTGTTTGGAGTTAAGCTTTTGAACCATGCTTTGGGTTCACCACCAAGACTTTGGGCAAATATTCTCATTCTGACAGTCTCGTCTTGTACCTCTAGGTATTCATAAGCATCAATCATCCTACTTATATGCTGTTGAGGTGTGGTGGTGTCTTCTCCAGTAAAGTGTGGGATTTTGTCTTGATATTTGTTTGGGAGAGGAGCTACAGGCGGTGGCAACACCAAAGGTGCGTACCAGGCTGCCATGACTGGAGCTAGTGGATGATGTACAAGATGAGGACTAGTAGGCTGAAATGAAGTGGTTTGAACAGTGGTGGTTTGACCAGGTGTGGCGGATGAACTTGGACTAGTGATCTGGTTTTGAGCAGATATGGGATGATAGGAGCCAAACTGATAGAGAAGCTGGAAATCAGGAGGAGTGGTGGGTGAAGCTTCTCTAATAGTACTCTGTGGTGGGTCTAGGGGTTCAAGATCGTCAAAGTTTATCTTACTATATGATTTGCTTCTGGGAAGAGTTTGTGATGACTCTAATTCAAAAGGTGAATCTAGTAGGATAGTGCGATTTTTAGGTACAGATCTTGCTCTACGGATGGATCTACCAGTAGCTAGATGATCAGTTTCGGAAGCTTGCCACAGAATATTTTCTAGGTCATCTACTATGATAGGGGGATTTGGGTCTGGATGAGATCTGGTGTTGATTCTTCGTGAAGCCAGATTTTAGATCCAGAGTTTAGAGATAATGGTAATGGTGAATGTTCTGGATGAGTGGTTTTTCTAAAGCTTTACTAAGGCGGAGGATGGTCAAAAACAAAAGGGATGGATTAGTGGAGTCGCCAGGTGGAACTGGGTTGTTTTTGTGAAGATAGCTATGGTCCACCACCAGTAACTAATCTGGGAATGTTTTTGGATTTTCTAAGTTTTATGTGCAGCCTATGGTTCAAAGTATCCTAAACTTGTTTCAACACTTTGCTAGGGTGATGAGAACAACAAGAGTTTACTTCAAATGGATCTATGGACTGCTTGCTTGTTTAGGTATCTAAAGGACCAAAGAGTCTATAAGAGTTTTCTAGACTATCATGTACTCAGTGTCCCACCATCTCCCGCTATGTTAGTAAGCGATGGGATAGGTCTATCGGATAGTAGCCTAGAGTTTTGAAAAATAGTAAGGCTTACTAGAAGTTAGTGGAGTCTCCAGGTGGATTGTCAGTTGTTCTGAGGTATACTTGTATGGTCCACCACCAATATTGACAAAAACCAATCTAAGGGAGTGTTTTGGGGTTTTTTGAGTTTTATGTGCAGCCTAGGATGTAAGAGTGTTATAAACCTGATTCATCACTTTGCTAAGATGGTGAAACAGAGAGTTTACACTAAATGATTCTAAAGGCTGATGGTTTAAGTTAAAAGTTGAAGGACTAAGGAGCGTATAAAAGTTTGCTAGACTGTCATGTACTCAATAAGTCCCATTGTGATCGCCATTATGTTAGTATGGCGATGAGGTGGCTAAATCGGATGGAATTCTAAAATTTAGCAAGGTAGTAAGGCCTACTGGAGGCTAGTGGAGTCGCCAGGTGGATTTTTAGTTGTTTTGCGGTATATGTGTATGGTCCACCACCAGTACTGACAAAAACCAATCTAAGGGAGTTTATTGTGGTTTTTTCTGAGTTTTATGTGCAGCCTAGGATGTAAGAGTGTTATAAACCTGATTCATCACTTTGCTAAGATGGTGAAACAGAGAGTTTACACTAAATGATTCTAGAGGCTGATGGTTTAAGTTAAAAGTTGAAGGACTAAGGAGCCTATAAAAGTTTGCTAGACTGTCATGTACTCAATAAGTCCCACCGTGATCGCCATTATGTTAGGGTCCCGTGATTTGGCCGATTGGCGAGCCAAATGACGATGTAACATCAAACCAAGCTTTGGAGCCCAAGGACCTAGCCTTCCTGGACTCAGAGAGGGCTCTCTCTATTATATGCAAAAGATATCGGTGTGTTTTCTTATGGTGTTCTGATATTAGGCTAGTTATGAAGTATGTTTTTAGTTTTTTGGTTTTTTAAGTTTGTGAGGGATAAAACTGATCAAATACATAAACTGGATAACAAGATGTAGATAAATTTGGCTATGGGGTCAAACAGGTCAAGGAAGCTATGAGGTAATGATGTAAGGCTGCTGTAGGGCCGATTTGATTCACGGTAGAAGGGATCTTTGGGCAAAATGGGTTAAATGGACAACAAGTTGGTGAAAGACAAAGGGATTTCAAGTGTAGCTAGTTGATAGCAGACATAAACATTTTATAGCAAGCCATTAATCATGTTAAATGTAACTATGAGCTAATTAATACATAGAAATCAAACATTCCAGCCATACATAGAGGTATAAGACCCTCTAACTTCGGGAAATGGCTATCAGACTTTGGGGAAAACACACAAGACAAACTAACAACTCATAAACTACGCCGGAACGCCTAAACATATTCTATAAGTCATTGGGCACTTTGACAAACAAGCTTTCATATTTTTAGGCAAAGGGCCAGATCGGGACTAGGCCTCCTTGGTTCAACAAGATGATCAACTAATCAGCCAAAGAGAAAGTTTTATGGACAAAACTATGGACAGCTTATAGGTAGGCAGGGCACACCATACATCCTACTCAACATGCATAGAACTGGTAAATAAAACTAGCAAACATTATCCTTAAGTTACTAAAGAGCAGTTAAGAATTCTTTAGCATAACTAAGGAAGAAGAAAACATCAAGCTATGAAGATTCAGAAATTTTGAGGTGCCTCCATGGGCATATCTCAAAACTAATCTCTACTGATCTATAGCAGCAAGAAGCATGTATTATGGATGAAAACTAGAAGACAAAAACATAGCAAGAAACACTATACCATTCTACCATGTCATGGAATCCATCACCAATCCTTCAACATTCCTCAAAAGCATCCAAGAGGCAGTCCAAAAATCATAACACAAATTTGTTCTTCAAAGCTCATATGACCAATGTATTAATTCTTCTCTCAAGTTCAACCTTTGATTTACAATGAAACCCATGGAATAAATAGGCTTGAGGGAGGAAAACCTCATGGAGCAACTAGCTATCCCATTGGCCAAGTCAAAATATCTAAACTTGTCCTTGAGGCTTTGCAAAGCCCAAGGCACAAAATATCCCATAAAATATCTAAAAAACTGCTAAAAACGGAAATTATATTGACTTTACATCATTTCCCAAGGATAAAATAGCTTAACGCACATTTGGGAAAAGCAGATTTTTGAGGTTCAAAAATTACAAAAATACTTCATATTTATGCCTGAAAAAGGTCCCCTGACTTGCTGGATGCAATTGGCAGCCTTCCCGATGTCGAAATGGGGGTCATGAGGGCTTGCTGGAAATATTTTTGTGTCTACTTTCCGGCGCAACTAAAACCATCTCAATCTAAGGCCTGGAAGTCATCCAAAACTGTACCTGTGTGCAAAAACCCAGAAAATAGCAGACTGCTGATATGGCGGGCAGAATGTGCAAAAAGAGGGCATTTTTCGCCAATTTGAGGGGGCGAATGATCTCCAAATGCTCTGAAAATCGCAGGAGACCTGCTCATGGAATTATGGCATCCATCGGTATCATCCTCCTCCCTTGACAACTCCTCAAACTGAAATGGCGAAATTATGAGTTTTTGACCAAAAACCCAAAAAATGCTAAAAAACAAAAAGTTGCCGAAAAAGGCCCAAAATTGGCATGCATGACCCTCAAGGGTCCATAGCAACATGCTCCGAAGCTGAGGCCAAAATATCAAGGGATGATATGCTTTTCCCTTCTTTCCGTGCTAGGCGCTTTCCCTTTACCTTCTTCAATTTCTCTTGTGATGCCTTTAGTTTGCGCCGGGCAAACTGATTCAGCTTTTGGAAGTGGTGTGTCCTCTTCCTCTGCAGCTCTAAATCTCTATTGGCCCTCTCAAGCTTCATTTCCAAATGTTTTTTAGCTCTTTCAAGCCAAACCTCTTTGTTTTCCTCAATTTCCTGCTCAAGGAGTGCAGTGAGAGGAAAGGCTTGGAGCTGGGCTTGCTCTTGTAGAGATGGGCTCATATCTTTTATGTGGACCGCTCCTGTGGTCTTTCCTTGGAGGCATTTTGAACTGAATATGCTTTGGAAAAGACAAACTGCCCCCACTGTGTGTAAAAAGTCATGTTGGAATCAAACTGTGTCACTATACTGCTTGGACAGAATGGATAATGAGATTTGGATGTATTGCAACAAGCTTTTGTAACACACAACTTCTGCTCTCCTTAAAACAACCTTCTACCTTTGAGTGTAACTCGGCTAGGAAAAATTTCTCAATAGGACACCATATAGTAAAGATGAGACAGACTGATGTGTAGATTTCCTGTATACAGTGTTAAGAAATCACTCCTCTTGTGAATTTGTTAGAGGCCAATCAACACTTGTATTTGTGTCTCCAAGACAAATCTTAATCATAAAAACCCTGTTCTTCAGAAATGGTCTTCCACTTTGAAAATATCACAGTCAGCAACTCTTCAAAATGATATAATATAGTGAAAAGAAGGGCAGACTGCTAGAAGGAGTTTGCTGTAAGGAAGTGCTAAAATCACCCTGTTCCTGAAACTTTAGATGTCAACCAATACACCTTACTCCTTGCTCAAGGAGACTTTCAGTCATTAACAACTCTGCCCTGTATAAGTGTGCCAACTTTCCACTGATCTTGCATATGTGAAATCAACTCTTAGTGTTTAGACAGTCAATACACAGTACTGGAGCACAAATGACAGAGTTTTTAGAAGACTATAAAGCTTTTAGACAGAGGTTATATGAGTTTTCTCTCATATAGGCAAATTCATATTTAAAACAGAGGTAACAGATTTTTAGGACATCTTCAAAAGCTTTGAGCAAAGGCTGTAATAGTTTGCTCTTTTCCACAATAATCAAGGTCCTTTTCAATGTGGAATATCAGTTATCCTTGGAAGAAAGCTTTTGTGATTTCTGAAAATCTACTTGGCAGTGAGGTTTTGAAGGTCAGAAGCAGTCACAGAGTATTCAGAGAATAATGCCTTTCGGTGGTTGAGTAGGGTAATCAATGCCTTATTTCCTTCAACAGTGAAGACTTCTTTTAAACTGGCATACTAGTCTGCTTTGGGAAGATTCCTCCACACTTTGGAAAACCAGTTTTTAAATGTCTATGAAAAGCCAACAACACAGTCAGGGTTTGACAATTTCGGAAATTTGGATGAAATTTCAAATACCTTTTGAAATCACTGAAGAAAACCTTGGAGGAAAGCGTGGAGCAGCTCTGGAGATCCCCCAATTTGTGAGCGGCACTCTTATATGTCGGCACAGCGCGCAAAGTTATACCCGGGTGACCTGTCGGGTCGGCCTGTCGGGTGGTCGGGCGCCCTGTACAGGCGCGTCGCGCAACTGTACAGGCACGTCGCTCTAACACAGGCGGCCTTTGTAAAGTTTCCCCCAGGCGCGTCGCGCGAAATGGCAGGCGCGTCGCTCGGCTATAGACAGTGCAGTGTTCTGAAAATTCGACTAGATCTTCCTTGTTTTTGGTGCTATGGAGGCACGGAGCTTCGTTTGAACTTTTAAAAACGACAACCTTCACTCTCCTATTTCACTCTTATGATATTTCAAACATTTTCAATGGTTACTTCATCTTTTTCTTGTCATGCCAAAAGAACTCGGTTGGTCTTTTAACACAGCGAGGCCTCTTTTTCAAACATTGTTATTTCTTTCCAATTTTTTCTTTATAGAAAATGAAACAACAGGGTGTTTCGAATTGTTTCATGGGGAAAATACCTCCTTTAGTAATATTGAACTTATTATTTCAATAACCTTTCGACCATTTTCGCCACTGTGTTTAATGGTGCTTATGAGATCTCTGTCCTTTTTGAATAATGAGAAAGCTGCATTTGTTTTAAGCTTTCAAAACACTGGCCATCCATCAAACCACTTCTTTGTCCATTTGTAACTGGTATACTTATTCTCCATGTCCATCTTGGGCACTAATCTTGAATAGCCTCCCACTATTTGTGATGTATGTCTGAAAGGATAAACTGGTGAAGCAGGGACAGCAGGGTTCTTTGAAATATAGTTATCATTTGACTTTGACCAGGTTATTTGACCTTTTGTAATGGAACCATTGCAAAGGTCAACTTTGTCCACTGTTTTACCTTTTCTCCTTTGTAGGTGACACATTGTAGCTGATTCCTTTTCATGCTTGCCAAATTCTTAAAACTGGATAATGACTTGTGATAAAATGTCCTGACTGTTCCCTGCTTTGCAGAAATGTCTCCTCCTTTTAAGCTCGGTTTGACAGAGTCCTGTAGATGTCTTTTGATTGGATTTGTGATAGTGAAGTGCTTCATGGGTTTTGAGTACTGCCCAGAACTAATAAAACTCATTTCCAGAAACTCTGTCTTAATCTGCTGATGGCTATATGATGAGCAGGCTTTGGCAAAAGCTCTTTTTGTACATGGTGTCAGTCCCTGCTTCCAGGTGATACACAAGTTCCTTTTGGGTTGTAAGTGTTATATTCTAGCTTGCATCCCTTCATACCATATTTTCTCTGTTTTACTCAAAAAGAGCTCCTTTAGACTTAATGGCAGGTGATAGTGGGGTACTGTTTAACCCTTCCTTTTAAAGAAACTGCTCCTTTTTGGTATCAATGCATGCATATATTCAATATTGTCTCCTTTCCACTATGATGTATATTTTGAAAGACATTTTCATATGAATAGGAAGAGCAATATTTTTGAATTAGAAACATTATCTTTGACCTGTGTAATGACTTCTATTTTCCTTCTTTGTATCCTTCCATTGCACCTTTCTGACTAATCATTCTTCAACAATATCCAAGGCTTTGGCCATCTGCTCATACATGGAGGAGGCTCTTCATCAGGTAAAGTATCCGAAGGTTGCTTGACAAATCTGTTTAACACAACTTTTCCCTGGATGTGATGGAAAGTAAAACACTTGAAAAACATCAATACTAGCATCTCTACTTGCAATCATCACTGTGTTTCAGAAGAAACCCTAGCCAAAGTGACACTGTCTCCCTGCACAGCTCTGAGGGTGACTGAAATATCATCATTTTCTATGGTCATCTCATGACAAATTACTTGAAAAATAGTCTCTGTGACTATGGAGGTCAGTGCCTTTTGAAAAAACCAAGAACTTTTTTTCTGCCTGTGTAATGGCATTTTTTGTCAGCATCTATTCCATTTGATCTTGTGGACAAACATGCTACTTATGATTGGAATTTTTACTAATGACATGCCTTTCTAAAGTTCAACAATTCACATGATTTGAAAGCTTCAGATGACCTCCTTTATCAGACCAGACTCTTTTTTCCTTTGAGCTAGCATATTTCAAACTCTATTCCTTTTATGATCATCAGTCACATTCATAAAACCTGGAGATATTGTTTCACTGTTTAGTAAAAGGCAAACCTGGACTTTTGCAATCTTTAAAGTCAACACTGGCCAGCGCCCTCTGCTTGTGGATGAAGGAGGCGCCCTAACCCTCTGCTTGTAAATGAAGGAGGTTCTGGGCCATGACAATTTACCAGTTTGCTGTGACAGTGATGTCTTTTTCTTACTGTGATTTTCATGCTGGAAAGAGCTGTAAGGTCTTGATGAGTGACTCTTTGTTTTGCAGCTTCATCTCAGGCTCATAATACATTTAGAAGCAGTTGTTCCTCTAACTGTAGATCCAAGCATTTAATCCTGAGATGAAGTTATATTTCCTGTTCTTTGCAGAATCCATAAAACACTGTGAAACACCTAATAGTCAGCTTGAGATTGGGGTTTATGCAATGCTGAGACCTAGGGATATAAGTGGCGCGACTTAGAGATGTTTGTCAATTTCATTTGTAGAGTGGGAGGTCAGTTATGGTTGGTCTGTAACAGATGGAGGCTTTTTGGCTTTTTGATGATCGCCAAGGGTAAAATGTCTTAAAGCGCCACTTCCTAACATAGGGGAGACTTTTGAAACAGATTTGGATTTGCCTTTTAAAGCTGATGAGAAGACTAGTAGGGCTGAAGCTAGATAGGATAGGGATAATGAGGTTTTGATTTTGACATGGGTGGACTGAAAAGTAGAAAGGCGAAAAAAGTTTTAGGAGGGTTTTCTAGATGACCTATTGACATAAGGAAAAAAGTTTCTAGAAAACTCAGCTATAGATATAGTCATCACTAACATGTAAAAAAAATTATTGATGGCTAACAGTGGCTCCATTTGGGGAGGGCAGCTCCTCGTCAGGAGGTGTCCAGAATTCAGATTTTTGGCTTATGAAGACCAGTGCCTTATCCATTGGCGCAAAATTTACCCTTTTCTTGATGTTATTTCTGAAAAGTGACAGCATGGTTAACATCAATGATACTTCTACCCACCCCACTATCTTTCCTAACATTTTTTCTTCTCTTTGGCGCATTTGAACTAGCAGCCTTTTGACAATGTATATATATATATATATATATTTTTTTTTTTGCAAAATGAACCTATCTATTTCTACTCTTATATCTGCCGGGAGTTCAGATTAAACTGATGAACTCCTTCATTACTCTACCTATGCTAGATCAACTGTCAAGATTAAGCAGTTTGACAGGATTTCATTCTCTAATCTACAACATGAAATTTAAAAGTGATCAAATCAGGATTAGGCAGTCTGATTCGTCATGCATTTGTGGCATAAAAGACAAGCTGCACGCAAATGTTATTCTGCAATAAAAGGAAACTAGACAAGCGGGGCTAAGATGTACAATGTGTTTTTCATCCCTCGCTTCTCCCTTTGGTTCTGTTTTAGGCATGTGGAACCAGAATCTCTCCCTAATCTAAGCTCTGTGATAAGTCAATCTTACACAATGTTGACTATCTTGGCATTCACTAACTTATCAGCACATAAATTTAAACATGCTCAGCTATGATTAGGCTAGATAGCTGAACAAGACATTGAAGTACTAGTAGCGGCATTTAGACTTGCTCGCTTTCTGAAAGACTGTTTTTTGGAACATGGGGCCTTTGTTCTATCTTCACTTGCCCTCTTTTCCCTTTTTACTGTTTTTGACTTTCCTATCTTTTACTGTTTTTGATTTTTCTATCTTTTCAATATTTCAAACAATGGTATGTACAATGAATGAAAGTGTCCCCAGACTCAAAAATCTCGGAAATGACGGAATTTAAGCATTTTATCCTTGTAAGGATCTCCTCTCACCCTTGGCCCACTCAACTCCTGAAAAGAAAAATTTGGGAAATTTTCTCTCTCTAACATGATATAGGGATTCATGCAAGAATCTCTAAACAGCCCAGTATCTTCCCTTTGTACCTCTCTGAATATCTGATTTCCACTCCTTTCCTTACTGTATGCTTTCCTCAAGTAATGCATGTATTCTTGGTCATTCTTAAAATAGATAATGACATCATCAAGGTATGCACAGATGCAGAAATTTAAAACTGGGAACATGGCTTTCATGAACAGATTTATGACATTGGGTGGTTTTGTAATTTTGAACTTGAAATCAGATCTACTTCCCGCAAACTTGAAAAAATCTTTAAGCTGTCTACTTTGCAAAGGAATCTTATGACCATGACCTGAAACATCATCTTGCAAACATACACGATTAAAAGCACCTTTAATTGGTAAATCATGGTCTTGGGTAAAAAACACATAATCTCTGTTATACGGATATGCAGTTTTATTCCTAAAATCAAAGCAGACTCTATGACCAGCTGTTTTATCCCTGATTATTTCATTTTGTTTCAGATTGTTGTGTTTTCTCTTGTAAAAACTGTTCTTTGAGGGGAAGGTAGTGACACAGTAATTTTTCTTGCTTTTTCTGTAGAAATTGGTATTCTGCATGAGATTTCTGATTTTGGCTTTTCTAAGTTCTTCATGAAAAGACAGAATATGAGCTAATTTCAGTAGTTCAGATATGCTAGGATTGCAACTATCATTCTTGCTCATGAGAAATTTATCTGGTCTTTTTTCAAGATTTTGAGCTGCTGAGGTTATAGTTAAAGCTTCATTTGCAGTAGGAGGGTCACATGATGGTAAATCTTTGAGGTATGGCAGAAACATTGAACTCCCTTGCTCCCGGGTTCCAAACAAGTTTATAATGTGTAGGTCTTCTAAAGCCTTCACTCGGAAGAAGTTTCCACAAGTCACTGCTGGTGTTTGACTAAAACTAGAGCAATTTGCTTGATAGTACATCAGAGTTTGTGCTTCTTGTTCTAATCCTACTTCAGGAAGGGAAAACTTACTTTCCTCAAGACACAACTGTTCATGATCATGGTAGTTTTGAGTGTTTAGTTCATCATAGGGCACCAGGGATAGCTGATGTGGTGGACCTGAGTCTACATCAGTTTCCTCTGACTCTTCCTCCGTGTTTTCATCAATATGCATAATGAAAGAGTTCAGGTCGGAACGCAAGGAACACATTGGAATGTTGTCTGGCCTATCTTGACTGCTAATCATGTATTTCATGTGTGATTCTCGGTAGAGTATTCTGGTTTGGCCAAACACAGGAATGGTGGCGTATGACATGTCCAGTTGAATATTCCCTTGGAGTTTGGCTCCCCAAGATCTGGATAGAAGCATCCCGTACTTGGGAGGGATGTCTGCCACTACTATATCCATGATTAGATGTTTTGCAGGTATTTGGGCCAGACTAAAACAAAGGTCTTTGATCAAACCCAGGCATTGGACTCTACTTGAATCAAATGAATACAAGTCTTTGTATGGTCTTGTGATTTCTAAGCCTAATCTTTCCATTACTACCTTCGGCATAAGATTATGCGAGGCACCAGAGTCTAGCATGGCATTGTGGAGGATTTGGTCGTGGATGTTTAGACTAATGTAAAATGGAAGAGTATTTCCTTCTTGGAATTTTCCCTCTATCTTTGGACCAAACAAAACTTCAGGAGTGTCATCAGCTAGATTAACAGTGTTTGCATCATTCTCTAGATTTAAGACTTTTAGTACTTGGGATTTATAAGAGTTTTGGGCAATGAGTTCAATAAGAGGCATGGTGATCTTAATCTTGGCGATTTCGCCTTCAAAGCTGAAAGGTAGCTGAAGTTTAGATATGTTTGTTTCAGTTTTTTCAGCCATGACCTTCTCTATGTTCTGAGTTTGTTGACCTTGTTTTGGAATTTTGTTTGCCATAGTTGTTTCGGTGACTTTTGTAGAAGTACTAGGAGTATCTGAGAGAGGACTAGTTTGGATAAATTTAGCTTTGCTTTGGTCAGTCTTCTCAACCTTGATTTTGTCACTGCTTGATGCTTTCTTGAGGATGGTATCTGGAGCTTTAGCAGTATCAGAGTTACCTTTCTTGACATTATCTTGGTTTCTTTTGCTTCTAAGGTCATATTGCCCATGGGCTTCTACAATAGCATTTTGAAACTCTATGGCAGGGTCATCGGGATCTTCATAGTTGGTTTCATCCTGATCAGGAGAAAAAAATGCTTGTTCTTCTTCGGTGAGGTACACCTCACTCTCATTGTCAGACCCTATGAGGTTTAAATGATGTTCATCAAGAGGTTCTGAGTCCCTATCATCTTCTTCCACATAGTTTTCATTGAATGGTGGCCTGATCTGTTGGTCATTTTCCCTTGGTCTGTTTTGGGGTTGTTCCCTCCTAAAGTTCTGGTTCCGGTTTTTGTTTGGAGGGTTTTGCTGGTTATCCCTTACAGGAGCCTTTTCATTGATCTTTTCCCACATTTTTGCCATGGATTTGACTAAGTCATCTATTCTGGGATCTAGGGAAGGTGATGAAGTGGAGACCTCATCTCTATATGTGACCTTTCTTTCTGATCTAGTCCTAGCTCTTTTTTCAGCTAAGTTGGCATCTGCTTTTATGGCTATTTGTTGCATTTCCTCTAAGGTAGGGGGATCCTTATCTCTCAGATGATATGTCATGTCTGGATCGAAACCTTCGGGGAATTTTGCCAAGGCTAGACCAAGTGGAGGTTTGAAATGAGGTGGGAGGGAGTTATATACACTGTTGAACCTAGTACAGTAAGCTTGGACACTTTCCCCATTTTTCCGTTTTAGGTTGTTATATTCTGACAGGATTTGAATGGGGTTTCTTCGGATTTCCCACCTATTTCTGAAAACTTGATGTAGTTCTGGGATATCATGGATACTGTTTGGAGCTAAGCTTTTGAACCATGCTTTGGGTTCACCACCAAGACTTTGGGCGAATATTCTCATTCTGACGGTTTCGTCGTGTACTTCCATGTATTCAAAAGCATCACTAATCCTACTTACATGCTGTTGAGCTGTGGTGGTGTCTTCTCCGGTAAAGTGTGGGATTTTGTCTTGATATTTGTTTGGGAGAGGAGCTAAAGGTGGTGGTAACACCAAAGGTGCGTACCAGGCTGCCATGACTGGAGCTAATGGATGATGTGCAAGATGAGGACTGGTAGGCTGAAATGAAGTGGTATGAACAGTGGTGGTTTGACCGGGTGTGGCGGATGAACTTGGACTAGTGATCTGGTTTTGAGCAGATCTGGGATGATAAGAGCCAAACTGATAGAGAAGCTGGAAATCAGGAGGGGTAGTGGGTGAAGCTTCTCTAATAGGACCCTGTGGTGGGTCTAGGGGTTCAAGATCGTCAAAGTTTATCTTACTATATGATTTGCTTCTGGGAAGAGTTTGTGATGACTCTAATTCAAAAGGTGAATCTAGTAGGATAGTGCGATGTTTAGGTACAGATCTTGCTCTACGGATGGATCTACCAGTAGCTAGATGGTCAGTTTCGGAAGCTTGCCACAGAATCTTCTTTGGGTCATCTACTATGATAGGGGGATTTGGGTCTGGATGGGATCTGGTGTTGATTCTTCGTGAAGCCAGATTTCAGATCCAGAGTTTAGAGAGAATGGTATTGGTGAATGTTCTGGATGAGTGGTTTTTCTAAAGCTTTACTAAGGCGAAGGATGGTAAAAAATAAAAGGAATGGATTAGTGGAGGCGCCAGGTGGAAATGGGTTGTTTTTGTGAAGATAGCTATGGTCCACCACCGGTAACTAATCTGGAAATGTTTTTGGATTTTCTGAGTTTTATGCGCAACCTATGGTTTAAAGTATCCTAGACTTGTTTCAACACTTTTCTAGGGTGATGAGAACAAAAAGAGTTTACTATAGATGGGTCTATGGACTGCTTGCTTGTTTATGGTATCTAAAGGACCAAAGAGTCTATAAGAGTTTGCTAGACTATCATGTACTCAGTGTCCCACCATCTCCCGCTATGTTTAGTGAGCGATGGGATAGGTCTATCAGATAGTAGCCTGGAGCTTGGTAAAATAGTAAGGCTTACTAGAGTTTAGTGGAGTCGCCAGGTGGATTATCAGTTGTTTTGAGATATACTTGTATGGTCCACCACCAATACTGTCAAAAACCAATGTAAGGGAGTATTTTTGTGGTTTTTTCTGAGTTTTATGTGCAGCCTAGGATGTAAGAGTGTTATAAACCTGATTCATCACTTTGCTAAGATGGTGAAACAGAGAGTTTACACTAAATGATTCTAAAGGCTGATGGTCTGAGTTTAGGATTGAAGGACTAAAGAGTCTATAAGAGTTCGCTAGACTATCATGAACTCAATAGGTCCCACCGTGATCGCCATTATGTTAGTGAGCGGTGGGATAAGTCAATCAGCTAGTAATCTCAAAAAGTCTCTAAAGATGAGGGAAACTAAGTTTTTTAATCACTCAGAGTCCCACCATGATCGCCATTATGTTAGTGTGGCGATGAGGTGGCTCACTGGTAGGTATGCTTAGTTCAAAAAGGGGCTTATAGAGTTCTAAGGTGTCCTTAGATTGTCACTAACTCAAATAAGTCCCACCGTGATCGCCATTATGTTAGGGTCCCGTGATTTGGCCGATTGGCTAGCCAAATGACGATGTAACATCAAACCAAGCTTTGGAGCCCAAGGACCTAGCCTTCCTGGACTCGGAGAGGGCTCTCTCTATATGTGTAAAAGATGTCGGTGTGTTTACTTACGGTGTTCTGATATTAGGCTAGTTATGAAGTATGTTTTTAGTTTTTTGGTTTTTTAAGTTTGTGAGGGATGAAACTGATCAAATACATAAACTGGATAACAAGATGTAGATAAATTGGGCTATGGGGTCAAACAGGTCAAGGAAGCTATAAGGTGATGATGTAAGGCTGCTGTAGGGCCGATTTGATTCACGGTAGAAGGGATCTTTGGGAAAAATGGGTTAAATGGACAACAAGTTGGTGAAAAACAAAGGGATTTCAAGTGTAACTAGTTGATAGCAGACATAAACATTTTATAGCAAGCCATTAATCATGTTAAATGTAACTATGAGCTAATTAATACATAGAAATCAAACATTCCAACCATACATAGAGGTATAAGACCCTCTAACTTCGGGAAATGGCTATCAGACTTTGGGGAAAACACATGAGACAAACTAACAACTCATAAACTACGCCGTAACGCCTAAACATAGTCTCTAAGTCATTGGGCACTTTGACAAACAAGATTTCATAGTTTTAGGCAAAGGGCTAGATCGGGACTAGGCCTCCTTGGTTCAACAAGATGATCAACAAATCAGTGAAAGAGAAAGTTTTATGGACAGAACTATGGACAACTTATAGGTAGGCAGGACACACCATACATCCTACTCAACATGCATAGAACTTGTAAATAAAACTAGCAAACATTATCCTTAGGTTACTAAAGAGCAGTTAAGAATTCTTTAGCATAACAAAGGAAGAAGAAAACATCAAGCTATGAAGATTCAGGAATTTTGAGGTGCCTCCATGGGCATATCTCAAAACTAATCTCTACTGATCTATAGCAGCAAGAAGCATGGATTATGAATGAAAACTAGAAGACAAAAACATAGCAAGAAACACTATACCATTCTACTATGTCATGGAATCCATCACCAATCCTTCATCATTCCTCAAAAGCATCGAAGAGGCAGTCCAAAAATCATAACACAAATGTATTCTTCAAAGCTCATATGATCAATGTATTAATTCTTCTCTCAAGTTCAGCCTCTGATTTACAATGAAACCCATGGAATAAATAGGCTTGAGGGAGGAAAACCTCATGGAGCAACTAGCTATCACATTGGCCAAGTCAAAATATCTAAACTTGTCCTTGAGGCTTTGCAAAGCCCAAGGCACAAAATATCCCATAAAATATCTAAAAAACTGCTAAAAATGGAAATTATATTGACTTTACATCATTTCCCAAGGATAAAAATAGCTTAACGCACATTTGGGAAAAACAGATTTTTGAGGTTCAAAAATTACAAAAATACTTCATATTTATGCCTGAAAAAGGTCCCCTGACTTGTGGGATGCAATTGGCAGCCTTCCCGATGTCGAAATGGGGCTCATGAGGGCTTGCTGGAAAGCTCTCTGTGTCTACTTTCCGGCACAACTAAAACCATCTCAATCCGAGGCCTGGAAGTCATCCAAAACTGTACCTGTGTGTAAAAAGCCAGGAAATAGCAGACTGCTGATATGGCCGGCAGAATGTGCAAAAAGAGGGTGTTTTTCGCCAATTTGAGGGGGCGAATGATCTCCAAATTCCCTGAAAATCGCTGGAGACCTGCTCATAGAATTATGGCATCTATCGGTGTCATCCTCCTCCCTTGACAATTCCTCAAACTGAAATGGCGAAATTATGAGTTTTCGACCAAAAACCCAAAAAAAGCCAAAAAACAAAAAGTTGTCAAAAAAGGCCCTAATTTGGTATGCATGACCCTCAAGGGTCCATAGCAACATGCTCCGAAGCTGAGGCCAAAATATCAAGGGCTGATATGCTTTTCCCTTCTTTCCGTGCTAGGCGCTTCCCCTTCACCTTCTTCAATTTCTCTTGTGCTGCCTTTAGTTTGCGCCGGGCAAACTGATTCAGCTTTTGGAAGTGGTGTGTCCTCTTCCTCTGCAGCTCTAAATCTCTATTCGCCCTTTCAAGCTTCATTTCCAAATGCTTGTTAGCTCTTTCAAGCCAAGCTTCTTTGTTTTCCTCAATTTCCTGCTCAAGGAGCGCAGTGAGAGGAAAGGCTTGGAGCTGGGCTTGCTCTTCTGCTCTCTGCTTTTCCAAGGCTCTTTTAAGCCCGATGGTCCTAGGCCTCTTCCGCCTAGGCTGGTCTTCCTCCTCTTCATCATCAAACTCACCAATGAGCTCTTCAATTCTTGCTTACGCCTTTTCTGCCTCTTTCTTATACTTAATCGCCCGTGCCTCATGAACAGCTGTGTGCACATTCATTTGTTTGTTTTCAATCTCCAAGAAATGATTGAAATTCCTTGCCCTTTGAAGATCTTGCTCTAATGCATCAATTTGCCCTTCCTTATGAATTAAGAGATTTTCAAGAAGGCGGGCCTCATTGTCACTATCATCGCTTTGGATCGGGATAATAGATAATTCACCTCCATGCTTTGTACTTTCCCCAACTTTGCTTTTGCCTTTGAAAGCCAATCTGGCGCTTTTCCTCCTTGGCATGCTAGAAGGTGTCTTTTTGGGCAATTTCCTCTTGCTAGGAACAATCTTTGTCACTGTTAAGGTGGCAGCCTTAGCTTGTTGTTCTTCATCAATGTCTTGTCCATCAATGTGTACCTGTTGCTGTTCATCTTGGAACTGCTGTCCTTCACTTTCTATTTGCTGTTGTCCCTCAATTTGTATCTGCTGCCCTTCACTTTCTGTTTGTTGTTGTCCCTCATCATGGACCTGTTGTCCTCCATCATCTACCTGCTGCTGCTGTTCACTGCCCTCTCCTTCCTCCTGTTGACTTGGCTGTCCCTCAACATCCAACAGCTGCTGTCCCTCATTCTCTGTCTGCTGCTGCTGTTCACTGCCCTCTCCTTCCTTCTGTTGACTTGGCTGTCCAGTAGTAATTCTGAGTCTTCTAGGTGTAGGCCTACTAGACAGAGGCACTGGGCGATGGACAGGCTGAGTAGGAGAAATATGGGCAGGAGGAACAGTGGCAAAATATGGATGGCTGATGAATAAATCCCATGAAACCTCTTTCTTCTCCAGCTGGTATAGGAAGATAATCTTGATCAAAGAATGATGAAAAAGAGAAGGGATTTGCTGAGGTGGGGCCTTCTTTTGGACAGTGGATGCCATTTTCTCTATGCTTTTGAACAAAAAGTGAGGGAGGTTTAGTTGCCTACTTCTAGTAAAGTGCATCAATAAACGGACATGATAGGCATAAATTCGATCAAACCTCCCTTCACAAGTGAAATATTTCATTATGGCTTTCATAAGCGGAGCATAACTATCAAGGAGATATGAAAAAGGGAAAATAGCAGTGACAGCCTCTCTATGTTCAGGCTTGATGAAAGGTTTGTAATCCTCTAAATCAAGATGAGCTTGTTTAAACCATTTTTCGCCATGATACGGGATCTTGGTGGCCTTGGACACATACCTTGGAGAAATTTTGAAATCAAGATCCGCCACTTGGAAGTGTTTTTCTTTGAATCTTAGGGCGCACAAGTGTGTTAATGGCGAAAAACTCTTGACTTCTTCTATCTTCTGGCAGAAATCAAGGCAGCCTACTTCATGGAAATTGAAAAGTACAGATGGATGAGCATTAATCTCTTCTGTAGAGATGGGCTCATATCTTTTATGTGGACCGCCCCTGTGGTCTTGCCTTGGAGGCATTTTGACCTGAAATGCTTTGAAAAAGGCAAACTGCCCTCTCTGTGTGTAAAAAATACCCTGCTGGAAACAAACTGTGTCACTATACTGCTTGGACAGATAGACAATGGGATTTTGATGTATTGCAACAAGTTTTTGTGTAACACACAACTTCTGCTTTCTTAAGAAAAAGTCTTGTTTCACCTTAGAAAATCTCTGTCAACAGATTTCTCTGTAGGAAATAACATAGTGAAGAGAAGAGCAAACTGCTGTGTAAATTTCCTGTATACAGTATTGAAACAAAATCACTTTTCCTTGTGGATTTGTTAGAGGCCAATCAACACTTGTATTTGTGTCTCCAAGACAAATCTTAATCATAAAAACCCTGTTCTTCAGAAATGGTCTTCCACTTTGAAAATATCACAGTCAACAACTCTTCAAAATGATATAATATAGTGAAAAGAAGGGCAGACTGCTTAGAAGGAGTTTTGCTGTGAGAAAGTGCTAAAATCACCCTGTTCTTGAAACTTTTTAGATGTCAAGCAATACTCCTGTATCTCTGCCTCAAGGAGACTTTCAGTCATTAACAACTCTGCCCTGTATAAGTGTGCCAACTTTCCACTGATCTTGCATATGTGAAATCAACCCTTAGTGTTTAGACAGTCAATACACAGTACTGGAGCAAAATGACAAAGTTTTTAGAAGACTATAAAGCTTTTAGACAGAGGTTATATGAGTTTTCTCTTTTCAAAACAATCAATGGCCCTTTATGAATGTAGCCCTCTGGTGATATTATAAAAACCTCTACTAGGATGGATAGCAACTTGCCAAATAGGTTTTAAACAACACAAAGCAGTCAACCAACAACACAGGAAATACTGTCCCTTTGTGAAGGGCGCGAGCAGCTTTCCCCTGTAGCCTCAAACTATAAACTTTTGCTTGACCAAAAACCCCTTCTCCTACTAAATTTCACTGCTCTCTATGCATGTCACTTTGTTTCAACAAAAACAGGCTCATTAAGTTTCAATCCTGGTGTGAGCATATAGGAAAATTCATATTTAAAACAGAGGTAACATATTTTTAGGACATCTTCAAAAGCTTTGAGCAAAGGCTGCAATAGTTTTCTCTTTTCCACAATAATCAAGGGCCTTTTCAATGTGGAATATCAGTTATCCTTGGAAGAAAGCTTTTGTGATTTCTGAAAATCTACTTGGCAGTGAGGTTTTGAAGGTCCGAAGCAGTCACAGAGTATTCAGAGAATAATGCCTTTCGGTGGTTGAGTAGGGTAATCAATGCCTTATTTCCTTCAACAGTGAAGACTTCTTTTAAACTGGCATACTAGTCTGCTTTGGGAAGATTCCTCCACACTTTGGAAAACCAGTTTTTAAATGTCTATGAAAAGCCAACAACACAGTCAGGGTTTGAAAATTTCGGAAATTTGGATGAAATTTCAAATACCTTTTGAAATCGCTGAAGAAAACCTTGGAGGAAAGCGTGGAGCAGCTCTGGAGATCCCCCAATTTGTGAGCGGCACTCTTATATGTCGGCACGGCGCGCAAAGTTATACCCGGGTGATCTGTCGGGTCGGCCTGTTGGGTGGTCGGGTGCCCTGTACAGGCGCGTCGCGCAACTGTACAGGCGCGTCACTCTAACACAGGCGGCCTTTGTAAAGTTGCCCCCATGCGCGTCGCACGAAATGGAAGGCGCATCGCTCGGCTATAGACAGTGCAGTCTTCTGAAAATTCGACCAGATCTTCCTTGTTTTTGGTGCTATGGAGGCACGGAGCTTCGTTTGAACTTTTAAAAACAACAACCTTCACTCTCCTATTTCACTCTTATGATATTTCAAACATTTTCAATGGTTACTTCATCTTTTTCTTGTCATGCCAAAAGAACTCGGTTGGTCTTTTAACACAGCGAGGCCTCTTTTTCAAAGAGTGTTATTTCTTTCCAATTTTTTCTTTATAGAAAATGAAACAGCAGGGTGTTTCGAATTGTTTCATGGGGAAAATACCTCCTTTAGTAATATTGAACTTATTATTTCAATAACCTTTCGACCATTTTTGCCACTGTGTTTAATGGTGCTTATGAGATCTCTGTCCTTTTTGAATAATGAGAAAGCTGCATTTGTTTTAAGCTTTCAAAACACTGGCCATCCATCAAACCACTTCTTTGTCCATTTGTAACTGGTATACTTATTCTCCATGTCCATCTTGGGCACTAATCTTGAATAGCCTCCCACTGTTTGTGATGTATGTCTAAAAGGATAAACTGGTGAAGCAGGAACAACAGGGTTCTTTGAAATATAGTTATCATTTGACTTTGACCAGGGTATTTGACCTTTTGTAATGGAACAATTGCAAAGGTCAACTTTGTCCACTGTTTTACCTTTTCTCCTTTGTAGGTGACACATTGTAGCTGATTCCTTTTCATGCTTGCCAAATTCTTAAAACTGGATAATGACTTGTGATAAAATGTCCTGACTGTTCCCTGCTTTGCAGAAATGTCTCCTCCTTTTAAGCTCGGTTTGACAGAGTCCTGTAGATGTCTTTTGATTGGATTTGTAATAGTGAAGTGCTTCATGGGTTTTGAGTACTGCCCAGAACTAATAAAACTCATTTCCAGAAACTCTGTCTTAATCTACTGATGGCTATATGATGAGCAGGCTTTGGAAAAAGCTCTTTTTGTACATGGTGTCAGTCCCTGCTTCCAGGTGATACACAAGTTCCTTTTGGGTTGTAAGTGTTATATTCTAGCTTGCATCCCTTCATACCATATTTTCTCTGTTTTACTCAAAAAGAGCTCCTTTAGAGTTAGTGGCAGGTGATAGTGGGGTACTGTTTAACCCTTCCTTTTAAAGAAACTGCTCCTTTTTGGTATCAATGCATGCATATATTCAATATTGTCTCCTTTCCACTATGATGTATATTTTGAAAGACATTTTCATATGAATAGGAAGAGCAATATTTTTGAATTAGAAACATTATCTTTGACCTGTGTAATGACTTCTATTTTCCTTCTTTGTATCCTTCCACTGCACCTTTCTGACTAATCAGTCTTCAACAATATCCAAGGCTTTGGCCATTTGCTCATACATGGAGGAGGCTCTTCATCAGGTAAAGTATCCGAAGGTTGCTTGACAAATCTGTTTGACACAGCTTTTCCCTGGATGTGATGGAAAGTAAAACACTTGAAAAACATCAATACTAGCATCTCTACTTGCAATCATCACTGTGTTTCAGAAGAAACCCTAGCCAAAGTGACACTGTCTCCCTGCACAGCTCTGAGGGTGACTGAAATATCATCATTTTCTTTGGTCATCTCATGACAAATTACTTGAAAAATAGTCTCTGTGACTATGGAGGTCAGTGCCCTTTGAAAAACCAAGAACTTTCTTTCTGCCTGTGTAATGGTATTTTTTGTCAGCATCTATTCCATTTGATCTTGTGGACAAGCAGGCTACTTATGATTGGAATTTTTACTAATGACATGCCTTTCTAAAGTTCAACAATTCACATGATTTGAAAGCTTCAGATGACCTCCTTTATCAGACCAGACTCTTTTTCCTTTGAGCTAGCATATTTCAAACTCTATTCCTGTTATGATCATCACTCACATTCATAAAACCTGGAGATATTGTTTCACTGTTCAGTAAAAGGCAAACCTGGACTTTTGCAATCTTCAAAGTCAATACTGGCCAGCGCCCTCTGCTTGTGGATGAAGGAGGTGCCCTAACCCTCTGCTTGTAAATGAAGGAGGTTCTGGGCCATGACAATTTACCAGTTTGCTGTGACAGTGATGTCTTTTTCTTACTGTGATTTTCATGCTGGAAAGAGCTGTAAGGTCTTGATGAGTGACTCTTTGTTTTGTAGCTTCATCTCAGGCTCATAATACATTTAGAAGCAGCTGTTCCTCTAACTGTAGATCCAAGCATTTAATCCTGAGATGAAGTTATATTTCCTGTTCTTTGCAGAATCCATAAAACACTGTGAAACACCTAATAGTCAGCTTGAGATTGGGGTTTATGCAGTGCTGAGACCTAGGGATATAAGTGGCGCGACTTAGAGCTGTTTGTCAATTTCATTTGCAGAGTGGGAGGTCAGTTATGGTTGGTCTGTAACAAATGGAGGCATTTTGGCTTTTTGATGATCGCCAAGGGTAAAATGTCTTAAAGCGCCACTTCCTAACATAGGGGAGACTTTTGAAACAGATTTGGATTTGCCTTTTAAAGCTGATGGGAAGACCAGTAGGGCTGAAGCTAGATAGGATAGGGATAATGAGGTTTTGATTTTGACATGGGTGGACTGAAAAGTAGAAAGGCGAAAAAAGTTTTAGGAGGGTTTTCTAGATGACCTATTGACATAAGGAAAAAAGTTTCTAGAAAACTCAGCTGTTGATATAGTCATCACTAACATAAAAAAAAAAATACTGATGGCTAACAGAACACTGTAGACCAGGTAGCCTTATCCATTGGGCAATGGAGTCAAAAATAAAAATAAATCTTGACACTGAAATGAATGACAGGAAAACTTAAGAAAAACTGAAACTGACTTGACTTATATATCGCAATAGACCATCGGGCTTCAAATCCTGATGATAACTGCCCACCTACTGAAGATATATATACAATCATGTGATATGATCCCTCCAGTGTAACCAATCCAACAAATGGTTACTTACTTGAATCCTTCTCACACTTTCCTTGAGCAGGCAGAAGGAACAAAAGCTAGGCAACTCCAAGTGTTCACTGAGCATGTGCTCATGGTTCATAAATACAAGAAGATTCATCTTCCCAGATGACTACACCAAACTAGCCAAAGAATCATGGTGAATATGCTACATAAGATTTTTTGGATGACTTAAAATAGGGAAACAAACCTCCTTCCAAATTGTTGGTTTGTCTATGTACTGAATCTGATCACCTTCATCAATGAATGCTACAACATCGACCTTCATTACTGGTTGTAACAAATTTGCCACAGGTTCCTAAAAGTCATGAAAAATTATCTCTTGCTGATTTGGAGGAATCAAGAAACATCCTTCTATTTCAATTGGCTGCTCTTCATGATGAATTTCAGTAAGAGTGTGCTCTTGGTCTTCAAAAAATTATGAACATATAGATGAACAAGTTCCCCTTTGAAAGAAATATTCAAGAGGTATGATTTGAAGGGAAATCTAAATGACTATTTTCATCCCTGTCCTCATCTATAATAAAGGGGAAAACTACCGATTGTTGAAGATCTTCCTGAATTTCATGGTTATCCTTGACTACTTCCTCCAGATGAGAAAATAAATCAAGCAAGGCTTCTTTAATCTCATCATCCATTAAATCTTTATCATGAATGTCAATCCCCATATGTTGAATAAGATCATCAAGGTTTCCACAAAGGTTTTCTACCAACACTAGAGAAGGGTAGCTTTGTTTATAATTTTTACAAAATGTTGTGTAGAAATATTTAAGAGAACATAGACTAGCAGAGTGCAACTTCTCATACCAAAACCTTGCTCTTTCTTCTAAGGTCGCCATAAATATCTTCATCAAGCAGTCTTCATGAATTTCAACCCCTAGCCTATGTATGTGCATATGAAACTTAATCAAATGCAAAGCATCATCATTGCCTTCTTCATCATTAAATTTTGGCAAATAAGTCTGCCAATCAACACAAGGCATATGATTTAGAAAACTAGGAATATAGATGTGATTCATAGGAGGATATCTTATAGCAATTGAATCCATCTTGAAAACAATGAAGTCACCAAGAAGTTCTTCAAGTTACTGATTTTTGAACAGTGGAGTCACCATGAAAACTTTGAACTTTTGGATTCTTCGACACTGGAGTCGCCAAATGAAAGATGCACAACCTTCTTGTGCCTGACCATTGTTCACCATCAGCAATCAGAGCTAATATTTTTCATTCTTTCCCAGGAAATATTTAACCTTTGCTCCTCGGAAAGGGCGCCAAAAATGTTATCACTCCCTCCGCTTCCCAAGGCTGAGAAAGGGGACTGAAGGAGGTAACCTCAAACCAATCTTTAGATTTGGTAACTAGCCCTACCAAACTAGAGAGGGCTCTCTCAGTATCAATTTCACATTCAATGAAGTGACCGGAAAGGAAAAGATCTTAGGCTACATATAAGCTCAGTGATTTTGATTAGGCTTTTGTTTTGAATTTGCTGGATAGGAAGTGTTAGTCTAGGATCTAGGTTAAGGTTTCAAGGTTAGGTTTCAAATGACCAGCTGCAAAGATGAAAATGAGGCTAGGTAGATATTCTTAGAAACATATTTAGATTGTCGTTGTGGTATAGGGTTTAAGAAAGGAAGAATCAAAATGAGCATATGAATATGAGTTCATTCATCAGAAGAAATAGAACAAATACATGAAATCTCATTAAAACATAGCACAAAAACTATGAATTATGCTTTAAAAACTCATGAGATCATCATATGAAAGCATACATGTGATTGTAAGGAAACATAAACATTCAACTTGATGGTAACACTGAGAAGAACAATGCCAATACGCATACCGCTGGAGTCCCAAAATTATAGTTGCAACATGTCTTTGATATCACTGTAAAAATATGTACATAAGCTCCACATTGTAATTATCAACTATCCAACCTCTACAATGACTTCAGTTGGAGTACATCTAGAAAATAGAGAAGATTCTATCACTATGGGTTGAAACTTTATCCAAAACACTTCATTAATGCACCTGTTAGCATCCAAATTGGACCCCGGGCTAAAAAAGACAAATCAGGGTAACAACTAAACCACGCTCAGCCTTGTAGCTAGCCCTACAAGGATAGGAGAGGGCTCTCTCCGTAAAAGAATATTCAATAAAGTGCAATAGAAATTTGATATTAGGCTAGGTAAAATGATAGGGATAAAAGGTTTAAATAAAATGAAATGAATTTTCGGGTATGTGTGGGACAAAAATGGGATAGCTGAAACCGGGAATTAAATCAGGACACAGGGTGTTTCAAGGGGCAAGATAGGCAGGAAACTTAACAAATAAAATTTAATGAGGATGGGATGGAAAGACTGGTGAGGAGTTGAAAAGGGCACAATAAATGGATCCTTTCAAACAGAGGAAAACACACAGAGTATGAATGATTCCCCAAGGCAGAGCATATAAAATGGATTCTACCTTTCTAACTTGAAAACATTCAACTGGAAATGTTTATGAATGAATGGTGAAACATAACAATGTACATATGAAACACAAAGGAGGGACATATGCTAAAACTCATACCACATGAATCCCACAAATCAGAGCCGCATCACTTTATTAATTCCCTGCCAAACTGTACAACGGAGCGCAGAGCTCACTGCCACACTATTCCCCTACTTCTGAGTGTTCAAACCTCAGACTTTCAGACCGCTTACAAATGATTTACAATTACATTAAATAGAACCGATTTGTGGGAATATAGATCGACAGAAAGAGGAGTTGTTATAACAGCTCAAGAACTGACAACTAAAGATAGAAAACAAGAGCCAATAATCTTTCCGAAAGGAAGAGCTGCGTTACATTTGAAATTTGTTGATAACCAATGAGGAGGCGAAACCTGTAGCGTAGATCTTTTGAATTGTAATTGAATATGTGACTGTTACAACGTTGGTTCTCGGCCTCTGACGTTTCACTTTCCATTTTCCGTTTTGAAGAAAACTGACTTTTTATTAATGTTGTTGAAACAGAAATGAAATGAAATAATGCCTTACGTGAAGGGAAAAATGTAATTTGAATGGGAAAAGGGGAGGGAGATGGGGTCCACATAGCAATCAGAATCTGAGGAGGGAGCGGAGCAAAGTGCCGTGGTAGAAAGAAATAATGCGATGCGATTGAAATATTTTGAAAAATCGATTTATTGCATTAACAAAGGAGAAAACCTAGTTAATTGGGAAAAGGCGGAAGGAACTGTGGTGGGGTCGACCAATTGCAATCGCATCGGAGGTGGGGAGCGGTTTAAAACGCTGAATATAAAAATTTCAATGCGATTGGGAGATCAGAGGAGCGGCTTGCGATCAATCACATCAGAGTTTTGTAGTGGGGAGGGTTCAATCGACGATGGGCTTTAAATGGTGCGATGTGATCGGAGGTAGGCTATCGAACGTCACAATCGCATTGGAGTTTTTGCGATTGGCCAATTGGAAGCATCGTTCAACTATTGCGATCTGCGATGGGATGGTCAGCGGGGTTTTATAATAAAACCTTTGAACTTTATATTATGATGTATGGTGGGGAAGTGGTTTGGGAATGGCGGGGGGGAGGGGGCGGGGTATATATATATGAACCTTCAAAATGTTTATCATAAGGTTTTCAACGGGGGATGGAGGGGAAGTGGTTTGGGATCGGATTTAATATAATAATGCGATTTTATAATCAGAGGGGGGGGGGAAAGGGATTTATAAAGAAAATATTAAACTTTAATAATATAAAGTTTAAGGGAAGGATGGGAAAAGGGATTTCTTTTGAGGATATAAGGGACTTTTACTTCATTTAAGCATAAATTTCAATCCAGAAGTCAGTTTTGAGAGTGTAGTATACCGTTGGAAAGCTATTTTCGGGCTATTTGTGAAGGATATACTTGGAGGATGATTTGACGCTCAACATGCTGCAGAAAACTCTTCTGAAGACAGGGACATCACTTTGTAGAGATAACAGTTTCTGAATTGTGACTTATTACATATGATGATATAAAATTACATAATGAATAATAATAAAGGAAAAATATCATGTTTTCACCTCAAAACATGGTTTTGAGGCGAAAATTACATCAAACTGAATAAAATGTCTCTATGATTCTTCCTGGTGTTGTGACTTTGAGCTTATTGGCTTCCTCATGACCTTGCTGATATTTATTGACATTTGACTCATTAATTTGACCATGGTGAGACCCTAGAAACTAATGAGACCCATCCTATGACCAACTGATATGATTTTAAGAATGAAAGTGAATAATGACTGAAGACCATAGAGAGGAAAATTAGCAAGTTTCACATGAGGGAAAACTGATGAAGAATTACTACCATCAATGAATCCATGACCTAGCGGAATGGTGAAATTGATTATTATGGGACTCCTAATATGCAAATGCAAAGAGTAACTTTGATCACTGATGGCAGTATGACTAGACTGACACTAACAACACCTAATGTGTTAGGTCCCTATATTACTAGTGTAATCCCTCATTGTTATTAGTGTAGCCCCCTTATTGTCATTATTGTACCTCTGTAACCCCCATATTGTTATTATTGTTCACTTACATTATTATTGTTAGGTCGGCTAGGATTATATTGTGACCCCATGGACCCCTATATATAGAAGGAGGTTTTTTCATTTGTATCATCCAAGAATTGTTCATTTATGTAATGTATTGGAGGTTTCCCCCTCGTAGTGGCTGATTTCTAAGACGTTGATCTCTCTTTTCTTCTATTTTTGGAGTTGGTTTCATAACATTTGGTATCAGAGCTTTGGATTCTAGGGTTTCACTGCTCCAAACTGGTCATCATGGAATTTTCGCTATAATTTTTTTTCTATGAAGGTTCAAAAGCTGAAATTTGTACAACGCGAAGCCAAAATGATAAGGAAGTTTGTGGAAAAAATTTAGATCTTGGTTCGTAATATTTTCAGAGATATGATCTGTGGAAGCTAGGGATTTTTGCAGGCTCCTGAATTTAACCTAAACAGGTCATCGTGGAATTTTCGCTATAAAGTTTTTTCTACGAGGGTTAAAAAGCTAAAAAATTTACAGAGCGAAGCCGAAATCCCGAGGAACTTCGTGGAAAAATTTCAGATCTTGATTCACAATATTTTCAGAGATATGATCTATGGAAGTTAGGTTTTTTCATGATCCTGAATTTCATCTGAAAGAGGTGACCGTGGGAAAATCGTCATAACTCTCTCTCTGAGCATCGGATTGGAATTTTGTAAAAAGTGGACGCAAGTACATGGACTGTAATTTCCTGTGTAGCAATTTAGAGACAAAGGAGGAAACAATAACACGTGGCACACATTACAATTTCGCTCTACTGAACCAGTCCATAATTAGGTCATTGTGGAAGATTGATCATAACTTTGCCTTGAAGAATCTATATTAGGTCAGACCTGTGGCATTTGAAAGAAGATTCAGAGGGCTACCATAGGGCCGAATTTCAGATATTGAAGATCTGAAATCACATAAATAATTCAGTTTCAATTTCGAGGTCCTCAAAATCAAGAAAAGATGTGTATATTTTTTTTTGAATTGCATAAGTCTTGTGTGAAAAATCAGTTTGAATTGATTCCAAGGGCATATTGTAGAATAGATATCAGTATTTGGTTACAAAATGCTGCTTAAAAAGAATTCAACACCCATTAAGCCTTTAGAAGGCTCTACTATGACTCATGAAGATGAAGAAGTGCAACATGATCTATCAAAATTACAAGAGAAAGTGCACCAAATTTCGCTCTTGCAAAGAGCAACAAAAAATGAAATGGAAGTTTTGAAAAAAGGTGTGGAAGCGAAGTTGGATGGTTTGAAGAAAGACGTGGAAGCTAAGATTGATGGCATGGAAGCTGGCATGGAAGCTGGCATGGATGACATGGAAGAAAAAATGAAAGACAACATGGAAAACATGAAGAATGATCTAAAATTAGACGTAGAATGTTTGACAAAGTTGATACACGAAATGTTTCCTAGTGGCGAAAAGATAGTAGAGGAAACTCATGATGAGAACAAAATAAATGTTAATCATGATTTCATAAACTCTAATGCTGGATGGAAGAACTACCATATTCCAAAGATGGATATGAGGAAGTTTGATGAAAAGGATCTCATAACATAGATACTGCAGATTGAGCAATATTTTGATCTCAATAGTGTGCAAAACGCACAAAAGGTATGCATTGAAATTTTACATTTAGAACAAAATACATTTGTATGGTATCGATGGCTTTGCTCCCATAAAAAAAATTTCACTTGGTCAATTTTTACAGATGAAATGATAGCACATTATGAGGATAAAAAGAGCAACACCTTCTTTAGCTAATTGATAAATCTCAAACAAAAGGGTTTAGTGGTGGAGCACATTGAAGACTTCTAAAAATTGAATATAAGGGTAACTGATATTCTAAAGGAACATAAGATTGATGTTTTCATAGGGACGTTAAAGGATAACATCCAACATGAAGTTTGCGTTTGGGAATCTGATTCATTGGAGAAGGCATTTAGGTTGGAAAGAAAAATTGAATGTAAAATTATGGCAACAAGGAAGCCTACCACTCACATATATAAAGATGGAAGTGTTGCTACTTATAGACTTCCACAACCTACAAGGTTGACACCACAAAAATTGGAAGAAAAAAGAGAAAACGGGCTTTGCTATAGTTGTGATAGAAAATACACTAAAGGTCATAAGTGTGCTGAGAATAAATTATATTACATAGATTGCGAAGAGGAAGAAAATGAACAAGAAACTTCAAAAGAAGAGGATATACACCAAGAACCAAGCCTAGAAGAAGAAGAAATGAGCCCGACCATATCGTGTAATGCATTGGCAGGAATTACCACTCCTCAAACTCTCAAGATAGAAGGACATATCATGGAAAAAAGGTAATAGTGTTGATTGATTTGGGTAGTACCCATAATTTTATTCATTGTAAGGTAGCCAAGGAATTGAATTGTTTCATATACCCGGCACCAGAATGTCAAGTGATGGTTGAAAATGGAGGAACTATAATTAGCTCTGGAAAATTCCATAATATCAAGCTAACCATGGGGGAATATTTATTGAATATTCCAATGCTTTCCATTCCAATGGGAGGTTTTGATGTTGTACTAGGATTACAATGGTTACAATCTTTGGGGACGGTAGCTTTTAATTTTCAAGAATTTTTTTTGAATTGTTTTTTGGAAGGAAAAGAAATTGAATTACAGAGTATCGCAGGGAAGCCGGGAAAGATAATAAGCTCTAATGTCATGAAAAAGCTTCTAAAGAAAGAACAAGAAGGCGTAATTGCACAATTATGCTCCCTAGAAGTTCCAACATCAAAATCATCTATCTCTCCAGATCTCCAAAAAATCTTGGATAATCGTTCCAAGGTGTTTGAAACTCCCAAAGGAATCCCACCTATTCGTGATCATGATCATGCTATTCATTTGATTCCAGGAATTGTTCCTCCAAAACATCAGGGCCTTACATATATCCTTATGTTCAAAAGAGCGAAATTGAACATATGATTGCATAAATGTTAGAGGTTGGTATAATTCAACCTAGTCAAAGTTCTTTCTCTGCTCCAGTAGTATTGGTGCACAAGAAGGATGGATCATGGCGCATGTGTCCGGATTATAGGGAGCTCAATAAGATCACTATTAAAGATAAATTTCCCATTCCTATGATTGATGAATTACATGGCGCAATTTATTTTAACAAGTTGGATCTTCGTTCAGGATATCATCAAATTAGAATGAAGACTGAAGATATTCAAAAAACAACATTTCGAACTCATGAGGGTCATTATGAATTTTTGGTCATGCCTTTTGGCCTTACCAATGCACCTTCTACATTTCAAGGGTTGATGAATTCCATTTCCAAACCCTTCCTTAGAAAATTTGTGCAATATTTTTTGATGACATACTAATCTACAACATGTCTTGGAAGGATCATATTCAACATGTTGATAGGGTGCTCAAACTATTGGAGGAGAAACAATTATATGCAAAAACGCCCAAATGTTTACTTGGAGTACAAGAGGTGGAATATCTAGGACATATCGTATTTCATGAGAGTTTTAAGGTGAACCCTAACAAAATTAAAGCCATTAAGGAGTGGAAAGTCCCCACAACCATAAAGCAGTTGCGATGATTTCTCGGGTTAACAAGGCATTATAGCAAGTTTGTTAAGAATTATGGGAGAATAGCAGCACCTCTGACAACATTATTGAAGAAAGATGCATTTTCATGGACTCCTGAAGCAACTAAGGCCTTTGAACATCTTAAAGAGGCAATCTTCCTAACACCAATCTTAGCTACGCCAGACTTCACAAAAACTTTTATTGTGGAATGTGATGCCTCAGGAAATGGAATCAATGCTGTTTTAATGCAAGAAGGAAGATCCATTGGTTCTAAAAGTCGTCCAATCAAAGGAAAGTATTTACAAAAAGCTATTCATGAGAAATAAATGTTTGCAATACTACATGCACTAAATAAATGGCGACCTTACCTAATGGGAATGCACTTCAAGGTAAAAATTGATCATGATAGTCTTAAACACTTTTTGGAACAAAGACTATCCTTAGAAGAACAAAAAAAATGAGTCACAAAGATGTTGGGTTATGACTTTGAAATCATCTACAAAAAAGGGAAGTTAAATGTTTTTGCAGATGCACTCTCAAGAAAGGATGAAGAGGTGGAAGCATTTCTTTGTGCAATTTCTATTATCCAACTAGATTGGATAACCGAAGCAAGGGATGAATGGAAGAAGGACGAAGAAGTGTGGACACTAATTCAAAAGTTGAAGCAATATTCTAGTACATCTAATACATTTAGTTGGAAAAATGATTCCTTATGGTACAAATATCGCTTATATCTTTGTAAGAAGTCCCAACTAAAACAAAAGATTCTTTTTGAATTGACACTTCTCCTTTAGGAGGACACTCGGGTTTTTTAAAAACTTACCATAGGGTGAAGAAATATTTTTTTTGAGACAACCTTAAATCTGATATTCAAAAGTTTGTGGTAGAATGTTTAGTTTTCCAGCAAAATAAAGTTGAGACAATTAAGACCCTGAGTCTTCTACAACCTTTATCCATTCCAAGTCAACGTTGGGAAGAGATTTCAATGGATTTTATCACAGGTTTACCTAAGTCCGAAGGAAAGAGTGTCATCATGGTGGTAGTTGATAGACTTACCAAGTATTCACACTTTTGTGCATTATCGCATCCATTTAAAGCAAGTACAGTTGCTACTGCATTTATGGAAACAATTCAAAAGCTACATGGAAACCCAAAGATTATGGTAGCGATAAAGATCCCATTTTTACTGGAAATTTTTGGACGGAATTATTTTCTTGTTTGGGTATTCAACTAGCTCATAGCTCATCTTATCATCCTCAATATGATGGTCAAACTGAGATAGTGAACAAATGTTTGGAAGGATATCTTCTTCTTTTTGTATCTGATAAACAAACACAATGGGTCAAGTGGTTACCTCTGGCTGAATGGTGGTATAATACTTCCTTCCATACCGCAGCAAAAATGACCCCATTTATAGCACTTTATGGATATCATCCACCCTCCATCACATCATATTTAAGATAAAATTCTAAGGTGCAATCAGTGGAAGATCACATCGAGCGTCAACAACAAGTTCTCCAACTCTTAAAGGATAACATAAATTTGGCACAAAATCGAATGAAACAACAAGCAGATCAACATCCCAGTGAGAGAAGTTTTGATGTAGGAGACTGGGTATTTTGACGGCTACAACCATACAAAAAAATGTCCCTCAAACAAGCTAAGAAGGATAATAAATTATTGCCAAAATACTATGACCCTTACAAGGCGTTGCAAAAGTTTGGTATGATGGCATACAAATTGGAGCTTCTTGCTGCTTCACGAGTGCATCCAGTTTTCCATGTTTCATGTTTAAAGAAGGTTATAGGTGAAAAAATTCCAGTTCAAACAATATTTCCAGAACTTGATGAGGAAGGAAAAATCATATTGGAACCTGAAGCAGTCACGGAAACAAGAACTTGACAACTACGAAATCGATCTATTTCAGAGTATCTTATCAAGTGGAAGAACTTACCCACTGAAGATTCTACATGGGAGGATGAAGATTCTACCTGGGAGGATGAGAAATTTATACAGAAGCATCCAGAGCTACTCAAGCATTGAGGACAACACTTTTTTGAAGGAGAGGGGCATGTTAGGTCCCCATATTACTAGTGTAGTCCCTTATTGTTATTATTGTTCACTTACATTATTATTGTTAGGCCAGCTAGGATTATATTGTGACCCCATGGACCCCTATATATAGAAGGAGGTTTTATCATTTGTATCATACAAGAATTGTTCATTTATGTAATGTATTGGAGGTTTCCCCCTCGAAGTGGCTGATTTCTAAGGCATTGATCTCTCTTTTATTCTATTTTTGGAGCTGTTTTCATAACATAATGAGTCATTACCTAGTTTTTAGGGAAGTTAGAAACAATCTCCCCTATTTTAGCTTACAAGTTGGAGTCTTTGTCTCTTTCATTAAATACAAGATCCTTTAACAAGGAAGAACATCAAGAGACTCATTAGCTATGAAAACATCTCATGAGACAATTGCAACCTCAACCCTTTTGACCTTTTGATTGCCACTTGTCCAGAAAAACCTTTAACAGAAGCGCAACGTGCCAACACAGAAGCGTAGCGTGCTCAGGCAGAGGCATAATATGACCTTGGAGGGGCCTTTTAGGTGGCTTTTGTGCATCTTCAAGCTGAAATAATGGTTGGAGAAGATAGCCCTGGATGTCTATTAGTCTCCAGAACCTTTAAACTTTCAAAAATCCACCTCCATGACACCTAAAAAATAATTTTCCCAAGACTGCTCCAAAAGCGTAGCATGGGGTCAAAAAATGATGCAGAAACATGAAATTTGGTATATTTTTTGGCATGATCTTCAAAATGATGAGATGACATACCAAAACAAAGGCGTATCTGTGATGTACTTATCAAATGCTATCCATCCATGTAAGGCTGAACCCATTTGGAGCCATTGAGAAGATGCACAACGTGAGCTCGCTGCGCTTATGTGCATCAAAATTTTCAAAATTGCCAAAAACTTCAAAAATTTCCAAAGTTTTCTTCAAAAATAGGGCTCAAAGGTAAAGAAACATCTCTCTAACCATGAATATTTTTGTAAAATTGAGAGATGTTTTTGTTCTTTGGTATGTTATGAACAAAAATCTCCTCCAGATTTCAAAAATAATTTCCCATTTTTTTAGAATCTAAGTTTGAAGTTGGTCACTAAAAAATGTAGAAGCGCATCGTGCTCTCAGCAGAAGCACAACATGATCTTTGAGAGGGAGTTTGGAGGTCTTCCAAAAGGATTTTTGGGCTTCAAGTGGTATGGTTGGAAAGCTTATTATTTCTACTACAAAATGGAGTCATCAAGCACTACAAAACCCCTCCTCCAAACCCCTGAACAATTGACTTGATGACGACCTATCCAAAAGTGAAGAAAATGACCTATAGCAACTGTATTTTGGGAATTTATCTCAAATAATAACACCTGTGCATAAAATAAAGGAGGTTTTTGTTCTTTTGTCTATGATTGACAAAAACCTCTTTCACTTTTGTCAAATTCATCTTCATTAATTCAAAAAATAATTTTGAAGTAGAACTGTCCCTGCGTGCAATGTAAACCCTAGAAAATGATCACAGAAATCTAAAAATGATGCCAATCACCTTTGCTGATACTATGAAGCTCATCCCTTCTATGTTGGCCTTATCCCTCCTAAAATTGGTGGCAAATAAGCTTGTCAATTGGGCATTGTAGCCTACCTCTTGAATTCTTTCACAAAACCCTAGTCAACCAGTATCTTCAAAGGATTTCTTGGTGTACGATGAAGCATTGATATCTTGCGGATTGGATGGCTCGAATCTGGAGACATGACATCCTTTGTTGTACGTTATCTTATCACTTTCCATGGTGTTTTTTTGTATGATAGAACCCCTAGCTTGATAGGAAGGAAGGAAAGGGTGAAACTTAGGAAAACATGGGAAAATGGGGCAAAAATTTTAGGGAGGGAAATGAAGGGGATAAGAGATAGGGAAAAATCCTCCAAAAAATAGGGGAGATATGGTAGTGTGTTAGGAACACAGTTCAAGTGGAATTCCTTGAAATAGATAAGGGAAAGAGGGGAAATAGGACATAACACAGTGTTAACCCATAATCTCTGCAAAAATGCAATGTGGGCTAGGGTTTTAGTGAAAATGAGAGAAATGAGAGAGACGAATGGTAAGAAATGGTTGGGGAAGTGTATGAGGTATGTATTAAGGTGCTAAGGTGGAAAAACTAGGGGTTTTCTCACTAAAATAAACCAAAAACCAATGAAATCCAAAAATGCAGTGAAGACCCTAGGAGAGGGATTCCACCATTTGAGAGAGAAACACTGCATGAGGGACTGAGGAATACTTAATTAATTGCTTGGGAGTGCTGGAAACTCTGAAATTTTGAAATGAACCCCTGTGATGCTTGATTAGCCTCCAATTTCAAAAGCGCAACAAGTGATCTAGAAGCGCATCGTAGGAGGTAAAATTGTGCTTTGAGGATCAATTTTGATGCTTTGGTGGCTGGGATGATGCTCAATGATGGAGAGGTGCTCAATGAAGGTGAAATGAGAAATTGGAATGCTTGGATGGTCTTCTTATTGCTCAAAAGTCAATTTTTTGCTTTGGTCATGAAGTGACATAACTTTTCTTTTTGAAATATTGAATGATATGATAGTGTACAACAACTTTATCACTTTATTATGCAAAGTTACATCTTCATAAGGAGTAAAATGTACCTTATAAATCATTTAGAACACTTTTCCCCTAAATACTAACTCCCATGAAGGTGACCTAGGTGATGACATGAGCCTTTATGACTTAAGATACTTAATGAAGACATGACCATGATGAGTAATGATAACATGAGAAAGTGGAGGGACTAGCATGACCTAGACAACAACCAATGATCAAATTTTATTTTAAAACTTATTTGAAACTATAAAATTTGACCTAGGACCCTATCAACTAACCTTGAAAGAGTACATTTGATCATTGGTGACTGACATCCACTAACATAAATAACACCACATGTTTGTCTTAGTTTTAGGCAATCAAAAGGTTTGAGTGGAGACGTGGTGGAAAAGGAAACAAGAGTTTTGGAAGGCTGAAGAATCCATTGGCATTATCCAATGACACAAGAGATGAAGGTAGGGAGGATGGAGCGCTCAACCGTAAGCCCATGGAACCACTATATTTGTGTAAAACTTCCAAGTGCAAGTTATTATTGTTATGATCTCATTGGAACAATAATGTTCTAATTTTGGACCTATTTTGTCCTAAATATAATGAAATCTATAACTTTTGGGTTGCTGAGAATCCATTCATATTATCAAATGACACAAAAGACAAAGGTAGGGAGGATGGAGCGCCCTATCACAACCATGGAACCACTATTGTGTAAAACTTCTAACATGAGTGCAACGTCAGTATTGTTATGGTCATATTGGAACAAGAATGTTCCAATTTTGGACCTATTTCCCAATTATGATGAAATCTAGAACTGTTGCTTTTTTGTAGGAAGTCTAATGAGAATAGGGTTACAAGTTTCAATTTGCAAGGAATTTTTTTTTCTCCTTTTGGGAGCAATTGTTAGAATTCCAATCTCCTTTTGTTGAACTTATGCCAACAATATGTTGAAAGGGCATGGCAAGAACATGGGAAATTAAAGTCCACTTATTTAAGTTGTTGCTACATTGTTGTAATGTTGGTTCCTTTATTGGACTTATGTTGGTTCCTTTGTTGGTAATGCATAAAAAAAACATGGAAAGAACATTGGAACATCTCTTGAATGTCGAAACATCATCTCCATAATACTAAAAGTATGTTGCAATCACATTTCCCCATGTTGAAAAAAGGGTAGACATTACACTTGTTCTCTTAAGCTTCCGCTAGAATGTCATTTGAAAAATCTCACAATGGAATTGGATATTATTAGGTTAAAAAGCCACATCTTTGCTAAGATAACAAGTTCATTAATTAGGCATCGTAATTCCTATGTGGTTTGGATTTAGAGGCACACACACATGCTCCAACTTCAAATCCTATATATATGGCCATAGTACATTGGAGTCCACTTTCAACTCCAAATCCTAAACAAGTATTAATAGAAATAGGGATATGTGGGATTTATTAGCATCGCACATCCTAACCAAGTAGTTAATATCACAACATTATGATGTTGAGCACAACTCAAGACTTCACCTTTGAATAAAACTCCAAATCACCACGAGAGCTTGTGATTTTATGTTGTTTAATAACTATAGCTCGGTCATTGGGAAGCATGCATGTATGAATAGATCTAAATCCCCATTTTTCAAGAAATTGTCTCGAGAAAAAAAGGCACACTTCCCTATGTATGGATGGAGAATAGATGACTGTACTCAGGAAAGTAAACCAATAGTAAAGTAATTCAACACATGTAAAACAAAAAGAAAGTTTCTTTCTAGTGCACCTATTTTGTGGCTCTATCTCTAGAGATTTCTTAATATCAAATCAACTCTATCCAATCATATGTCTCTATATATTCTTGTGCTCTTATATACAAGGAATTTAAATTTTGTGATTCAAGGTCGAACACCTATCCAAGGGCATATATAAAATCTCTGTTAATATTTTTTGATATTTACAATACTCTCAAGAATGTTTTGAAAAGTGTTGTCTAGGAAAAACTATTTTTGAACAAAGTTAAAATGAATATTATATGAAAAAAGTTTGAGATAATATATCAAGATGTATATATAATAAAATATATTCAATTGGTACTCACATAAAATGATTTATACATAGTACACTAGACTAGCAAGAGATACCAATTATTCTCTGACCTATTAGCCTTCCATTGATACTCCTTATTGCTAAAGAAAATATCACTCCACATAGTGGAAGTAATCGAAGCCTCACTATTATTTAGATTATAACTTTATATTTGTTAGCTCCACCATGTAAATTTCTTTGTAATAACCATGATTTAGTAATGTATTTATACATATTGGTCATATAGGTTGATGAGCTAGATGATATGGCCCAGGGCTAATGTATGGTATGTCATTGATGTAAATCATATTATTAATAAAAATATATGACTAGTTGTATGACAAAGGAACTAAAATAATATGGGGGATTATGACTCTAGAGGAGGGGAACAAGATGGGGCTAAAGGAGCTGAAAGGGGCCAAAGATATAAATAATAATAATTTATTATTATTTAAATCACCTTGACTTTAAGGAGGAAGATCATTGGGATTTGTGTAAAAGTTTTTGGGGGAGGAGTTCTCCTTGTGATGATTGTCAAGTTGAAATAATGCATACCTAACCATTACCTTGTGTGTTGAGAGGTATTCTCATGTTCATGTTTCCATTACATGATACCAAATTTGTATGAATATCTAAGCTTTGTAAGAAAAACACGTGAAAGTGTTGAATTACATGGAAAAATAGTGTAAAACTATGATAAGAGCATCCATGGTGTCCTAACATAGATATTTTCCTAGCCAATCTACAATGAAGCCATGGTAGAGGGAGTTTACCTGAGGGACTGTGGTTGCATGGAAGAGGGATCTCATCTTGGATTGTGGGGGTTGAGGGGGAAAGCCAAAGAGAGTGGGATGGCTAGTTGAGTGAGAAACTTAAATGTTAGTGGGTTTATGTCCTGAGAGTAGAGCCATAGTTTTCCATTGTGGTGTCATAGTCCCATCTTGAGAGTGGCTTGCTATTGAGAGACTTTGGAACAAGAGTGCCTAAGGTTGGGGGAAAACCCTATGCTAGTAGCTAGTTATGTCTTTCATAAATGATAAGTGTACTACTCTTATGTATGGTTTTATGTGATTAATTACGCATGTAATTTGTATTTAAAATTGTTGTTGATAATTCAATGTGAATGTCGCATTTTATTTCTTTGCTAATTATGCTCAAATTATAGTGGGTAGAATATTTTTTTAGGCTTACATGTTTGTTCATATACATGGCACATTCATATTATGGCATTAGAGACTGAAATTATAAAAATTAAGAGCCAATATTAGAAAGAAATTAAAAATTATGGTGTTCAGAGTGGATTTGTGGTAGTGTTACAAAATTTGGGGAATGGTTGAGCACATTACAAGGTGGTCTATAGCAAGTTACAATAGTAGGCCTGCATGGGCCAAGCCAACAAGTTGAAACAAACAAAATTGTAGAGGTATAAAATTATAAAGTGGTTGTTAGAAAAATATTTGATAAAGTTCCTATGAGCAATCGGGGAAAATTTTGGTGTAAATTAAAGAAATAGAGGCTCAAGGAGAAAATTCTCTAATTTTTATTATTATTGACAAGCACAAGTCTGTGATTGGCCAAATTATGATTATAGAATGCTTGAGTGTGAAATTGGAAAAAGCCCCAATTTGTGGATGAAACTCATGCATGAAATCACCTATAAGAATTTTAATTGGTATTTTTAGAGGTTGAATAGGTTGAAATTGAAGACATTATGAGTAGCCATAGTGAAAGTGGAAACAATTGGGAAAATGTGTAAAAGGCCAAATTTTTTTATCGATTAATGTGCAAGGGGGCTGAAATTGCAAGTGCCAAAGACAATATGGTGCACATAGGGACAAATTGGGCTAGGGGAGCTCAATTAAAAATATTCCATGGTGACTAAGAAAACAAATTATAAAAATTAGGTGGCATTGAAAATTTGGGAATCTTTGAAAATTTAGGAAATTTTGAAATTTGTGTACGTGATGTCATGGAGGCCACATGGACACCACATGTTAGATGTGGTTTTTTCACAATGGCAGGTGGTAGCCTATGGTGATAGAATGGTTGGCTTGATGTGCACCACAACAAGTGTCAAGTATAATTTAGGGATCTAAACTAGGACATGATGTTTATATAAATATAGTGTTCATAGACTTCGAAGCACACTACAATATGTAAGGAGTTAAGTTATATTGGCTGTCACTTTTAAGTCAAAGCTAGCAACTAATTTAAGGAAGCATGAAACAAAAAATTTAATCTTTTCACACAATTTTGAAATGAAATTACACTAACTTGACTTAAGAATACTTCAATTGGGCATATATTAGGATTCCTCACACAAATCCAAGTTCTCTACACAATCATATTCAAAATGTCAAATTTTCAATCGAATGTTGGGAAATAAAAATGATAAAAAGGGTTTTTAATTAAAGAGGTTGACTAATACACTATAACCTTCTTTGCTAAGAGAGGCAAGTGGAAATTCTAGTATTTTTTAATCAACTTAATCAATTTTGACCCAGTACTAGTTAAGAAAATAAGAATGCAATATGACCTTCCCCAGCTATGAGAGTGAAGATGAAAAATCACTCACAATCTTCTACTCATACCATTGGATAGTATTTTTGAGACCATCATTCTATTTTTAGGAAAACAGTTAAAAAAATCTGGGAACTTGGTGTTTGAAAGATTTAAGGAAAAAAGGCGAAGTCCTCAAGAGGTTGGGTCCTTCTTCTCTTAGCAAATTGGTGAATAAAACTCTTGGTGCCTAGGTTACTATGACCAATTAGGTTTATTTTTAAAACAAAAACTGATCTATTATAATAAAAAATCAGAAATGACATTGAAATCTATGGCTATGAGCATGAATACAAATTCAATGACGCAATGCAATTGTCATGTAGCTCATCAAATACAACTATGATATCTATAATAATCAAACCAAGTATATCAAGCCAACCAAACGAAAAAATATATAAACTAATAAAATCTAAATGTCTAATTAATGTATATTTTGATAACTAATATCTAATCAAAGTTTTAAATGTTTATTTACTAAGAACTAATACATTTAAAGTTCAGCAGGGGATGTATTTCATTGATGCAAAATTAAAAAAGTATGTCTGCTTATGCAAGATTAAAAGAATATTATTGCGATGCTAATTACTTTACACTAAATAATCAACTGATAAAGCTTGTATTGAAATAAAATTATTGGCTATGAAAAAAGAACATTGCAGTAATGAAACTTAAAATAAATAACACAAAAAATAATTCACAAACTAACTTTTAAGGCTTATGTACACATTGTCCAAGAAGCTAGTTTTATAACTTGATTCAAATATAAATGTACAAGGATGTAATTAGTGAATACAAACATGGAAATATGATGAAAAACAATGTAAAACAACAAATATTTACCAAAACATTTGCCCATCAATAACATGGTGTACTAACTTAAGATATGGGGGCCCTCCATGGCTCAAACAAGCACACAAACTTAAATCTATAAGTTAAGACTTCAACAACACTTCATTAATTGATGAAAATAACTAATCATAGTCAAACTTTAAACTCTCTAGTTAAAATAAAAGTCTTTAAACTAATAACATATCCCTCCATGGCTCAAGCAAGCACACACCTAAAACTAGAAGTTAAGACTTCAACAACACTTCATTAATTGATGAAATAACTAATCAAAATCTACAATCAAGCTTTAAACTCTCAAGTTAAAATACAAGTATTTAAACTAATAACATATGTTTTACAAGCCAAGTTACTTACCTTTATAGGTAGAAATTTAACAAATATCCAAACTTCGATCCATGCTTGGAGTTTAGGAAAGTTGTCATTAAGGGGGGATAGGCTCTAATGCCTCCTTCCTTCTCCTATTGTGTCACTTTTGTAAATCCTTCAATCCTATCTCAATTTTTTCTTAAGGGGGGATGTTAGGATATTTCGACACATAGGAAATAGGCTCCTTTTGTGTCACCTTTGTAAATCCTTCAATCCTATCCCAAGTTGTTCTTAAGGGGGGATGTTAGGATATTCCGACACATAGGAAATAGTTAATAATAACTAGTCTAGTGTAGAGTTAGGTAAAGTTTGTTTCTTTACTATGTACATTTGTAACTTATAATCCAACGGTCATGATTTGTAGTGATTCAACGGTTATCTCTCACCTCGGTTTTAACGACACTTGATCCGTGGCTTAACACCTAATTGGTCCATGATCTCTATTTAAAGAGCATGGAGGGTCATTTGTCCGGTAACCGTTTATGAGAGAAACATATGTAACTTTTATTTTTATATTAATAAATTACTTGAAGTGGCCGCATTGGCTCAGGGCGTGGACTGTTTCCCTCTTTGAGGGTTTTAACCACGTGATTATACTGGTGTACTGATTTGTGATCTGTTTGTGAGCAGTGACCTTTGGTTCTTGATCTACGGAACTTACCCTGTAAATTACTACAAAAATTAATTGCAAGCTATTATACTAGTAAGATCTGATCCTATTCTCTTTTTTGGTTACTCAAATCATGGATCTGATCGTCAAAAGTTGAATCTATGCATTTTCAAAAAATTAGTCTATGTTTTAGCTTCCAGAGTACCCACATTGACTAGGCATCTTGGGGTAGTTTCGGGCCAAACAAATATGTATTTTACCATATTGGGATACCTATGAGAAAAAAATGTCTTTTTTTACCCAACTCGCCTGTAAATATGAAAATGAAGGATGAACAACATCGACTAAAATCTACAATTTCTTTTCACAATGCAATTAATTACAATAAATATTAAAAATTGAAAATTCCATGAAAATACTTTAGGAAAGTGTTATTATAGGCAAAATATCATCATAAATGATAAAAATCACCATTTTTAAAGGAAAATAAGTCAAAAAACATAGAAAATTTTCCAGTTAAAAACATGTATGGAAACTATAGAAATTATAAAAAAAATATGCATATCAATGGATTCAATCTGATCATGCGATATGCTAAAGAAAGATATTAAATCCTTCTACAAATCAATTGCGGAAAATAAACACGATCGCCAATCACAACAAGTAAAGAAAGAAGCAAATCAAACCAAAACACAAATATTTTCCGCGGGAAAGCTTGCTGCTTAAACCCCTCTATCTTCTATTGTATATTCACCAAGGAATCATGAAACAATTACAATGCACTCTTCTCACAAGAGTCTCCTGCACTCTCACAACTGTCTCACACTGATTTAGACAAAATTTTCCAACACTTAGCCAATTTTCAGCCTTCCTTGCTTGCGCAATTCATGTGGAATGCAATCCCTATTCTTTAGGAAATTTAGCCTTCCAAAACTGCACAATGCTCATGGGAAATCCTATGGTTGTCTTACTGCATGCGGGAAACCTACTTAACATCCTTTTAACCTTTGTTTCAACTGGGTCTCCACTAGAACTGACATGCATGCAACTATTAATAGTAAATCATCAGTTGCATGATAGATCACTGCATGTGAATTAAATCTGATTTAATTCACTTGACCTCTCACTAGTACAACAAACAATTACAACTAATTCAACTAATTTCAACTCAATTAATTGAGTTAATTGATTTCTCATGCATTAAAATAATGCACTAACTGCAACTCGAACTCCATAACTAATAAAATCACTCTGCATGCCTCACCAACCACCCTCAACTCGAAATTCATGAGTTAACTGAGTTTATCACACTCAGTTAACTATTACAAGTGATTATGAGATAAGATTACAATTTAGTGTCCAATTTAATTAAGGGAAAATTAAATTAGACACACATTTCTTGTTGAATTTTCAACACTCCCTCTCAACAAGAAAGGGATTATCAGCTACCCCGATCCTGCCTTTATGGTATTCGAATTTTCTCCTAGCGAGCGCCTTCATCAGAATATCTGCATCTTGATCTTCCCTGGGAATGTACTGAAGTAACATAATGCACCTCTGAACACAATCTCTGAGATGGTGGTATTGCATGTCTATATGCTTGGACCTATCATGAAATACTGGATTAACCAATATTTTAATGCAACTTTGGTTATCAAAATGTATCACCGTCGGATCCATCTGATGACCAAACAAACCAATCAGAATCTTCCTCATTTAGATGGCCTCACATGCAGCCTAACTGGCTGCCATGTACTCTTCATCTATTGAACTGAGTGCCACAAATCTCTGCTTCCTGTTGTACCAAGAAACTATTGTCGATACTGTGTTGAAAATACCTCCCGATGTGCTCTTTCTATCTGATGGGCTGCATGCCCAATCTGCATCGGTGAAGCCTTGAAGCTTTACTCCCTATGTCCATATGTACCATAATCCATACTATGTAGTGCCCCTGAGATATCTCAAGACATGCTTCCCCGCCTTCCAAAAGAGCTTGGTCGGATTAACCATAACTTGACTCAGCTGGTTAACTGCGTAGCACATGTATGGTCCGGTGTTCACCAAGTACATTAGTGAACCCACAAGTTTCCTGTAAACAGTAGTGTCCACTACCTCACCTGAGTATCATCTTCCTTCCTCTAGCTTCCTGGAAGAGGAGTCTCCATGGGTTAACATCTCTCCATTTGAAACTTACTCAAAATCTCTTCGGCATACTTGCCTTGAGAAACAAATAGCTCACCATCCCTATGCCAGATTTCCAAACCAAGGAAATAGTGGAGTCCCATGTCCTTCATCTCAAACTCTCTTACAAGATCCTCTTTGCAAGAAGTTATGAGCTGCTCATCACCTGTCAAAATTAGATCATCAAAATAAAGTATGATAATCAAGATCTTATCATTAACCACAATCTAGTACAGGTTTGCATCCGCTTCACTCTTCATAAAGCCCAACCCAGTGAAATAGCTATCAATTCTAGTGTACCAAGCACGAGGTGCTTGCTTCAACCCATACAATTCTCTCTTGATTCTGCACACATGCGACTCACTGTCAAAGGTCTCAAAACATTTTGGCTGCTCTATGTACACTTATTCCTCAATAAATTCATTGAGAAACACAATCTTCACATCCATCTGATGTATCTACCACCCCATCTGCGCTGAGAGTGCAAGGATAGATCTAATCGATGAGTATATCACAACTGGTGCGAAATTATCCTCATAGTCAATCCCCTCAACTTGTGAGAATCCCCAGGCTAGAAATCTAGCCTTGTACTTCTCCACACTCCCATCTACCACTTTCTTCACCTTATAGATCCAACCACTGATTTTCCGACTAGTCTTGGGACAAATTCCCATGCACAGTTCTTGACGATGGATTCATACTCCTCAACCATGGCGTCAACCCAAATTTATTGATGCATTTCTTCCTCAAAGGATGATGGTTCTATCACAATACGCTTGCTCATAAGAGCCATGTATCTAGTAAACCTGTCTGGAGATTGTCTATGTCTGTGCAGTGAAGTAGGTGCTCCTACATGTTATGCCACATCAAGTCTCAATCTATCAACTTCCGTGGTGCGCCTTCTACCATGTATAGTGGATGGCTCTGCATGAGTTTTTTCTACCACTCCATGATCCTCTGCATGTGGTTGATCCACATCTTGAGGTTCATTCTTTGGAACCAAGAGTTACTCATCTACATGCAAATCAAGCTCCCTCTCAAGGGACAATCACATGGCTTTCTCCTCATCAAATTTTATATCCTGTCTCACAACAGTCATCCATATGTTTGGAAAATACGCCCGATAGTTGTGGGGAGTATCAGTGTACCCCAAAAATATCTCAATCTCAGCTGTTGGTTCTAGCTTCTTCCTGGAATCTTTGGTCACATGGCAATAGACAAATGAGCCAAAATTTTTAAAATATGAAACATCATGTTTCTTACCAAAAAATCCTCCTCTGGTGTACTCATGCCAAGTATCCGATGAGGACTATGGTTTTGCACAAATACTTCTGTGTTTCATGCCTCCGCCCACATATGCAACGATAGGCCCTGATCATGCAACATTGCTCGTGCTGCACCCAAAATTGTTCTCTTCTTTCTTTTTGCAACCCCATTCTGTTGTTGGTTATGAGGTGCAATCAACTCTCTCCGAATTATTTCTTTGCTACAAAAGTTCTTAAATTCATTGGAGATGTACTCACCACCATTTTCGCTCCTCATAGACTTCACGTGCTTCCCCGTATCTTTATCCACCAGTGCTTTGAACTCACAAAAATTTGAGAACATCTGATCTTTCTTTTGCATGACATAGATCCAAATTTTTTTATAAAAATCATCAAAAAATATCACATAATACCTGTTCTTTGCTATCGAAGCTATAGAGGATGGTCCACACACTTCTGAGTGAACTCTCTCAAGGGTTTTGGCTGCTTGGTTCTCCTTCTCGTGAAAAGTGGCCTTTTCATACTTCCCCATGGTACATCCCTTCCATGTGTGTCTATCTGCGCAAGAGTACCCTTTGGAAGCCCCATAAAAATTTGTTGCATGAACTTCAAGGCACTGTGGTGTAGATGGCCCAATCTCCTATGCCATAACTCACCCTCATCCCGTCTCACCACTTTTTCTGACTTACCCATCAATGCTGTGCAACCATCTACATCAATTTTATAGAGATTCTTCACATGAATCCCAATCTTCTTGGCTTGTCCTATGGCTGTGTCGAAGGAAAGCTTTCCCTTCACTGAAACCACATCATAACCTCTATCCTCCAACATTGCGACTGAAACTAAATTATTTTTCAAGCCTGGTACATGCATTACATATTTTAATAAGAAGGGTTTACCTAAATTTTTCTGGAAAGTAATTGTAGCAATCCTAGTAGCGATGTACTTCCTGTCATCACCCATTTCGATATGCATCTAGAGGTTCTTCTCCTCCAAGCTACTGGAAATTTCTTGGTCTCGCGTCATGTGGAAAGATGCACCACTATCCAAGTACCACATTGATCCCATCGCACTTGACACCATGCATGTGATGAGCAAGAAGTCCAACTCAAATTGCGAGGCCAAAGCCTCACCAGCTGTAGATTCTGAAGCCTTCTTGTTCTTCTTATTTTGTGGAAAATTAGTGGCATAATGTCCATTCTCGTGACAGTGAAAACACTTCACTCTGGACATGTCGCGCTTCTTGCCTTGTTTTCCGGTCTCAGTTTTGGGATAATATTTCTTTCCCTTCCCCTTATTTTCCTTACTAGCCAAGGAAAAATTTTATTGATCATATTTCTTAGATGAAGATCCATCCCTGGTATTCCACCTGAATTCTTGTTGCACCAAATCTGACCAAAGTTGTTCCCAATCTGACAGCTTCTCCCTCCCATTGACAAAGTCCTGATAACTATGCCAATCCTTGAGAATGGCTAGAAAATCTAGGCTCACCAAGTCATCATCCGCTACAGTAATTCCGACACTCCCAAGCTCATCTCGACATTGAAAAAACTTGGTTAAATATTTCAGAAGTGTATCCTTTCTCCATTTTGATTTTCCTGAGCTTGTCTTTCAGTGCCAATTTTCTATAGTCACTGCTACTCTGAAATAGATTTGTCAAAGCCTTCCACATTGCATATGGAGTCACTTTTACATGGATACTTGAAACGATGTGGTCTCGTAATCCCTCTAGTAATATCCTCCTCGCCTTTGCAATCTTCTTTTGCTGAGTATCAAGAAAAGCGACATCTGCTGCTACGGGGTTGGGAATGTCATTATCAATGAATTCTTTCAACCCGTTTTTCTCCAGAATTTCTCCATCCTGTCTTTCCACACAATGTATTTGGAACTTCCCTCGAGTGCATACTCCAATCTCAAGCCATTGAAATCCATCTTGATCTTGATCTGTCTGTCGCACTTAAGAATATTTTTGCAAATTCGAATGCTATTCAACACAAAATTAATTTATTCTCCACTATAGTGATTTACTGCACTCTGATACCATGTAGAAATTATACAAACAATATGTATATCAATGGATTCAATTTGATCATGCGATATTATAAAGTAAGATACTGAATCCCAATGCGGAAGAAAACACGATTTCCAATCACAACAAGTAAATAAAGAAGCAAATCAAACCACAACACAGATATTTTCTTGGGGAAAGCTTGATGAAAAAAACCATCTATCTTCTATTGTATATTCACCAAGGAATCATGAAACAATTACAATGCACTCTTCTCACAAGAGTCTCCTGCACTCTCACAACTATCTCACACTGATTCAGACAAAATCGACCAACACTTAGCCAATTTTCAGCCTCTGCTCAGCCTGCCTTGCTTGCACAATTCATATGGAATGCAATCCCTATTCTTTAGGAAATTCATCCTTCCAAAACTGCTCAATGCTCATGGTCAATCCTATGGTTGTCTTACTGCATGCAGGCAACCTACTAATGATACAACTAATAGTTAACATCCCTTTGACCTTTGTCTCAACTGGGTCTCCACTGGAACTGACATGCATGCAACTATTAATAGTAAATCATCAGTTGCATGACAGATCATTGCATGTGAATTAAACCTAATTTAATTCACTTGACCTCTCACAAGTGAAACAAACAGTTACAACTATTTCAACTGATTTTAACTCAATTAATTGAGTTAACTGATTTCTCATGCATTAAACTAATGCACTAACTACAAATCGAACTCCATAATTAATAGAATCACTCTGCATGCCTCACCAACACCCCTCAACTCGAAATTCATGAGCTAACTGAGTTTATCACACTCAATTAACTATTACAAGTGATTATGAGATAATATTACATTTTATTGTCCAATTTAATTAAGGGAAAATTAAATTAGACACACATTTCTTGTTGAATTTTCAACAACAACATGGTTTGACGGTGACTTGAGTTCTATGTCGTTGTAGCAGCGTCGATAGGGTGAAAATAAATAGTGAGTCTTTTCAAAAATAATTTTGATAGTTCCCAAATGAGCCAACATATATTAGAAAGTGTCATGTGGAAAAAGGAAAAATGGGGTAAACCATTGTATGTGACCATTGGTGTCATTAACGTTTGGGAAAATAAAATCTTAATATGTCCTAGGACCATAAATCTGGATGGATTTAATCTTCATCGTTGATCTATGGGGTTGTAATTTGCAAACTCAATAATAAGGATGTGGATTGGAACCCACACATCATCATGGAAATTTAGAGGATGCCAAGTGGCAGTTAGGTGTAAGGTGGGGCCAAGATAAAGAAGACAAAGGATAAGGGGATAAAAGAAAAGGATAAGTGGGGAAAATATTAAATATATAGGAAAGAAGAAGAAGAGAGACAAGGAGAAGAAAATGAAGAAATATAAATTTGTTTGGGTGACTATGTAGGCCAAGCAGGCCTAGGTAAAATTTTTTCGGGTGACTACATTGGCCAAGTAGGCCTAGGTGGTCACATGGCACCACCCCAAGGTGCTAGGTGGACCCAGTGGTCATATTAGTCCACATAAACATGACACATCATTGAATACTATATACTGTTTCCTATTTATTTTAGGAGTGATTTTGAGGCCTTAACGAACATTTTAGATGTTGGATTTTTATGATAACTATGTGTATTCTCTATAGCTCAAATGAAAGAGCTTATAAAGATATTTTCAATGAGATATTGTAAATGAAAATTGGAGCTAGGATAAGAAATTTATAGCTAAAACAATGAAGGGAAATAAATAAGGGCCAATTCAGTTCCAAGAGGTGTAACTCCTTACCTAGAGCTCAAAATTTTGATGTTTGTAGCTCATATAGGTAATTTTGTATAAGCCTAAGTGTTTAGGCATGCAAGAGTCACCTAATGGACCCTTGAACCTTAGCAATTACTTAAACAATTAAAGTATTTTCTTTTATTAAAAAAAATGAGCTTAATCAAATCTAATTTAAAGTTAATTTGCATTAGTGAATTAGATGAATCTCAACTATCGATCTCATGAGATGAAATATATTCTTAGTCATTAATTACTTTATATATTAGGGTTGTGGGTTTGATCATAATTCGATTTTATAAAATGAAGGATATGCTAATAGAGAATAAACAACACATAGGGGCACAAGGCATTGAAATAGACATTTCAATGGTGGTTGAAGGACTTCTACTCAAGTGTTTCGGGTTTGAGGAAGGTGCAATGGGGGTAATAAGAACATCCATATCAACCAATTCTAGGGCTTGATCAACTAGATTAGATCCAATTTTTTGTATGCATTTTTCTTAGATTGGGTCATTTTCCCAATAAGGGAGCCCAAGTAAATTCTGATTAATGAAATGAATAATTATTGAATGAGAAGAATTTGAGTGTATATCTATGTGTGAGATTGGATATTTTATTACTTCCACTAAATATTATGTTAAAACCCTAGCTATGTTTTTATTCAATATATGTAAATATGCTAGGAATTAATTACCAATTTTCTAAGGTTAGAATTTACATGGTATTATATAAAGAAATTTGATAAATTTACCTTAGAATCATGGTGTCAAGTTTGTACATGCATTGCAAGGGCCAGGTTCAATTGCAATAGTATGTGGAAGTAAACACAAATTTTATTTACAGGTTCCAAGTTTAATAGTATGAGAGCACAATGATAGGTTGAGTGAAAATTTTGAATATTAAGAAGAAAAGGAATGGTGTTTGGAACCCAACCAATAAATTTGAAAACTCATTGGTAGGTCATGCCATGAAAGTAGTAGTGACTTGACATATGAGATGGAGTTAGGAAACAAAGGGTGCCATGGGGTTGAGGACTAAGCTCAACACATACATGAGCGAGGAACTGTGTGAAGGTTTAAACCCATAATAAACTAGCCTTTGGGGGAATTGTGGTAGTTAGGCACCATGAAGGTAGAAGATCGCATGGGAAGTTTGTTGAATATGATTAGATGTAACCATTAGAGAATTGAACCAAGTGATATGGGGATAACTAGAAGAGGAAGACATTATGTGATAGATTGGCAAGGAACAACAATCCCAAGTAGTGTCAAGCCCATAGGAGCATCGATAGACAAGGATCCAACACAGGATGAGGATAACCATCGTTAAAGTTCCCAACCATCTATAACAAGCATTGCGAGTGAGTTGTGATGCACGAGGATGAGTGGTTGTGTTGCAAGGGTGGCTAATTGACTGTGGGGTAGAAAAGGTGAATCCCTATTAGGGAAGACTTGGGTTCCAAAACCCAATTGTTAGGGTTGTTGTTAAGAAGTTGCTAAGAAATAACCAAGGATTGTTGTAGATAGTGAGAAATCGAAGGTGCCAAGGGGGCATAGCACACTGTCAACAATAACATATTTTTTAGCTATTATTTTGATTTGGAGATGGATGCAATTGATTTTAGGTTTGATGACATGCTAAATTTCATTCCTTGGAAGGAAAAGGTTTTATTGATTCTCATGGAGAATGGAATATGGAATTTTTATAACACCAAACTCACCTTTCCTATAGATGCTATAAATATGGTCATCCATAATAAAAAGGATGTCAAAATTTAGAAGGATTATCTTGGATGCGGTGAAGGATTATGTGATTCCTCACCTATCCAAGAACAATATAGCAAGAGAGACGTGGGAGGCTCTAACGAGGTTGTAATAGAAAAATAATACCAATAGAAAGATGGTGTTGATAGAAAATATTAGGAACACTAAGATGACTAAAATAGATACAATGATATCTTATCTCACCAAGATCACTCATGTTCATGATGATTTAGTTACAATTTTGGAAGCCATTATAGATGGAAAGATGGAGAAGATGGCTTTAAATGGGTTCACCAAGGCATGACCTCCATTCATTAAGGGAATTGTGCCGTGAGAATACCTTCTTGATTAGGATATACTTTGGGATGATTTCATCTAAGAGGATATTCGAGAGAAATATTTATCAAGAGTCTAGCACAAAGATGATGATGATAATATTTCTCTTCCTAGTTAGGAAATGAAGAGTAAAGGAACAAGTTTGAGCAAGAGTGAGTAATCATCCTAATAATTGAATAAGAAGGACTTGACTAATATCAAGTGATTTAAATGTCATAAGAAAATACACCATACATCATAGTGTCCCTAGAAGAAGAAGCGTGAAAAAAGTACACAATTAGTGGTATCTACATCAGTAGAAGCTTAGGCAGAAAAAAGGGTTTTCCAGTAAGTTTGAGATGAAATTCATATTTATTTCCTACCTTTCCTCGAGTACCATACTATTTGTTGCATGGATATTGGACAATGTAGCCACATGTGATATGATAGGAGAATGAGATTTGTTTGAAATTATTATAGAGTGGGAATCATATATGAATATGGAGTTTGGTGTTGATACCAAACATGCAGTGAAGGTAGTTGGGACAATGATATTCAAACTTGAGTCAGGGATATTTTGAAAGTGAAGGATTTTATATGGGTGCTAGAACATGGGAGAAGTTTTATCTTAATCTATATGATATAGAATAAAGGGTTTGTTGTAGCATTCTAAAATGAACAGAAACTGATCATATCCATGATATCTAGCTTTGACGATGGAAACATCATTGGAATTAGAGAGTGAAACTTGTATAGGCTAATTGGATAACCTATTCGAACAATGGCATGAAGCAAAAAAATTAAAAAGTATAAGGAGTGGGAAGCTCAAAGGTTGAGTAGAGTAGGGTGAGTTAGCCTTTAGGTTTAGGTGGGAAGGAATCATCAATAGATCCTTCCAATTCTTCCAAGAAGGTATCATGGTATGATACAACTTTATAGGATGTTCAAGAGTAGGAGGCTTCTAGGATAAATTTCAAAGGGAGCATGTCTTTTTGAGGATGATTCCAAACTAGGTGGAAAGGAGGACTTCTAGTTCAGGGGGAGAAACCATGGTAGAAGATTTTATTGGGTATGTGTTATAATATTTGCACAACTATCTCCATGTGTAGGTGGTTTTTTTGCATATTGTTTCAGCTGTTTTCACAACACAATTTTCTCCTTTAGTGGTTTTGTGGTGGCACATGGTGGTTTTTCCCATGGTTTTGTAGTTTTTGTTAAGGAAATATGGATGTATTATAATACATGGTAAATGGATTGATAGTTTATGGATGCATTTTGATGATGATCTAAGAACTATTAGAGAGGTAGTGGATCAGAGAATGGAAAAATTTGGAAAATGGCCATGGTTCAAGAAATGGAAGCCTTGGACAAGAATGGGGTTTGGGATCTAGTGGAGGTGTTGGCTAGAATAAAACCCATTAGTAGAAAATGGGTTTTTAAGAAGAAATTTAATGCAGAAGGTAGAGTGGAGAGATACAAAGTTTGATTAGTATAAAAATCTATTCCTCAGACACAAGGAATTGAATTTGTTGATATTTTCTCTCATGTTTCCAAGTTAACTTATATTAGATTATGTTACTGTTTTTGATTTAGAACTAGAACAGATGGACATGAAGACAACATTCATATATGGGGATCTAGAAGAAGGAATCTACATGAATCAAACAAAAGGATTTGTTGTGGAAGGAAAGAAAGATCAGGTATGAAAATTGAAAAAGGCCCTATATGGGTTAACTCAATCACCAAGGATGTGGCATTAAAAAATTTATACCTATATATAGGACTTGTATTCACAAGGAACAAAGTAGATCACTGTGTGCATATCAAATTAGTTGGTGATCATGTTTTATTTGGTCTTGTATGTGGATGACATGTTGATTGAAAATTATAGGGAAACCATCCAGAATCAAAAACTCAGTTGGCCTATAAATTTGACTTGAAGGATCTTATTGTTGCAAACTTTATTTTCAACATGGAAACTAAAAAATATTGGGAAAATAGGAAAATTTGGTTAGATTAGAGGAATTATATTGAGATAATATTGCAAATATTTAATATGCGGGAATGTAAACTGATGAAGGTGTCTATTATTATAGGTGTAAAGTTATCTAATATTAGTTTACCAAGACATAGGAAGAGGAAGACGACATATTCCATGTCCCATATGCTAATGTGGTTGGACGCTTGATGTATGAAATGGTTTGTACTGGACCAAACATTGCACATGTAGTGGGAGTATTGAGCAAATATATGTCAAAACCACAGAAATATGATTGGAAAACAATAAAGAGGGTTTTAAATATTTTCATGGAACTGTTTGTCATGGATTATGCTATAAATGAAGACTATTATTGGACAAATTATTGGACATACATGGCTTTGTTGATGTAGATTTGGTTGGAGATCTAGATCATAGAATATTTACAATTGGGTATGTATTTAACTTATTTGGAGGAAAAATTAGTTGGATGAGCAAGAGATAGTTTATAGTGGCACTCTCAACAAAATAAGTTGAATACATGGCAGCCACTCATGTAAGAAAGAAATATGGTTTCATAGATTATGTTCAGGCATTGGGTTGGTATAATGAGCTGTGAGGATGGATTGTGATAGTTAGAGTGAAATCAGCCTAGTAAAGAACACAATGTACCATTATATGACAAAGCATATTGATGTTCAACATCACTTTGTGAGAGATTTGGTTGAAGAAAAGAAGGTATTGTTGGTGAAGGTGGACACTTTGAAAAATGTTGTAGGTTCATTAATAAAATTTGTGAAAAATGTTGTTGTATATTTCATCGTTGTAGATGCAATCTACAACAATGATTGAAAAATGTTGTAGATTGCACCCACAACAACATTTTTCTTCCCTTTTTTGTAGATGATTTCAAAGTCATAACCCAAGATCTTTGTGACCCATTTTTTCTAATTCTCTGAAGATAATATTTGTTATAAAAATTATTTAAGACTATCATGATCTGTTTTTACCTTGAAGTTTCTTCCCATTAGGTAAGGTCTCCATTGCATTAGTGCATGCAGTATTTACAACATTTCCTTCTCATAAATAGGTTTGTGTAAACTATTTCCTTTGATTGGATGACTTTCAAAAGAAATGGATCTTCCTTCTTGCATTAAAACAACACCAATTCCATTTCCTGAGGCATCACATTACACAATAAAGGTTTTTGTGAAGTCTGGCATAGCCAAGACCAATGCTTGGCACATTTCCTCTTTAAGATGTTCAAAGGCCTTAGTTTCTTCTGGAGTCTAAGAAAATGCATATTTATTCAGTAATGTTTTTAGAGGTGCTACTATTCTCCCATAATTCTTAACAAACTTGTTATAATACCCTGTCAACCTGAGAAATCCTCAAAGATGATTTATGGTTGTCGGTATTTTCCATTCCTTAATGGATTTATTTTTTCTAGGGTCTACCTTAACACCCTCATGAGATACAATATGACCCAAATATTCCACCTCTTGTACTCCAAAGAAACATTTGGAGGTTTTTGCATATAATTTTTTCCCCTCCAATAGTTTGAACACTCTGTCAACATGTTGAACATGATCTTTCCAAAACTTGCTATAGATTAGTATATCATAAAAAATATTAACACAAATTTTCAAAGGAAGGGTTTGAAAATTAAATTCATCAAAACTTGAAATGTGGAAGGTGCATTAGTAAGGCCAAAAGCCATGACAAAAAATTCATAATGAACCTCATGAGTTATGAATGTTGTTTTTAGAATTTCTTTAGTGTTCATTCTAATTTGATGATATCCTGAATGAAGATCCAGCTTGGTGAATTAAATTTCTGCATGTAATTCATCCAAAAAAGTCATCAATGAAAATATTTGGAAATCTATATTTAGTAGTGAGCTTGTTGAGCTTCCTATAATTTGGACACATACACCATGATCCATCCTTCTTGTGCTTCAATACTACTGTAGAAAATAAATAAATTTGACCGGGTTGAATTATACTCGCCTCTAGCATTTTCGCAACCATACATTCATTTCACTCTTTTGGGAATATGGATATATGTAAGGTATGATGTTTGTAGGAACAATTCCTAGAATAAAATGAATAGAATGATTATTATCACGAATAGGTGGGAGGCCTTTGGGAGTCTCAAAAACCTTGGAATGATTGTCCAAGACTTTTTGGAGATATGGAGAAATATATGATTTCAATGCTTGAAACTTTAGTGAGCATACATGTACAATAAAACCCCGTTATTATTTGTTCAGAAGCCTTTTCATGCAATTAGAGCTAATTATCTTCCTAGGTTTCCCTATGATACCCCTTAATTCAACTTCCTTTCCTTACAAAAACAAATCAATAAAGTTCTTGAAAATTAAAATATATTGTCACCAAAGATTGTAACCATTGGACTCCTAGTGCAATATCAACACCACCCATTGGAACAGGAATAATTGGAATATTAAATAAATATTTACCCATGGTTAGCTTTATATTCTAGCACTTTCCAGAGAAATTTATAGTTCCTCCATTTGCAACCATCACTTAACACTATGGTGTTAGATATAGGTAGAAATTCAATTCCTTGGCTATCTTACAATGAATAAAATTACGGGCACTACCTAAATCAATATGAAATTTTACCTTTTTCTTCTTGATATATCCTTCCATATTGAGAGTTTGAGGAGTGATAATTCCTGCCAATGCATTACAATATATGATTGGATTCATTTCTAATTTCTCTGGGGTTGGTTCCTGGTTTACATCCTCCTCTTTTAATTTTTTTTGTTCCTTTTCTTCCTCCTCTTCACAATCTATGTAGAATAATTTCTTCTCAGCACACTTATGACCTTTAGTGTATTTTCTATCACAACTGTAACAAAGCCCATTTTCTCTTTTTTCCTCCAATTTTTGTGGTGTCAACCTTGTAGGTTGTGGAAGACTAGGAGCAACAACACTTCCATCTTTATAGTTGTGAGTGGTAGACTTCCTTATTGCCATAATTTTTCTTTCAATTTTTCTTTCCACCATGAATGCCTTCTCTAATGAATCATGTTCCCAAAGGCAAACCTCATGCTGGATGTTATATTTTAAATTCCATATGAAGACATCAATCTTATGCTCCTATGTAATATAGTTTTCCCTAATATTCACGTTTTGGAAGTCTTCAATGTGCTATGCCATTAAACCATTTTTTTTGAGATTTATGAATTGGATAAAGAAGGTGTTTCTCCTGTATATTCATAATGTGCTATCATTTCCTCCATAAAAATTTACCAGTCGAAAAGTGGTTTACGAGAACAAAGTCATATATACCATACAAACTGATTGAGTTCTAAATATAAAGATGCAATATGTACCTTTTGTAAGGGTTGCACATCTTGCAGATCAAAATATTACTCCATCTGTAGTATCCATGTTACCAAATCCTTGCCATAAAGCTTACTAATATCTATATTTTTAATGTGGTGGTTCTTAAACCCCACATTTGTGCCTCTAAAATCATAATTCATATTCCTGTTGTCCTCATCGTGATTTTCATGGATGACCTTGTCACCACCAGGAAACCTTTATCGCAAAAACTTTGTCAACCCTTCTGTCAACCCTTCCATGTCTTTATTTAAACTATTCATGTCACCTTTTATTTATATTTGTAAGCCATTCATGTATCCTTTTAATTTTCCTTTAAACCATCCATCTCCCCCTTAATTTCATCTTTGGTTGCTCTTTGTGAGAGAGAAATTTGTAGCACTTGGTCCCGTAATTTTGATATATCATATTGCAATTCTTCCTCTTCATGTGTCATAGTGGAGATTTCTAAGGGTTTAATGGATGTAGAACTATTTTGTTTTGGATGAATTTTAGAACCCAATACTGATATTTATGCTTCAATATTGCCTTGGAATTACTTCAAACTGATTTTTTAAAAACAATTACGCATTTTTTTTAAATACACACCCTTTTATTTCTTTTAGGAGCTCGATATTGAAATGGTTGTAACTATGTAATTTAAACTATCCAAGGTATGAAATTATGTCCTATGATATCCCTCTAATTCTTCTTTCCAACGCCATAATTCAAACCAAAATTGGATTCTTCAAGGTAAAGTTATGCCCAATATCCCACAATGACCTGATTATGGTTTGGTTCATTATATCTAACTTGTACAAAGTGCCACGTGTCACTATTTCTATATTCGACCCAGAATTACTACACGAGAAAATATAGTCCATTATGTTTTTGTCAAGTTTTACGAAATTTAAATCTGATGCTTGAAGAGAAATTTATGACTATTTTCCCTTGGTCGCTTGTTTAGAACTGAATTCTGGAGCATGCCGAAACCCTAACCTTTTCGGCCCATATATTTGAAAATGTAGTGAACCAAGATCTGAAATTCATACATTAAGTTCACCAAGATTTCGACTCCTCTAATTTCCACTTCCGAAGCTTCATAGAAAAAAAATTATAGAGAAAATTCCAAGATGACCTGTTTGAAGCAACGAAACCCTAGAATCCAAAGCTTTGATACCAAATGTTATGCAACCAACTCAAAAAATAGAAGAAAATATATATATATAAACAAATTAAAATTTATCCTCTTCGAGGGGGAAGCTTCCTTTACATTTCATAAATGAACTGTTCTTGGATGATGCAAATGATAAGACATTTTTGGTATAAATAGGGGTCTAAGGGGTCACAGTATATTTAGAGCCTACATATCAATAATAATGTAAGGGCACAACAATAATAATAGTGGGATTCTATGGGGCACAAAAATAACAAAATTGGGGATACATGAGCACAAAAATGACAATAGGGGTTACACTAATAATAACAATAAGGGGAACATACTAATATTATAGGGACCTAACAGAAGAGGTCTTTAAAAATTTTAAGAAAATCTTAAAAAGTTCTCTAATTCTTAATATATATGACCAAAATGAATATTTTTTTGTGTGCGTTGATGCATGGAAAAAAATACTTGGTGGATTATTTAAATAAAATAACAATAAAGTGTATTATGAATATAGTAAATTGAAGATGGATGATGAGAATTATGCCAATTATGACTTGGAGTTGGTAGCCATACTAGACGCTTTAAAAAAAAAGATACTTTACCTCATGGGTAGGAAGTTTGGGTTGATGATATAACATAGTGGTATAAAGTATTTATTTGAAAAACCAACATTAAATTCCAAGAAAATGATATGGTAGGATTTTTTGGCTAAGTATGATTTTAAAATCAATCATATTAAAGGGAAGGAAAACAAGGTGGATGATGCATTCAACAAAATAATAAATGAGATGCATGCTACAACCATAAGCATGCATGGTGTTTAGCCAATTTAATGTCTTAAAGTTCTTAACATAAATCATTAACCAAGGTTAGTAATCTAATGAAGTGTGGTGCACTATATATGCTTAGTTAACCTTCTTCTTACTTCATTGTGTATGTTTTTATGTTTGTTTTTGGGGGGTTTTGTTCTTTATGTCTAAAGGTTAATTTTAAGAAATGAGAACTATGAAATGAATCAACTGAATCTAATGAAATTTAAATGTCAAAACTAATTTTGAAAGAAGGAAGAAAAGGAAGTGTTCTTTAACTATTCTAATTTGTGTAAAAATGAATCAATCTTTAAATGGTTAGGATATGATCTCAAAAAAAAGTATCTATCTAATGACCTTGAACTTTTTAAAATTAAAGTTAATTCTAATCTATCTTAATTTAGTTCTACTCCATGGATTGAAATATGAATCTTATGACTGAGAATTGAAATGACAATTCTAATTTAAATGAAAGCAGATTCAAAGGAAAAGCAACTATTGCATGACCAACTACTCAAGCATTCAATGTGGAAGTATGACAAAGTCACCCTCTTGACATGATTTACAAGAAATTGATTACACTTTAGTTTAAAGATTTAAATAAGAAAAAAATTAAATAACATGTAAAGGAAAGCTCAATTACTATATATTTTAAATACTCAAGCATTCAATATGGATGTATGACAGATTCACCCTCTTGAAATGATTTACAAGCATCTAATTGTACATTTAACTAAGGATCTAATGTAGGAAAGCAATGTAAAGGCATGTAAAGGAAAACTCAACTACTATATATTTTAAATACTCAAGCATCCAATTTGGAAGAATGAAAAAGTCATATTCTTGACATGATTTACAAGCATCAAATTATACATCTAATTGAGGTTTTAATCTAAGAAAGAAGAGTAAAAGCATGTAAAGAAACTAAGAAAACTGTATGCTCTAATGCCTCAAACATAATCCAATTTGGAAAATAGAAGAGTCCACTTTCTTGACATGTTATAGGTAAGCAAAAGATTATATAGTCATTCTAAAACTAATACTAAGAAATAATTCATAAATTTAATTTATGAAATGATAAAAAATTTAATCTAAAGAACAAATGCAAAGCAATATAAATCTAACTTATGAATTGGCAAAATAGAGCTAATGAAATTAAAATAAAACAACTAATGAAAACCTCCTCTCTTGTAGGGGCCATATGCGACAGAATAGGTTGAGATCCTAGCAGACTATATGTGCATTAAGAAGAAATTGAAACCACGAACATGGTCTTCGTATTATGAAAAAGGACAGAGTCTCAAAGCATACACAACATTTTCATAATTTAAGACTCTCTCCGGTATTCAAACTACCGGTATTTAAAAAAAATTAAATGTAACTGTCAGGAGCTAATTTTTCTTACGAATGGCGATTATAAATGAAACATAGAAGACAATTCTAAGTGGTTAACTCACGATTTTCTATGTCAGAGAAAATTGAGAGTTCTTCATTCTCGGATCACGTCCTTTGGCTGTATTTTGACCATGATCATAGGCACCTTTTCCTATTGAATTCGACGAGGTGGATAGGATGATATTCATATGTGGATCATTCTGAAGATTCCCATGTGACTCGTTCCTTTATTCGCTCTTCGGAACCTAACAAACCATACAAGTAGTCGCATAAACAATAATTAACTACAGAATCGGATGTGTTTTGTAGCCGAGTTACAAAAATCCATTTAAATAACAAGAACATCAAAATATAACATAGGGATCATTCAAATGCATTCTCTGAGATAAAACATGTCATTTATCATTGATTGGAGTTTATGGATTTATGAAAAGGTAAGGAAAAGTGATGAGAAAGGATGTCAGAAAAATGACAATTCCGAGGTTCAACATACCCCCACTAAGAAGCTATTGCATTGTTGATCAACAATTTTCATTGATGTCAACCCAAGTAGCACTAGGGGCTACCCCAATATTGCATGGGAATTTTGACCTAAAAAATTAATATATTCTGGGTCAAGAATTCTTTTTATGGTTTCTACTTGTCGAGATGTTTCTGTTGATATATGGCATGCCACATAATTCTTCACGGTTTGAGAGATATTCATGTTTGAATTTTGTAAAACTATTTAGAGGACTAAAACCCTGTGGGGTTGTGACAAGGGTCATAGAAAAGTCAATAATTAATAATTTTTAAGCTCCTAAAATTCCTCCCACATTCACTTGTTGAAGCCCCTCTCAACCTAAGCATTTATATAAATTGTGATCCTCATATCCTCCTTATGTAGGGATTTCGTCATATGAAACAAGTCATCGTGGAATTTGCGCTCTAACTTGTTTTCTACGAAGGTTCAGAAGCTGAAATTTTTATGAGGTGAACAAAAAATCCTGAGGAAGCTCCTGTAAAAAGTTTAGATCAAGGTGCGAAATATTTTTGGAGATATGATCTGTGGAAGTCAGTGTTTTTGCAGGCTCCTGAAATTCATCTCATAGAAGTGACCTTGGGAAAATCGTCATAACTCTCTCTCTGAGTATCAGATTGGAATTCTATAAAAGGTGGAAAATAGTGCACGGGATTTGGTTTTCTCTATATCAATTTCAAATCCTAATGAAGAAACAGTGACATGTGGCACGCTGTACACGTTCACTCTACTAAACCATTCCATAATTAGCCATTGTGAGAGATTGGGCATAACTCTCCCTTGAAGAATCCAAATTGGGTTAGACCTTTGCAATTGGAAAGAAGACTCAGAGGAATACTACAGGGCTGGAAATCACATATTGGGGATCTGAAATAACAGAGATACACCATATTCAAATCAAGCTCCTAGAAGGCAAGAAAAAGCTAGATCATGTGTTGTCAAGGGCTGCAAAGGACCAACCTTTCTAAGGTAGAAAAGTAAAGCAAGGTGCAGCAAAGGGTGGCATGAAAAGAGCTACAACCAAGGTGCAGAAAAACAACAATAATTTCACCACATTAAGTCCTTAAGTGGGCAGCACTGCATACAATCATTGTACTAAGTCATTGTAAATGCATTATTGTAAAAATTGTACAAGTGTCTATCTGCCAAGAGTTGAAGAGGGAGTGTCGGGAGGTCTAAGATAATAATTTGGTGGTTGTGTCATAGTTGGGGTTATGGTCTAGTCTGTCTTCTTCTTCTACATCATTATATATCATTGTAAAGTGGACCATTTTCCCTGGTATGGGAGTCCATTCTTATTTTATTCTTCTATAGGGTGGTAGGGTGGTGCTAGGGTTAGTTGTAGCTCATTGGGTGTTGGGGCATTTGTTCAGTTGAATACTGAAGAATCTTTGGCATTGGAGCATCCATCCAGTGGGATCTAGAGAAGAATGATTTTCTAGATTCTAGGAAGTTGGAGATTTATTTTCAATTGGAGTTGAATATTAAAGAATTATTAGAAACGAATTAGGTGGTTTTTGTCCTGGAGTGGGTTTCCACCTTAAAAAATGTGTGAATTTGTGTTCCTTTTTTTACTGCTATCATTGTACAAACAATGATAATAATTGAAGATTAATTAATGCTCTAATTGAAAGGAGTACTGATTCACCCCCCCTACCCCTCAGTATTTCCAACAATTGGTATCGAAGCTTGGTTCCTTCAATAGCAGTTTAGCAGCTGGAAGGAGGTCATGGAGCATACCAATAATGGTGTACCTCTATTCAATGAAAATAATTATGCACTCTGGAAAGGAAGAATGGAGGTATATCTCTTGGTGCAAGGTTAGGAATTATGGGACACCGTTCAAAATGGATTTGCATCAACCGCGGATGAACAAGGTAAGAAGAATTTGGTAAATGATGCAAAAGCAAATAATATTATTATCAGTGGACTTATTGAATCTTCTTATCATAAGGTGTTGGGTTGTAAAACCACCAAAAATGTATGGGACAATCTTGAGAATATATACGTAGGTGACTCAAATGTCAAAGAAGAAAAACTTCAAATCTATAGAACAAAATTTTAGCAACTCAGAATGAAAGAAGATTGCAACATTGCTGCATACTTCTAATACATTGATGAAATAACCAATACTCTAGAAGGATTAGGAGAGCCAGTTGACGAGAAGACTATTATACGAAATATTCTTAGAACGTTACCAGGGAGATTCAACCCAAAGGTATCGATCTTAGAATACAATGCAAATCTGGAAAAACTTAGCAAAGAGGACTTACATGGAATTCTCATAGCATATGAAATGAGACTTGATGAAGAAGAAGGTAATTTGCATCTAGAAACTGCGTTCATTGCATCTAAGAAAACCAATAAGACAAACAACCTTCAATTGACAAGACATGCACCTGCAAGTGTGAAGAAAAGGGAGATGATGAAGAAGGTATTTTAGATGAAGAATATGCTTACTTTACAAGAAAACTAAAAATTGGTAAGGGAAAATTAAAAGGTAAACTTCTATTGATATGTTTCGACTATGGTGAGGTTTGGAATTTCGCATCAAAATGTTCGAACAAAAGTGATGAAAACTCAAAAGGAAAGAAAGGATTTAATAAATTCAACAAGCAAGGATCCAAAAGGAACTTTCTCTCTAAAGAAGACAGCTCATCATCCAATGAAGACAATGAAAATGAAGAAGAAGACAATGAGAGAGTATTGTTTATGGCCAAGCACAATAAACAAGAGGTATCAAAAAACGAAGAAGAAGGGTTGACCATAGAAGAATTTTCTGAGGAAGCAATCAAGCTTATAAATGAGCTGATGGCTGAGAAGATCCGTTTCAATACTCTTGAAGAACAAGTTCAAGGTCTCAAAATTGAAGTTGAAGAACACAAATGCATTGGAGAGTCACTTCAAAATAAGTTGGAAGAAAGCAACCAAGAAAGGGAAGAATTAGAAGCCGAAGTAGTCTCGTTGTGTAAGGAAGTGAAGAAGGGAAAAACTATCCAAAACTATGCCAATAGCTCAAGGGAATTGGAAGGACTCATCAACAATCAATGATATTACACTGACAGAACTAGCCTCAGTTACAAAGAAGAAGAAGCATGATATTCTACAACAAAATACAATGAACGTATGAGATCTGACATGCATGTAGAATTCATTGGATAATATTTGCAAGAAAAACCTTGGAAGAAAATTCCTTGACGAATATTTCCATCCCGGTACCAACATATTTTTTATGGCTATTGTTGTTCATGTGGACAATTTTGTCATAAAGTTGTAGAATGTCACACGTACCCCAGGAACCAATACAGTTCCAGGAGATCTGTCAAATATGAACCTCCCAGGGCTCAGCGAAACATCAATAGATTTGAACATTTAAGAAATAATATTGAATGTTACAAATGTCGAAACTTTGGACACATAGCCAGAGACTACAGACTTGAAAATCCTCTACAAGAATATTCAAAGCCACAGAACAAACGGACATGGAAGAAGAAGAAGACTGATAATTGTGCTCTTGCTGTCAAGGCTCAAAACAACAAAGATGTGTGGTATGTTAATAGCAATTTCCAAACCCATATGACTGGAGATAGAAAGAAATTTGTATCTATGAAAGAGAAGAAGGATGGATACGTGTCCTTTGGAAATGATGGATCTTCAAATGTTATAGGATCAAGTACCATCACTCTTGGAAGCAAAGATTCTTTAGCCAAGAATGTTCTATTGGTTGAAAACATGAATCACAATCTGCTCAGTGTTGGAAAAATGTGTGATCAAGGACACACAATAGTATTCAACTCCACAAAATGTGAAATCAGGAAAGGCAGGTATGGTGAAATTGTGGCTACAACAAGTCGAGCTCCAAACGACATATATGTTCTGGATGAAGAAACTAAAGCATGTCTAATAGCTAAAGAGGATGATATAATATTTGTTAGCAATGATGATCAACTAAGTAAGAAGTTTGCTACAAAGATGCAAAGTGATTTCGATATGTATTTACTTAGTGAGCTGACATACTTCTTAGGGATTCAAATATCTCAGCAAGAGAAAGGAATATTTATATGTCAAGCCAAGTACATCAAGGAAATTCTCAAGAAATTCAAAATGGAAGATTGCAAACCCATCCTTACTCTGATGATAACAGGTTTCAAATTGAGAATAGACGACTCATATAAGGATGTGGATCAAAGGTTGTACAGATCTATGATTGGTAGTCTTCTATATGTAACAGCCTCCTAGCCAGATGTTATGCAAGTAGTTGGACAAGTAGCAAGATTACAAACAACACCAAAAGAATCACATATTATTTCCATCAAAAGAATTCTTCCATATTTAAAGGGAACAACAAAATATTGCATGTGGTATCCCAAGGGTAACAATCTCATTATTAATGCCTTTACAAATGCAGATTGGGAAGGAAGCGTTGATGATCGTGAGTGTACTAGTGAAGCATTGGAATATCTTCGCCAGAAGCTTGGGATTCTCCCAAGTTCTCATTAGATTTTCCTTATTCAAAATATAAAGGGGGAGTAGAAGTGTATACAGGTCCGCAGGATGGTTGTGCGTCAGGGGGAGCGAAAGTGTGTACAAGTCCGTAGGATGGTTATGTGTTAGGGGGAGTTACCATTTTCCATTGATCTCAAAGGGGCAGATAATGTTGTAGGAAGAGGTGTCATGATCACATGAGGAGTACTTGTGTTGCCATCAATGCCAAAGGGGGATATTGTTGATCAGCGGTTGTCATTGATGTCAACTCAAGAAGCACCAGGGACTACCCAAATATTGCATGGGAATTTTGAATTACCAAATTACTATATTCTAGGTCAAGAATGATTTTTATGGTTTCTACTTGTCGATATGTTTCCGTTGATATATAACATGCCACGTAATTCTTCACGATTTGAGAGATATTCATGTTTGAAGTTTGTAACCCAAGTAAGTGGGCTAAAACCTAATGGGGTTGTGGCATGGGTCATTTAAAAGTCAATAATTAATAATTTTTAAGCTCCTAAAATCCCTCCCACGTTCACTTTTTTGAAGCTCCTCTCAACCTAAGCATTTATATAAATTGTGATCCTCATATCCTCCTTATGTAGGGATTTCGCCAGCTGAAACATGTCATCATGGAATTTGCACTATAACTTGTTTTATACGAAGGTTCAGAAGCTAAAATTTTTATGAGGTGAATTTGAAATCCTGAGGAAGCTCCTGTAAAACTTTCAGATAAAGGTGCGAAATATTTTCGGAGATATGATCTGTGGAAGTCAGTGTTTTTTCAGGCTCTTGAAATTCATCTCAAAGAAGTGACCTTGGGAAAATAGTCATAAATCTCTTTCTGAGTATTGGATTGGAATTATATAAAAAGTGGTAGATAGTGCACAAGCTGTAGTTTTCTCTGTATCAATTTTAGAGCCTAATGAAGAAACAATGACATGTGGCACGCCATACAAGTTCTCTCTACTGAACTAGTCCATGATTAGGCCATTGTGAGAGATTGGACATAACTCTCTCTTGAAGAATCCAAATTGGGTCAGACCCATGGAATTAGAAAGAAGACTTAGAGAAATAATAAAGGGCTGGAAATCAAATATTAGGGATCTGAAATAACAAAGATAGACCAGATTTAATATCGAGCTCATAGACGGCAAGAAAAAGCTAGATCATGTGTTGTCAAGGGCTGCAAAGGACCAGACTTTCTAGGGCAGAAAAGAAAAGCAAGGTACAATAGAGGGCAGCATGACAAGAGCAACAACCAAGGTGTAGAAAAATAGAAATAATTTCAACACATGAAGTCTTCAAGTGGGTAGCACTGCATACAGTCATTGTAAAGGTATCATTGTACTGAGTCATTGTAAATGCATCATTGTAAAAATTGTACAAGTGTCTATCTGCCAAGAATTGAAGAGGCAGTTTCGAGAGGTCTAGGATCATCATTAGGTGGTTGTGTCATAGTTGGGGTTATGGTCTAGTCTGTCTTCTTCTTGTACATCATTCTATATCATTGTAAAGTGGACCATTTTCCCTGGTACGGGAGTCCATTCTTGTTTTATTCTTCTATAGGGTGGTAGGGTGGTGCTAGGGTGAGTTGTAGCTCATTGGGTGTTGGGGCATCCATTCATTCTACTACTGAAGAATCTAGGGAGTTGGAGCATCCATCTAGTGGGAGATGGAGAAGAATGATTTTCTAGATTCTAGGAAGTTGGAGCTTTATTTTCAAGTGGAGTTGAACATCAAAGAATTATTAGAAAAGCATTAGGTGGTTTTTGTCCCGGAGTGGGTTTCCACCTTAAAAAATGTGTGCATTTGTGTTCCTTTTGTTTAATAATATCATTGTACAAACACTGATAATAATTGAAGATTAACTAATGCTCTAATTGAAATGAATACTGATTCACCCCACTCTCAGTATTTCCAACATGCATGTCCTCATGCAATTTATTGAAAATGTGAACTTCCTTATCCTTTTGCATTTGTTTAGACACTTCTGTTAATACATCCAGTTTTCTCTTCTTTCTTTTCATTGAGGTGACTGCCATCCTAGGCTTCCTCATAAAGAGTTTGTTTTGGATATTGATGATTTTCCTGTTCAGTTATTTGTTATTTATTTTTAAATTTCTATTAATTTTGTACCACAGTCCCAAATGCAGGATGGTGTTATCACTAATTAATTTCTCAAAATGGTTCTGCTACTTTAAAGCTTCATTCTACTGTTTAATATTCCTATTCAATAACTCTAGCTCATAGATTCTTGTTTAAGGATGTTAACCAGAGGTTCTTTTGGATTGATAGGCGGTTCTGGATTCACTGCTACATTCCTTTGCTCCAATGAATCTATATAGTCATATTTCTCTTGCTGTGTTGGGTCTATGCCTGGAGATATTCTACTGGGATTGCCTTCAAAATTATGTACAGGAGAATTTATAGGGCTATGTGGAGGAGAGTATTGATGGGAGATGGCACTGGAGGTTCTTCCTCTAAATTCATAAACATTTTTTCTTGTGGTGGTGTATTATTCATTGACCCTCGGAGTCTAGAGCTTCTCCTCGACTGTAGAAGGTTTAAGTTTTCTTCACTTGTAACCTTTCTTTTCTTTTTTGATTTACCTCCTGTCTTATCTCTATCCTTATTCTTGTTTTTCATCAACTTCGCAAGGGTAAGTTCCTCTTCATTTTTCTGCAGTGCAGGTGCAAATATGTCTTCAATGCTTGTATCAATCTTCTTTTTTCTACTTTTCCTAGTCTTATCTTCCTTAGGCTGCTCTGTATCATTTTTTAAATGGTTTTTGATCAAAAAATTCTCCCAAGAATCTCCTACCCTTTTCAAATGGAATTCAAGAAGTATTTTTACCAACCCATGATGGTGCATAGTGTTCTATAAACTGAATTCTCTTCTGTACATTTGTAGACATTCTTTGTAAGATATTCAGTAAAAATAAAGGAATATTTATTTCACCATCCTCTAAAAATTTCATCAACAACCCAATATGATACACAAACATTCAGCCAAATCTGCCTTCACAAGTGATAAGCTTGTGCAAAATTAAAAACATCTTCCTCCATTTTTTCTTGAGTGCTGAGCTAGGAATGCCCTTTTTGTAAACAGAAGTATCCATACCTGGATTTTTTAGGATAATTATCCATGCTTCACTATGAAATTCCTTATTTTGAACCATCTTTCTCAAAATCTTGGGAGCTCTGTAGCTTCAGCTATGCATGCATCGGTCACTGAATAGTTTATGTCTCCTATTTTGACTTCCATTCCATCAAAATACCTCACGAAAGACTTAGTTATATCTTTGTGGAAACCATCAAATTTTTCTATTAAATTGAGCCACTTAGCCTTTTGCAGCATCTCTTTGATATGAGGATAACCCTCCATGTATTTAGCTCCCACTGGTTCAGTCCTGACTATCAAACCCATGTATTTTGTCGTGAAGAGTCTAACCTTTAGAATTTTCCTTCTCTGTATGAAGTGAATTGTGTTGCGGATCTGGTGAAGGACATCTAGGGTTTGTAGGGAAATATGAATGAAATGGATACTTGATGGGACTTTAATGATCCGAACTTCATAAATTTTGCTCAAAATTGAAAGTTACAGGATTGGGTTGAAAATAGTATGGCTACGTAGATCTCGTCTTCCTGATTCCGGGGCCACAAACGGTTCGAAAAACCAATGTTGTATGAGGAAGATATCACATTCTGATCGATTTCCAAAATAGTTAAATTTTGCGACAGGGTTGACTGGGATGCCCAGTCAGCATGGAGGATGCACAGTCAGCAAAAAGGAATATTCCAAAGAATATTCATTTTCTCAGAGCCAGTCATAGGTTGACAAGTGGCACATTGTGATTTGTTGGAGGGTGACACGTGGCCAGCCTTGAGGCCACCACGTGTCTCCTGAACAGTGTATTAAAATTTTTATGGAGGTCCGTAGGGATCGACCCCGCAACCTTCGGTAGAGCAACCACCTGCCACAACCTCTTGCACTATGCTATGAGTCTTAACCATAGTACTAGATAAGTTATATTTCAAGTCCAACGATCCTGTGGAGCTATCACATGGAATTGCGACAAACCTTAACATAAAATGTAACCTTAAGCTCTTAACCCGCCAACATATCCGCGATACTTATCACATGTTCCAACCTCGCGTGGTTAGTTCGCCGACAGTTTCGGTTAACACGACTTCTAACATGGGTTTAAACAACTTTACCATGGTATAAGCGGAGTTCCGCTCCGACATTAATTGTAACCGCAGGTTTTGGGGGTTGGCATGTGGCCACCCCCTACCCATAACATTAAATTTTAATTTAGTGCTAGCAAATTTCTTGGAGGCGCCCTATTTTTTATGCGGTTTTGGCAAAATTTAACTCCATTTAAGTGGATTTCTCCACAATTAGTGGAGCTTTTCTAGGTGTTACTGGGAAAATGAGTTGGAGGCTCAATTTTCACCCATTCTGAGTGAATGAAGAGTCATTATAGACTAATTGGAGCATTCTAGAGCCATGGGTGTGGAGAAAATAGCCATTAGAGGCATGTAACTACATGTATTTGCAAAATTTCGAGCATAATGAAAGATGGACATGCCATTGGGAGCTGAACTAGCAGATGTAGACTAGGAGGGGTGAATTGCTTCATCATGCCTGCTGTGTAAATTTCATGTGGTGTTTTATTTCTCTATTTTACATTGCTTTTCAGTGTTATTCACTCTTATTTCATGCTTCTAATTCACTAAAATCATCTATATTTCATGGATAAAATCCTCAATACCTAAGAAAACTATGGAGACAAATATGCACATGTTTTATAACTAAAAAGACACTTAGCAAAACAAAAATAATACAGTACTTTCAGATCATGTTGGTATCAGAGCCAAAGTTTATTCTTTGGTGTTATTTTGTGCAAAGATTTGTTTAACTGTTTGCATGTTTTAGATGCTTACAAGGCTCAATCTTAAGAGAGGAGAAGGAAAATTAGTGGGAGAAGAAGGGTCTCAAGAAGAGCCAAAGCAAAGGAGAGCAAGGTAGCCACAATCTCCACCACCTAGTTCACCTCCTAAGGAAGCAAAAGAAATGTTAAGAATGCCTGAAGAGGAAGGAGAAATCCATGAATAAGTTGATCCCAAAGAGGAGGAAAGAGTGTTCAAGAAAGCCTTGACATGACTGAGATGGTTAGAATCCTTTATCAAGAAAGGAATGAGAAACTAGAAGGAGTAGGATCCAAACTTCAAAAGGAAGGACAAGGATCATCAGGAGTTCACAATGATGAAGATAAGTCAAATAAGGGCAATGGAGGAAATGGAGCTAGTGGAAAGTCACCATCCTCACCCTCATCATCATCATCATCCTATATTTCCTCTTCAGTACATCAGCCACACAAGTCAAAAAACACTAGTAAGATTCTTTTTTTAAACTTGATGTTAAGTTTGAATTGCCAATTTTTAATGGTGAAGTCAATGCAGAAAAATATTGATAATTGGATTAGGAAATTGGAGGTCTATTTGAGAATCCAGAACCCTCAAGATGATGATACCAAAATCCAATTAGCTTCATTGAGAATGGAAGTTGCATCACTTGTTTGGTGGGAAGCCAAGACAAAGGAGGAGATCAAGAAGCATGGTAAGATTTGTCTATCATGGACTAATTTCATTACTTCAATAAAACAATAGTTTTATCTATTAGCTCATATGTAGAAAGCCATAATGAACTAGCAAAAAATTAGGCAATTGAAGGGACAAAATGTGCAAGAATACATCCAAGAATTTAGGAGAAGAGATCTCTTATTACGCGTAGATTTGCAGAGCCAAGATACTTTGCTCAAGTACATAGGAGGCTTACATAGCTACCTAAAACATACTATTCTCATGTTTAACCCCACAAGTCTAGATGAAGTATGTGTTCAGGCCGCACATCTAGAAGCTAGAGGGGAAAAAAATTCTAAATAGGGTAGGAAGAAACCTTTTAAGGGAAAAAACATAGAGAAGACCTCAAAAGGTAAAAGAAAAAAGAATGCATCTGTTAAGAAAGAGGGAGAAAAATTAGTTTGTAAAAATTGTTCAAAATAAGGCATGATGAAAATCATTGTTGGAAATTACATCCTGAAATGAGGCCCAAGAAATACAATAACAACAAAGGGAAACAGAAAATTGCAGCTACAACTCAACATGATTTAGGAGAGGATTCAGGTGATGAATCTAAAATTACAGCCATGGGATTGAAGAACATGAAGGGGAAAGAAACTGAAACTAAACCTAGTACTAGTACATCAAACTGTCACATACATGCTTCAAATGAAGAAGAAAGAATTGAACTGTTTCATGTGAGGGTCCTATAGAAACATACTAAGATTGACACATTGTTTGACAGTCGGTCGCAAAAAAACTTAATATTTGAAGACTTGGTCAAGAAAATTAATCTTGAGACCATACCACATCCAAAACCATATCCACTTGGTTGGATTTGTAAGGATGCAAATTTATAGGTTTCAAAGAAGTGTATATTGTGGTTTGCAATAAATGAACATTTTGTTGACACAGTTGAATTAGATGTGGTTCCTCTCGACATAATAGGTATTGTGTTGGGGAGTCCTTACTTGTATGATGGGAAAGAGATCTTCCATCGCGATGTGAAAAAATACCATTTATTTAAAAATCACAAGGAGTACATTGTTAGAGCACAACACAAGAAGACAAACATTGATATGGTAAATGCTGGACAGGTAAAGAGGCTGGTAAATTCAAGTAAGAATTTTGTTCTTCTAATGATTAATCCTAAAGCTGATGTTAATCATGAATCATTTGAGGGTTGTGATCCTAAGTTAAAATCAAATTTATATGATGTAGTTTATGCACATCATGAGATGTTTCAAGAGCCAACATGATTGCCTCCAAAGGGAGATTCAACATGAGATTCAGTTGCAGCAAGATTGTCCTCTCCCAAACATCAGCATGTATCACAAGTTGATAATGGAGAATTCTGAAATAAAGAGGAAAATCAAGGAGATTTTGGACAAAGGAATCATAAGGCCAAGTACTTCTCCATGCGGTTCATCCATATTCTTGATTCCAAAGAAAGATGGGACTTGGCACATGTGTGTAGACTTCAGAGCTTTGAATAAGATAACGGTAAAGAATCGATACCCACTCCCAAGGATAGATGATTTTCTTGATTAGCTGAAAGAAGAAATTTTTTTCACTAAGTTATATTTATGAAGTGGATATCATCAAGTAAGAATTGTAGAAAGTGATGTATGGAAAATTGTATTCAAAACTAAACAAGGACTCTTTGAGTGGTTAGTAATGCCATTTGGTTTGTGTAATGCACTGAAAACTTTCATGCGTGTTATGGATAGTGTTTTGCATCCATTCCTTGATGAATTTCTGATTGTGTACTTAGATGTCATATTGATTTTCAGAAAAACAAGAGAAGAACATGTCTTGCATGTGAATAGAGTGCTTGATGTTTTGAGAAAATAAAAATTGTTTCTTAAGATATCAAAGTGTGAGTTTGGAAAGACTTCTTTGGTTTATTTGGGACACATTGTAGGAGGAGGAGAGTTGAGAATTGATCCTTCTAGAGTGGAAGCAATTGTGAATTTTCCCACACCCAGAATAATAACCGAGGTAAGAATTTTCTTAGGTGCAGTTCAGTATTGGAGAAAGTTTATTGCTAACTTTTATGCCATTGCATCTCCTATGCATGCAGTGACAAGTGTGAAGAAAGGCTTCCAATGGGGAGGCAAAAACAAAAAGCTTTCAAAGCTTTAAAATACAAGATCAGTTTAGGTCTAGTCCTTGCATTATCGAATTTGAGACAACCATTCAAGATTCAAACCAATGCTAGTGATTATTCCATGGGCGCAGTTCTTTTGCAACAAGGTAAGCCTATCGATTTTCATTTTGAAAAATTCAATGGTGTTGTGAAAAATTATCCTACATATGACAAAGAACTATATGCGTTGGTACAAAGCGTCAAGAAGTGGAAACACTACTTGATGGGTAAAGATACGATTGTACATACCCATCCCCAACCATTACAGTGCTTGCAGTCACATACAAAATTACAGAAATCATGACATTTTAGGTGGATGGGATTTCTTAAACAATTTCACTTGGTTATAAAGTACAAGAAATGCATTTTCAATAAAGTTGCTGATATGCTTTCAAGACCGATTAATAGTGCATCTACTTTACTCAAAAATGATTCTATTGTACCTGAGAGTTACATAGAATAATATGCACATGATGTTGATTTTCAAGATGTGTATGCTAGTTTTAGTGAAGGGAACAAAGTTGAAGAAAATGATTATCACATGCATAAAATTTTTTTGTTTCATTTGGGCAAGTTGTGTATACCACAAGGAGAGAGGCTAAGTGTCATGACAGAAGCTCATTCATCTCTTATTGCAGGACACTTTGGAGTAAGCAAAATAGTGGTGCATATACAGAGGTATTGCTATTGGCCTCACATGATAGATAATGTGTCACGTTTTATAAGAGGTTGTTCCATGTGTGCAACAAGAAAGCCTAGTAATAGGAAGCTTGAGTTTTACACGCCACTACTGGTACAATCAAGGCCATGGAAGAGTGTCTCCATGGAATTTGTTGGAGGTCTACCTATGTCAAGAAAAAAATATGATTATCTTTATGTAGTTGTGGATAGATTCAGTAAAATGTGTATACTTATGCCATGCAAGAAAACCATTACTGCTGAACTTTATTTTCAACATGTATGGTTTCATTATTGATTGCCTACTTTTATTGTTAGTGACAGGGATTCCTGGTTCATTTGGAATTTTTGGTCCAATCTTTGGAGTATGATGGACACAAATTTGAAAAAGAGTATTGCTTTTCATCCACAAACTGATGGATAGACCGACGTGGTGAACATAAATGTTGCACATCTATTGGTAGGATATTGCAGCAAACATCCTAAGTTGTGGCATGAGAAACTGCATTACATTCAACACACTTACAACTGGGCAAAGCACTCTTCTAAAAATACATCACCCTTTGAAGTATGATTTGGGTATTTTCCAAAATCGCCATTAGAATTCATATTTGAGAAGGATGTTGCAATAGATGGCCATAGTGATATTGACAAGACTCAAAATTTCATTGAGAAAATTCATATTATACATCAACAAGTTCAAGAAAAACTTCAGAAAAGTCAAAGAGAATATAGGGAGAGGCATGAAAAACATAGATTTGATCACAATTTTCAAGAGGGAGATGAGGTATGGTTGCACATTAGCAAAGAAAGGATGCAAGGGGAAGGTAAAAATCTAAAACCCATTCGCTATGGTCCATTCAAGATTGTAAAGAAAGTTGGTAATAATGCATTTCAAATTGACTTGCCTTCATATATGCAAATGTATTCAATTGTTAATGTTGAAAAATTACGTTTGTATGAGCCACCTTTGATCGATGATCAAGGAAGTGATGTTCAGCTGCCTTCTATTGAATATTTCTCACCAGAATTTCTAGATGAGCTCAAGGAAGATAAAATTCTTGACAGGAGGACAAGAGCATATAAGAGGGGAAGTGTTGACTTCCTTTGAGTTGGGCTCAAAGGCAGCAAACGAAGCAAGGAAAAGTGGATGGAGGTTGGAAAGGTGAGGGAGTTGTACCCTCATCTACTAAACATGTAATCAAGTCTTTTGGGGTCCAAAAGATTCCCAATGGGGAGGAGTAATTAGGAGTTCATAATATTTTCTAAAAATTGAAAGTTACAAGATTGGGTTGAAACCAAGATGGTTGTGTAGATATCGTATTCTAGATTCTGGTGCTATGAACGGTTTAAAAAACTGATGTCATATGAGGGATATATCGCATTTTGATCGATTTCCCAAACAACTAAATTTTGTGACAGGGTTGAATGGGATGCCTAGTCAGCATGGAGGATGCACAGTCAGCAAAAAGGAATATTCTGAAGAATATTCCTTTTCTCAGAGCCAGTCAGAGGCTGAAAAGTGGCACATTGTGATTTGTTGGAGTTTGTATGTTATGGTTTGAAAGCCAATCGAAGGGTGACACGTGGCCAGCCCTAAGGCCGCCACGTGTCCCCTCAACATTGTTTTTAAATTTTTATGGAGGTCCATAGGGCTCAACCCCGTGACCTTCGGTAGAGCAACTGCCTGCCACAACCACCTGCGCTATGCTATGAGTCTTAAATATAGTAGTGGACAAGTTATATTTCAATTCTAAAACATATGCGCTTGGGGGTTGGGACCGCTAGTAGTCCCAACCCGCCGACGGTCCCATGGAGCTATCACATAGCATTGAGACAAACCTTAACATAAAACATAACTTTTAGCTCTTAACCTGCCAACATATCCGTGATTATTTTCACATGTTGCAACCCCGCGCGGTTAGTTCACCGACAGTTTCAGTTAACATGAATTCTAACGCGGGTTTAAACAACTTTACCATGGTATAAGTGGAGTTCTGCTCTGACATTAATTTTAACCACGGTTTTTTGGGGTTGGCATGTGGCCACCCCATACCCATAACATTAAATTTGCAGTTAGCGCTGGTGAATTTCTTGGAGGCGCCCTATTTTTTATGTGGTTTTGGCCAAATTTAACTCCAGTTAAGTGGAGTTCTCCACAATTAGTTTAGATTTTCTAGGTGTTACTGGGAAAATGAGTTGGAGGCTCAATTTTCGCCCATTCTAAGTTAATGAAGAGTCATTCTAAACTAATTGGAGCATTTTGGAGCCATGGTGTAGAGAAAAAAACCATTATAGGCATGTAACTACCCATATTTGCAAAATTTTGAGCATAATGAAAGATGGACATGCTATTGGGAGTTGGACCAGTAGATGTAGCCCAAGAGGGGTGAACTGCTTCATCATGCCTGCTATGTAAATGTTATGTGGTGTTTTATTTATCTATTTTACACTGTTGTTCAGTGTTATTTTCTCTTATTTCATGCTTCTAATTCACTAAAATCATCTATATTTCATGGTTAAAATACTCAATCCTTAAGCAGACTACGGAGACAAATATGCACATGTTTTATAACTGAAAATACACTTAGCATTAAAAAATTGATACAATCCTTTCAGATAATTTAAGAAACGTAGATGAATAGGTTATGGAAATAGGACATGACCATTTAATCATAAATGGGGGAGTCCATTATGGACCATTATGAAACATGATGCGGCTGATGTGGCCGATCTGTGACATGATATGAGTCCAAATCAAATCAAATGATGACATATTGAGGCAGCATGTGATCATCTACGTTATACATACTAATGTTTTTGACCTTATTATTTAAATAAATTTATGTAACTTACCTTTAGAACTAACCTTTTGTTGCTATTTCCTTGGTGTTGATTCTTCAGGTATACTTTAGCATGATGATATTCAAATGGAGTTCTCAATTTCTTGTGCTGAATATTCTTGCTTCAGTACGTTTTAAAAATGTGACAAAGCTACAGAATGTGGTATCAGCTACAGAAAGGAATGTCAGCTGCAGAATCGAATGACAACTGCATCATGGAATGACAACTGTAGAATGGAAGTAGTCTTGTACTAATTTTTATTGAAATAAGAGGAAAGAGAACAAATATTTATGTGATTTTTAGAAATTGAATGGAAAATACAAGATGTCAGAACTTTGATTTTCATCTTATATTTTTTGTATAAGGATGCTAATCATTGATTGGTTTTCACACTTATACAAATTTTTTTTTGAATAATATATATATATATATATATATATATAAGTTGGGGAAGTTGAAGGATTCTTCTTCACTAACTTCATATTAGTATTATCTTGGAAAATTTTGATAAACTCTTCTTTTAAAATTGGCTTATGCTAGACTTTTAATCGATGTCCATTCACAAGAAGAGGTACCTTTTCTTCATCAATTGTCCTTATCCAACTACTCCATTGTCAAAGGCTTTTTAAATCTCATAGGGCCCAAGCCGATGAGTTCAAAACTTTCCTTGAAATTATTTGAAATTTGAATGGAACAAAAGTGCCCAATCCCCTGCTTGAAACTTTTTCTCCTTTATATATTTATCATGCCATTTGGACCTTTGCTGCTGGAATAGACTGGTTCTTTGAACTACATCTTGCCTAATTTCATCAATCTCATTAAGTTGCTCCAATCTATGCTTCTGGGATCCTAATAGGTTAAGCCTCAATTGGACTGCCGTCTTGAAGGTTTGGATATGAAATTCTATAGGAAACATGAATTTCTTCCCATAAACAAGTTCATAGGGAGTATGTCCTATTATATTCCTCCATGTGGTCCGGTAGGCCCATAAGGCTTTGGGAAACCTTTTTGCCCAATCATTTCTGTGTAGATGTACAGTCTTAGTGAGAATTATTTCTATCACCTTATTGGTAGACTCCACTTGACCATTTGATTGTGGATGATAAGGAGTGGATTTTCTATGCTTGATCCTGTAGTTCTCCATGAGCTTATCCACCAACTTGGATGTAAATTTGGATCCCTGATCTGTCACAATTTATCTTGGGATACCAAAATGAGTGAAGATATCCTCAAAAAGAAATTTAACTACAATATTTTCATTAGCTAAAGAAAGTGCTTTAGCCTCTACCCATTTAGTGACATAATCAGTACATACCAGAATATATTTCTTTTGATTAGATGGTGGATTGATTGGTCCAACAAAATCCAGGGTACATTTTTCAAATGGTTCAATGAGCACCTGAGTTTGTAATGGCATTTCATATGTAGGAATAGGTTTCCCCATTCTTTGACAACTGTCACACCTTTTGACATACTCTCTGGTATCTTTAAAGATGGATGGCCAAAAATATCCTAAATGAAGGATTTTATAGGCTGTCCTCTTATCAGCAAAGTGTCCACCACAAGGTTCATCATGACATGTCTTGAGACTCTCGAACATTTCATCTTATCGAACACACCTTCTGATGACGAGATCTAGACCTGTTTTATACAATTCATCATTAAACCATGAGTAAAATGCACCTTTTTAATAATTCTTCTTTTCTCTCTAGGAAACAAGTGTATAGGTAACTTTCCCCTGACTAAGTAATTAGCAATATTTGCAAACCAAGGAGTTTTAGTAGTTATTGCAAAAATATATTCATTAAGAAAATTATGCTCTACTAGAGTATCATTTTTGACATTTTGTATTCTAGAAAAGAAATCATCAATTGTGTTTTTTTTTCCATGTCTGTCTAGAATGGTGATATTGAATTCTTGCAGGAGAAATAACCATCTTGTGACTCTTCCAGTAGTAATAGATTTATTCAATAAATATCTAATTTCAAAGTGATCTGTATGAATAAAGGTTTCATAGCCGGTGATATAATGTCGAAATTTATTGATACCATGAACAACAACTAAGAATTATTTTCTAGTTACAGTGTAATTTAACTCAGCAGGGGTCAAATTTTTTCTTGTGTAATAAATGGAATAGGGGATCAATTTTTTTTTCCTATTACAACTCCCAGAGCTGTATCTAAAGCATCTGTTGAAATGTGAAAAGGTAGTTTCCAATTTGGACCTCTTGAGATGGGTGCTTGAGAAATTTTTGTTTTTAAAGTTTCAAATGACAATTAGCAATCAAGATTACAACTGAATTCACAATATTTGGTAAGAAATTTGACGAGCGGGGATGCTATTTTAGTGAATTTTTATATAAATATTCTATAATACCCTGTGAATCCTAGAAAAATTCTACCATGCTTTTGACAACTTGGAATTGATAATTTGGAGATGAATTGAACTTTAGATGAATCAACTTTATTTCCATCTCCCAAAACGTGATTTCCTAAAACAATTCCTTTAGTAAACATCATAAAACATTTTTCATGAATTAATGAAAGATTTGCTTCTTTACATCTTTTAAGAAAATTTTCCAAGTTTTCTAAAGCTTCTTCAAATGAATTCCCATAAACTGTAAAATCATCCATATATACCTCCACACAATCATGTATTAGATTAGAAAAAATTCCTAGTACTTCCCTTTGGAATGTTGCAGGTGCATTGCACAAACCAAAAGGAAGTACTTGGTAGGGATAGGTTCCCCATGGACAGGTGAATGTGGTTTTATATTGGCCTTCAGGTGCCACCTGAATTTGATTATAACCACTAAAACCATCCAAGAATGAGAAATACTTCTTTCCTGCTAATGTATCTAATACCTGATCTATAAAAGGTAAAGGAAAATGAAATTTTAGGGTAGATTTATTCAATTCTCGATAGTCAATGCATACCCTCCACTTACCATTTGTTTTAGGTAAAATCACTAAGGGATAAACCCAATGACTGTCTGAAATTGGGTAAATGAATTTTACATTCAACATTTTTTTGAATTCTTCTTTCACAATTTCCCTAATATTTTGATTCATCCTTCTTTGAGGTTGTCTGATAGGTTTACAATTTTCCTCAATGTAGATGTGGTTTATAAAAGTATTAGGACTAATTCCTTTCATGTCAGTGTATTCCCATGCATATGCAGAGGAATGCTGTTGTAATGTTTTGATTAACTTTTCCTGTTGTAATCTTTCCAAGTTTTTGTTTATGTTCAAAGATTTTCCCTGAAAGATTTCAACTGTAGAGTTACCAAACTCTTCCATAGAGTATAGACACATTTGCCTAGATGAAAAATATTCAATATTGCATTATTCTTGAAAATGATCATGTTCATATTCTGAATATGATTCAAAGTTTTCGATTGAATTTAAGATTTGATTATCTTCACTAATACTTGAAATAATAAAGAGAGGTTGTATATCATTGTCATCATCGATCCATTATTCATCATCTAATTCTGTGATTGTTTTTTCTAGAGGATATAGAGTGAATTTATCTGTTGAATTACCATCAGGGATATACATGTCACCAGATCTACAACTAATGAAAGCATTGGTTGTAGCCAACCAAGATATTTCTAATATTAGTGGATGTCCTCCTAGATTTTTCTTGGGGGTTAAAATCATAAAATCGACCACATACTCCCAAGAGTCTAAGGACACTGAAATGTATTCTAATACACCATATGGCTTGATTACTGATCTGTCTGCTAATTGCAATAATGTAGGTGTATACTAAAGTTTTGAAAGCTTGAGTTGTTCCATGGTTTGTCTGCTCATGATGTTTATAGCTACTCCTATATCAATCAATGTATTTGAAATTTCAATACGATTGATATGTGTTTTTACAACTGAACTTCCTAGATCTAAATATTTATTTATGGCAATCTTTCCCATCATAATTCTAAAATTTTTCCTACTAGTTGAATTCTTTTTATTTTTTTTTATTTTTCTTCTTGGTTTCTTCATTCTCAACTCTTTTATTTTTTTGGCTAGAATTGGAATCTCTTTAATGGTACATATCAAAGGAATTTTGATACAGACATTTTTCAATTCATCTAGAAAATCAAAATTGGGCAACATTATATGTCTTTCTACCCCTCTATCAACTTGTAATCTTTCAGGAAAAGGAGGGTTAGAAATAGATACTGATGGTTGCTCTATGATAGGTGTTACACCATTTTTTGGTCATCTAACCTATTATCATTAGATGGACCCAAGTACACCATGTAAGACCAATTTTACCCCAAGTAAAATTTCTTTCTCTATGTAAAATAACTTAATAAAACACATTTATTAGGTTGTTTATAGTCCAAATAGGAAACCCCAAAAAGAAATATTAAACAAATCTTTATTTGTTTAATTTTCCTCATGGAATAATTAGTTAAACAATAATTTAATTATTATTCCAAGTCATATTTAACCCAAAACAAGGAAATTAATTAGATAAATCCTTATTTATCTTATTATTTTCTAGGAATAATTATTTAAATCCTATTTAAATAATATTCCTTGTTAAATATGACTAAATCATTTATAAATAATTAAATTAATCACTATTTATTTAATTATCATTCAACCACTTCCTTAAAATAATAAATAAATCATTTATTTATTTATTATTTACGAATAAAGCAGTTTGACCCAAGTCAAATGCCTTTTCCCTCCAACAAATATAATAAAATATTCCATAAAAGGTGGATCTAGATTTGGTTAATATTATTTTAATCATACACCAAGATCTAGAATGACCCAATATTTTGTTATAAATAGAAGGGTTTTCTCATTCATTTGTCACCTTTTGTTGCTCATTAGATCACTCTAGATCTATGCTCTTGGTCTGACTTTGAGCCATTTTCATTGTCACATTCTCTACTTTTTGCTTTGTGAGCTCCCTTTGAGTTCTATGTTTGTCTAGGTTTTCTACACCAACAAGAGATTGAAACGCTAGATCTGAAGCACTGAGGACTTTCAAGAACCCATCCCATTGAGGAGAATTGGAAACACCTTTCTTGTTTTCCTCTCAGGTGCCCTTAATATAAAAATTCTTTCAAAAATATTGTTCTTGTCTTGTCTATTGGATGCATGGAGAAAAACTTTATTTTTACTACTTAATGTCTTTTTACACATAGATCTGGATTTGTGCAGCATTTATCTTGATCAACTAACTGCAGATTTGAAGATATTGGCAGCCATATTTGATGTTAGGGCTATTTTTTGTGCGTAGCTAAAGTGGTCTTTTTCCGACAAAAGATTCATACTAACAATAGGAGTTGAGTTTGTTGGTTCTTTTTGTTTTTCATTTTCAAAATTTTGGTTTTGAAGATATGTTCCTTCTTCAAAAATTTTATTTGGCTGTAGAGAAAGTTCTTCAAAATTATCTTGTTCTTGAATAACAACAGAAGGATTTTTACTCTCTAATATTCTACAAGATCTAAGTTGAACATCATTAAGATCTAGTGGAGTAATCATGTAAGTTGGAAATTGTTGTCCTTCTATAATGTAAGAATTTTGAGGATTTTTATAATTGGGGTTTGGAAATGGTTGGGCAGGTAGTTGATTTTGTCTTTGTGGAAATGGTAATGAAAGTTGTGGATTTTGGTTTTGGAGTTGGGGTTGTTGATTTTGTTGAGGAATTTGTTGGGGAGGATAGTTTGGATATGATGGCAGATATTGGTAGTATTGAGAATATCTACCATAGGGATTTTGCATTCCTTGTGCCCAAGGTTGAGGTTGGGACCAAGGTTGTTGCCAATAATTCCAATTATTTGGTGGGGGATGAGTATACATTTGGTCGTTAAAAATTTGAGATTGTGGCCCCTGTCATAGTCTTCTAGAGACAAAGCAAAGAGGTTCTACTATATTTGAAGTTACTTCTTCTTGAAAAATAACCTTAAGACCTTGAATTGAAGGACAAATATTAGTTTCATGATTTTCAGAGAAAATCACACAAGTCTTTATGACTTTTACATCAAGAGGAGTTTCTCTTAAAGCATGCTTCTTTCTGCATTTAGGATGGAAAATAGCTAAGGCATCAGTTTCAAATTTCTGCTTGTTTTGTAATTTAAGGGCATCTATCTGTTCACTAAGACTTCCTAAAATGTCTGTTTTAAATTAATCGAGCACATTTCCATTTTTTTCCCTACTTGTTGTTCCAGTTGCAAATTTATTCACTCTAGCAAGAGAGGGATCTCTTGGATTTTTCCCAGGTTTTTATTTTCTGCTTGAGAGATGAATACATAATTCAAAAATGTCAGGTAATGTTAGTTGAGAGATATCTCCCTTCCCCATCACGTTGAGAATGTATATCCACTCATCTCTAATGGCTTTTAACAAAAGAGCTTTTAAAGTATCTTGATCTAAGTTATCCATTTTATCTCCTTTTATGTTATAATTGAATCTTTCAATTAGATCCTCCAGATTATCATCCTCTCTTTGCATCACCTTGAATACTTCATCCTTTCGATTAATAGGTATGAAATAATCCAAATATATTTCTAAAAATTCTCTTTTCATGTTATTCCATTTCCTAATAGATTTTGTCACTAAACCCATGAACCATTTTAAATATGCTCCTTTTAGTGTTGCAAGAAATAGATTTAGTTTTTGAGAGTCTTGTAAGTAATCAAAAGATCTACACAAAACCTCAAATTCAAACAAAAAGGTTTTAGGATCTTCACCCTTTAATCCATGAAAATTTGGAAGAATGGAAGGTGAAATATTTTTCATTGTGGCATTTGTATCCCCATAAATTATAAGAAATCCAAAAGAATTATCATTTTCCCTATTTATTATATTTTATTTACCTCCTCTTCCTCCTCCTCTATTAACTCTACCTCGTCCTTCACCTCTTCCTCCCCCAAACAATAAATTTTCTCCATTTAATATTTCTCCTTCTCCTTCTCCTTCTCCTGCCATTGTAGATTCCTCAGAGCTAATATAAGGTTCTAACCATAAATTTAATTGATCTTCCTCTGGTTCGTCTATCAATGGGATATTGAAGAAAGGTTCTTCTTCTTCTTCCCCACTAGGAATTTATAACTCTTCAGCTAGAATGTGTTCTCCTGTAGAGGTGAAATTGGTTACTCCTTCTATTGGAGATCTAGGATCTTCTTCCTCTAAAATTGCCTCAGTGGATGAAGTAGGAGATCCTCCTGATTGGATTTTTGACCTTAAGACTTTAGGAAGTCTATGTATACTGAAGTATGGAATATGAGTTTGAGATAGTGGTGTAGAACTACGTGGTCTAGGTGTAGTGAGTGGTGTTGTTGGAATTTAAATCCCTCCTCTAGCTATGAATCTACCCCTAGAATCTCTTTCTCTACGCATATCATTTTTTTTAGATGTAAGAAATGAGGTTACCTACACTTCCCCAACAATGGTGCCAAAATTTTTAGCCAATTTAATGTCCTAAATTGATTAACATATATCATCAACCAAGGTTAGTAATTTGATGAAGTGTGGTGCACTATATATGCTTAGTTAACCTTCTTCTTACTTCGTTGTGTATGTTTTTTTGTTTTTTTTTGGTTTTTTTTTATTTATGTATAAAGGTTAATTTTAAGAAATGAGAACTATAAAATGAATCAATTGAATCTAATGAAATTTAAATGTTAAAGCTAATTTTTAAAGAAGGAAGAAAAGGAAGTGTTCTTTAACTATTCTACTTTGTATAAAAATGAATCAATCTTTAAATGGTTAGAATCTGAACTAAAAACAGAGTATCTATTCTAATGACTTTGAACTTTTGAAAATTAAAGTTAATTCTAATCTATATTAATTTAGTTCTACTCCATGGATTAAAATATGAATCTTATGACTGAGAATTGAAATGACAATGCTAATCGAAATGAAAGCATATTCAAAGGACAAGAAACTATTGTATGATCAACTACTCAAGCATTCAATATGGAAGTATGATAGAGTCACTCTCTTGACATGATTCACAAGCAATTTATTATACTTTAGTTTAAATATTTAATCTAAGAAAGAATTTAAATAACATGTAAAGGAAAGCTCAATTACTATATATTTTAAATACTCAAGCATTCAATATGGAATTATGACAAAGTCACCCTTTTGACATGATTTACAAGCATCTAATTATACATTTAATTGAGGATCCGATCTAGGAAATCAATGTAAAGGCATGTAAAGAAAAACTCAACTACTGTATATTTTAAATACTCAAGCATCCAATTTGGAAGAATAAAAAATTCATCTTCTTGGCATGATTTACAAGCATCTAATTATACGTATAATTGAGGTTTTAATCTAAGAAAGAAGAGTAAAAGCAAGTAAGGAAACTAAGACAACTGTATGCTCTAATTCCTCAAACATAATCCAATTTGGAAAATAGAAGAATCTACTTTCTTGAGATGTTCTAGGTAAGCATGATACTAAAGGACATTGTTGAATTAAATTTATTCTATGAAATGATAAAAAAATTAATCTAAAGAACAATTACAAAGAAATATAAATCTAACTTATGAATTGACAAAACAGAGCCAATGAAACTAAACTAAAACAACTAATGAAAACCTCCTCCTGTGCAGGGGCCCTATGCGACAGAATAGGTTAAGATCCTAGCAGAATATACATGCATTAAGAAGAAACTGGAGCCATGAACACAATCTTCGTATTATGAAAAAAGATATTTTCTCAAAGCATGCACAACGCTTTCAGAACTAAGACTATCTTCGGTCTTCAAACAATTGGTATTTAAACAAAATTAAATGTAACTGTCAGAACCTAGTTCCGCTTGTAGATGGTGATTATAATTGAAACATAGAAGAAAATTCTAAGTGGTTAAATCTCAATTTTCCGCGTCAGAGAAAATTGAGAGTTCTTCGTTCTCGGATCACGTCCTTTGACCGTATTTTGAGCACGATCATATGCACCTTTTTCTATTGAATTTGACGAGATGGATAGGATGAGATCCATATGTGGATCATTCTGAAGATGCCCATGTGACTGGTTCCTTTATTTGCTCCTCAGAAACTATCAAACCATAAAAGTAGCTACAGAAACAACAATTAGCTACAAAATAGGATGCGTTCTGTAGCCGAGTTACAAAAATCCATTCAAATAACAAGAACATAAAAATATAACATAGAGATCATTCAAATGCATTCTCTGAGATAAACATGTCATTTATCATTGATTGGAGTTTATGGATTTATGAAAAGGTAAGGAAAAGTGATGAGAAAGGATGTCAGGAAAAGGACAATTTTGAAGTTCAACACATGGTACAATAAAAAAGAATTTTAGAGGATGAAAAATAGGATCACCCATATGTGCAAGTGAAGGGAGCACTACAACAAGGAAACCTATATCTGAAGCATACAAATTAGGAGTTGAATGATGATGGAATTTTCATATACATCATAAGAGTTTATGTGCCAAATTTACAAGAGTTCAGTATTTAAATTTTAAAATAACTGGATGATGTCCCTTATGTTGGACATTCAAGTTATGACAATTCTTTTGCAGCTATAAAAAACCACTATTATTGGCTAGGTTTAAAAAAGGATGTAGCTGGTTATATTTGTAAATTTATGAAATTCTAGAAAGTGAAAGACAAGCATGGACACCCAACTAGTTTTTTACAACCTTTACATATTCCATAGTGGAAATGAGAGATAGTTACCATTAATTTCATGACCAAATTTCTTAGAAAAATAAAAGAAACATGACTCCATTATGATGGTGATGGTGATGGTGCAAAAGTTAATTAAATCAACCCATTTTTTTCTAGTTAAGATGAGTCATAAGGCAACATAAATAAAACAAATCTTATATAAAGAAATATATAGGTTTAATGGTGTGTCCAAAGATATCATGTTAGATAGAGATTCCAAATTTACTTCATTTTTTTGGAAGGGTTTATTCAAAGGTTTGGGAACCCATTTAAATATTAGTATAGCATATCATCCATGAATATATGGGGAAATAGAAATATTTAATTAAATGATTGAAGATATGCTCATGATGTAAGTAAAGGATAAACCATCCAAATGGAGAAATGATTTACATTTTGTTGATTTTTTCTTTAATATTGTGCATAAAAAATCATTAAAAATGGGCCCATTTGATATTGATATTGTTCAATTGATATCATCCAATAGAAAAAGTAGTGCTTGTGCTAGATATGCTCAATGAAATGGAGAAACAAGTAACTAAAATTAAACAAAATTTGAAGGCAACCTAAGATAAGTAGAAGAGTTTTGCAATAAAAGGTAATAGTAGTTTTGGAATTTCAAGTAGGCGACCATATATTTTTTAAAGAGAGGCCAAATAAGAACTCACTTAAATTAAAATCTACAGTAAGTTAGCAACGATATTTATAGAACCTTTGAGATATCGAGTAGATATCGGTAAGTTGCATGCGATGCTGCATTACCTGCATCTATGCATGTTAAAATGTATTTCTATTGGAGTATACACACATTTATTACTACTTGGGAGGATTTATATTTATAGAAATTTATATTTTTAGTGGGTGTTTCCATATAGGATGACATGTGGTAGTGACTAGGGAGTGACATGAATATACCATGGCACCTAGAGCCATGGAAAATTTAAGGGGCTAGTATTCGCAGGTGGGCTAATTTTCCATAGTTTTTCCAAAAAAAAGATTCGCCAATTTCCATTTTTTTATAAAAGTGATTCACCCAAATTTTACAATATAAAATTATTTTACATTAAAAATCGCCAACATTATATAGAAAATATATATAATATCATTATAGATTTGAACAATTTTACAAATACATCAATAAACATTTTATATTTTTCATATTAGGAACTAGTGAGATTCGCCAATTTTTTAAACTTCAAAATAATTTTCCATAAAATTTTCCCTGCCTAGAGTATACTTCCTTATCCTTATCTGCCTCCCATAGAAGTGAAAAAATTCCCTTTCTATTTGTTGATTTTTATAACTTGCGTAGGTAATATGCACATGTGTCTAGGTGTGTAGAAGTCACCCACATTCTCCTTAGAACAATTTCTCTAGGTTAAGAAATTTTTTGATGTAACTTAGCGTAAGTATAACTTAAGAAAAATCAAATATTACTATGTTGGATTATTGAGCTAATAGAAAATTAGGAAAAGTAAAGTAATTTACTTTAGTGAGATGTAATTTTTAATCTTACTCATTGATCTCAATTTCGGCGAGATATAATCTCGACTGTCAATCGCTTTGAGATTAGGGTTAGGGCTAGAGTTTTAGCTCAATGTAAAGTTACAAAAGTAAGTCTAGGGATAGGGATATAGACACACCATACAATGCCACTAGCCTTAGGAGGAAGAGGAGTGTGATACTCTAGCGCGTTAGGTTTCGAGAGGGTGCAAGGATAAGTAAGGGAGACATATCTAGATCAACCAAGGAAGATTGAAGGAAAAATCTAAGGCTTGGTTATGTGGATAAATCTAGCTTTATTGATATATATGTAATTTTTAGTTGGGACATTATTATAAGATGGGACCCCAAGTAGGCTTTGATTAATTTATTAATGAATAATTGTTATTGGGTAGAAATTTGTGTCCTATATGTGGTTGATATTGGTTGTGAAATTGTGCCTCTGCTAAATATTTTGTTAGGAACCTAATTGTGTGTTTATTCGGTAAGTTTTATGATAGGAATTAAATAATATGTGTTAAGTTAAAAAATAATAATATGGTATTGAAGTTGGAACTCTATAGAAAATTGATCTCAAAATCGCAGGTGTGAGGTTCATATTGGATTGTCGAAGCTAGATTTGGCCATGGTCGTATAGGGAGGAATTTTATTAGGGGCCAATGAAAATTGGCCAAATGGGAGAAGAAATTATTTTGTTTTTAAAGTCAATTTTTTTTAAAGGCATGATTAAAATAAATATATAAAAATAAGGCTGACAGCTAAAGTGGGATGTCAGACCCACTCAGTCATCAAGGCTAACTATAGAAATTATTGTACAAGGTGTCAGGGTAGCATGGAAGTCAATCAAGCTAGGGATATATGGGGATAAAAATTTAGGGGAATAAATTGAAAGGGACACTATTGTTATATTTAAACAAGTTAAGAAATTTGATCTCAATTAAGATGCAAAGGAATTCGTTATCAGGGTCATTTCTGAGTTTCAATGGATTGGAAAATATGTAATCAATGTTTCTTGGGGGAAATTTGTTTTATTCCATACTAGAATTTTTATTTGAAGGGATCATAAATGTACATAATTGAAAATAATATTATACTAGTGTCATGGTTGATCTTGGAAGAGCTTGTGAATGCCAATGCTATGATGTAGTTTAGTGCTAAAAACACTACTATTGTTGGGAAGCTACTATATATTTTTGGTGATGGGACAATAGCATGGTGACACACACAAAATCATGGATAAATAGTATTAGTAGCCACTGCAAACCATAGTTTCCTACATGAGACACTGACTAGAGACATTGATAATTTAGGTTGATGTGCCACAACAGGTAGAGTGACTATCCACCACTAGAGTAGAACGCGCCCATGGTAGAATAAACACATAAGGGATCCAACGAATGGGGACAAGTGTGATGAAAATACATGCGTGCGTATGTCGATCTATAATGCATAGGACTCAAGCTACGTATGTAGAGTTCCCACAGAGGAAAATAAATCATTGATAGGATTGTTGGAGCCATATTATGATGTTGTGAGCAGAGAATCTAATATTTCAAAATGAAAGGTAGTCGATGTTGAAATGTGTAACTAGATTCAATCTTGATAATATATATTTTAATCATGATTTTATGCATTTAATGAAAACAAAAAAAAAATATTATTTTCATTCTTGATGCATGGGTTTCATGCTGAAGGTAAATTTATTTGTAGGTCAAGCATCCATTGAGTTCTTCTGGGTTTGTAATATAATTATGAAGTCAAAAGAGTCATTTTCATAAATGTAAAACCCCTTTGGGCATGCTGTATCCTGCAAACAAAATTTTTGTATACTAAAAAATGTCATAAAGACCCTCCAAGACCTTGTCAAGCAGGTCAACCTACATGAAATATCAAGTCGGTCTCAAGGAAGAAATTTGTACCCTTGGAAAACCTGTATATAAAAATTAAATCAACCTCTTTTGGATACAACAAGAATAAAGTCCTGTCTCTAAAATAATGAAGAAACAAGACCAAAATAAAAGGACTAAATCAAGGATAAGAAGAAAATAAGTAAGATCGAATTTTTTTACCTCTCTCTATTGTGTTAGGGTTTTCTAAAGTTGCTGGTCATGACGAATTTTCTAGAAGTTGTTGGGAAAGTTGAAGCTATTGGAGGTTTTTGGGAAAGTCGAAGTTGTTGGAGGTTGTTGGGCAAGTCAAGTTGTTGGAAGTTGTTGGGTAGGTCAAAGTTGTTGAAAATGAAGTTGCTGGAGAATTTGCTGGGGTCAAAGCTGTTGTTGGAAGGTAAAATTTTGTTGGTGTAAGATAAGGAAGGAAATCTCATTAAGAAGGAAGGTTGAATTTGTCTTGGAGGTGTCTTTGTCAAGGGTCATTGGTCTTGGAATTTGTCATTTAAAGATTTTATAAGAAGAGAATAATGCTTATGGGTTTTCCTCTCAAGAGGAGGTTTCGGCCCTGGATTGAAACATCCATTTTGTGTCCTCTTGTCTCTTTGTTATTCATTGTTTGGTAGTTTTTGATGAAAGAAAAAAAATAATAATCAATTTAAAGAAGAATCTAATCAATTTATGTAAAAATACATCACAAGTAATTATCCAAAGTAAGTGAAATAACCTAATCTAGTTTCCCTGTATTTATTAACACGGTATCAGAGCTAAGGTGATAAGAAAAGAAGAGGAAGCTTGAATATCATCCACTTTAAATAAATATACATAAGATCTGATCAGACTAAGAAGCACCAAGGAGGCGTACTCATCTCAAGGACAACATCATCAATATGAGAAGAAGACCTCAAGGACCTTACCTCCACTCAAAGAAAGGACTAAACTTTTGAAGCATTTTTACGTCTCCATATTCTACATTTATACATACAAAGAAAGAAAAAGAAGCATTTCAATCATCATCAAGAAATCAAGGTGATCTCCCTCTCTTTAAAGAAAGGATCACATCTCAAGCATATAATCTAAGAAGTATTTTCATCATTAAAGAAATAAGACATCATCAAGGAAAAAATCATATTCATCATCAAGAAGGCATCAAGTTGAATATGTCATTATCAAAGAAGCATATTCAATTGACAAGTAAGTATATTTATATATATTTATTAATCTACTGTCAATACGACTTCATTATGCAAGGAGAGCAACAAAATAGCCGAGTCATCAAATTTCCTTAATGGAAAAATATGATAGATTTGATCCTCATAAAGAATAAAGTTATTGAATAGGTTAAGGGTTCAATATCCAAACCATATCAAGAGAAATATCAAGAACTATTGAAGTGTATGAAAGGGTAAATAAGGGCTCAAAGAATCCTCATAGAATCAATCAAGGATTCCCTCATCCCTTATGTAGCAAATTTGGAGAAATCAAAAGATATCAATCAAAATTTGGTAGAATTGTTTTCCGTAAGCAATTCAGGAGAAGTTATATCGTTGAGAACTGAACTATACAAGATAAAAGTATAAAAGGAATAAGGGGTAGCATCATACCTTATGAGGGTATCACAAATAATATGTCAACTACAAGAACTAGGAGAAATAATTTTTGATAAATATATGACTACCGTTGTGCTCAATGCACTACCTGAAGAATGGGGAAACTTTGTATCAAGTATCCATGTGAAGAAGGATGCCACTCCATTTAGTGAAATTTGGTCATTATGTAATATTCAAGAAACTAGGTTGAAGGAAAAGAGTGTCATTGGATTAAATGAACAAATTCAAGCATATGCTGCCATGGCCAAGAGAAAATAAAAGTTTGGAAAGTTTGATCCTTGGAAAAAATACAATTCTATGAGTGTAATGATATTGGAACTATAAGAAGAATTATCCCAAACTCAAGAAGGAAAACAAGAAGAGAAATAAAATAAATGAATCCCATGTTACCGAAGAAATGGAAGAATCATAATAGAAGAAATCAAAGAAGGAGGAAGTGAAAGATCTCTACTATGATTGAGATAATATCCTTCACTTAGTTATTTTCAGTTATAGAAGGGAATAAAGGGCATCACAAGTATGATAGGATTCATTATAAAAATATAAATATGGCATCATTAAACATGGAAATATAGCCAAAGTAGAAATTCTATATGGTTATAAGAGTCATCAAGATAGAAATGGCATCTCCAATGAAAGCATATAAGGAAAAAAAAATAGAAGTATATATGGTTGGAGGAAAGTCATTTAGCAATATAGAAGATAAAGAAAGGTCAACATACATCATCATTATTAGAAGGGAGCATTTGCATAATGAGGATCATCGAGATTCTCCACTAGAATATTTATAAAACAGTTTAACTCTACTTGGAAGAAGAAAGTGTCTCATTGATTGTCTACATTCCACCTTGTACGAGATCCATTATTTATAAGGATGATGGTATAGTGAAAAAATGAATGATGCATGTCAAGTTGGTTGAAGTACTTTCATCTTTAAGCAATGAAAGGAAGTTTCTATAAGGAAGTCTATATGACCAAAAAAGAGGAAGAGGTATGTATATATTTGATAGATAAATTCATGTCATCATATGGTTGTAGATAGAATGGGTCGAATGCTCTATCTCATGAGCATGATAAAAGAAGAAGAAACTCTTCTTTTATAAATATGCATGAAGGCATGTAGACAAGGTGTATTGAACTCTTCTACATATTTATAAGAGGAAATCAACATAATATGACATCATATGGAATATTAGGTGCTTGAAAATCATGAATCCTATGTTGAAATAACCATGTAAAGAAGATCCCAAGGAAAGAAATATGTGAAGAAATAAAGGAGAGTTTGTAAGAAATGAAACTATAGTCATGTAAGATAAGATAAGTGATAAACATATGATAACAAGAAGGATTAACTGTGACATGATCTCCATGAATAAGGTATGAATACCTTGATAGTTATGTTGGAAAAAGAGAACCTTGGTAATGAATGTCATGGATATGGATTCATACATGTGCAGGATTTTGATGTTGCAAGAAGATGATTTCAAGATGAAAGATCAGAATAAAAAGGTAAATTTGATTTGATGTTCATTTTTATTTTTGAAAACATTTGGATGGGTTATTATAGGGATACCAAAATAATGTTGTAGAATTCACCTACAACTAGTACTCTTGTGATTGGGAATATCATAAAAGAAACATGGCTTGGAAGAGGTAGTTGTATGAAGAAAAGCTAGATGTGAACTTGAAGATCAATTTCCTATGAAGAAAAGGATGACATGACTATTGGTTCAAAAATATGGTTTGTTTAAGGGAAAGTGATGGAAAATATGGTTGATTCCCTATGGTAAAGTGATGATGAAGAAGGCTCCATTATTAAGAATATGAATTTCATGACATGGCGTAGAAAGAGGAACCCTACAAGAAATTGATAGTACCATGATCTCCACCAAAGATAAGATGTTGTTCTTTGAAACAAGTCCCTTGTTGAGAGGGAGCTTGGGAAAGTCCTTGGTTAAGAGGGAGCTTGGGTATATTCCTTATAGGAATTATTATATCCTCCTTGGTTAAGAGGGAGTGATGGATATAGTTCTCTACTTCATCTGTTAGGCACTAAACCATGACTAACATCTGTAAGTCTTAGTGAAGGCCATGAGAGAGAGAAGGACACATAATTATAGTATTCATGATATGAATAAAGAATGTAGGATTGGGTAAGCATCTAATATTGATTCTGATATTCTTTGAGGATGTGGAAGGGCATCCAATAGGAAATATTAGTTGAAGAGGAAATTCCTTGAGGATGTGTTATTCTAAGATAGGACTTGTCCTAGAAATACATACCTTGTGACCATCTGGGTGGGGTATGTGCCTTAAGAGACAATATTTATGGTGTGTATAGATCATTGTCTCACCAAAATTGTGCTTTAATATCATGGAGAGATAGATATATTAGTCAAGGCCTTTCTTTGTGGCAATGTTGGTTGGTATGATGAGATGAAATGACATAAGCTGAGAAAATAGCTTATGAGATGGCTTTCCAATCCGGCTCTTCTTATGAGAATTCTTCAATATGAGAAAGTACAAGTACCATGTATAGATGATGAATACATCACTAGTTAAGATGGAGTGTTGAAATATGTAACTAGGTTCAGTCTTCATAATGCATATTGTAATCATGATTTTATGTATCTGATGAAAAGGAAAAAAAAATTATTATTTTCATTATTGATGCATGGGTTTCATGATCAAGGTAAATTTGTTTGTAGGTCAAACACCTATTGACTTCTTCTAGGTTTGTCATAGAATTATGAAGTCAAAAGAGTCATTTTCATACATGTAATACCCCTTTTGGCATGTTGTATCTCGTAAAGAAATTTTTTGTAGAGTAAAAAATGTCATAAAGACCCTCCAATATGTTGTCAAGTAAGTCATCCTATATGAAAGATCAAGTCAACCTCATGGAATCAATTCACACACCTAGAAAGCCTATATATATGAAGGAACTCAACCTCATTTGGGTACAAAAATAGGAAAGTTTGATCTCCAAAATAAAGAAGAAACAAGACCAAAATAAAAGGACAAAATCAAGGATAAGAAGAAAAGAAGCAAGATCTAAGTTTTGGACCTCTCTCTCTCTCTCTCTCTCTCTCTCTCTCTTGTGTTAGGTTTTTCTGAAGTTTCTAAGCAAGATGAAGTTGTTGGAAGTTTATGGGAAAGGCGAAGCTGCTAGAAGTTGCTGAGTAAGTTGAAGTTGCTGGAAGTTACTCGGAAAGTTGAAGTTGCTAGGCAAGTTGAAGTTGCTCGAAGTTGCTACACAGGTCGAAATTGTTGGAAAAGTTGTTGGGGTCAAAGTTGCTGAAAAGTTGCTGGGGTCAAAGTTGTTGGAGAAGTTACTGGGGTCAACGATGTTTCTGGAAGGTCAAAGTTTGTTGCTATAAGCTGTGTAAGGAAATATCATTAAAAAGTAAGGTTAACTTGGTGCTGGAGGGGTCTTTGTCAAGGGTCTTAGGTCTTGGAATTTTTCGTTTTAATATTCTATAAGAAGAGAATAATTCTTGTGGGTTTTCCTCTCAAGATGATAGGTTTTGGCCCTAGCTAGTAACCTACCTTTTGTGTCCTCTTGTGTCTTTGATCTTCATTGTTTGTTAGTTGTTTTATGATAGAAAACACAATAATAATCCAGTTAAAGAAGAACATAATCAAGCTAAGTAAAAAGACCTCACAAGAAGTTATCAAAGTAAGAGAAATCAACTAATATAACTTCCATACATTTCTCAATAGTCGAGAGTGACACGTTGGAATTGACAAGTTGTGTGTAGGGTGAACCCAAGTACTTAAACACCAACTAGCACAAGGAAAAGGAATTATTGTAACAACCCTGGTTAAAATCATGTAAAAAAAAATAAGACCAAGGTCATGGGACACGTATTCCAAGCTCAATGGTGGGAAAAACATCTGAGTGGGTGATCATTTGGTTTATTATGGCTAAGGAATTTTGTAAATGAAATGGATAAGGAGTTTGAAAGGAAAGAGGAATTATTTGGCATTTATTTATTAAAATAATGAAAATTAGGATAAAAGGAAGGTGAAAGGTCACAGGTTGCATATGAGGAGGAAAATGAAGGAAAACAATGGAAAATGAAGAAAATAGAGGCCTCATTGATAAAAAGGCTTATGAGGATCAATTGGAAATTTTTTTATCATACTTTTGTCAGTTCACTTATGGCTCTCATTCTATTGTCTCTCTCATACTCTTGGACACTGGAGTTTTCTTGGAGCACCCTTGGAGGAGTGTGGTATACATTGGATTTGGAGAAAGAAGACAAAGGAAAGCAGGAAATTGCAAGGGGAAAATGGGATCAAAAACTACAACTGGATTTCATTGTAGGTATCAAGTTGCATCTATGGTTTCCTTGATAGTTTTGACATACAATTGGATTTCATTGAAAGTATCGAGTTGCATCTATGGTTTCCTTGATAGTTTTGACATGCATGGAACATGAATGTGGTTTCTTGGTCATGATATGTCATTGACACTGATAATTTCTTGGATTGATAGTGCTTTGCATAGCCTTTCCATTTCCTGGATAAACATGGTGTTGTGGGTGTTTTCCTTTTGTTTTTCTCATTGGTTCTCATGTTCCTTTGGATGTGGATTTAGTTATTAGTTCCTGGAGTCTTGGTTGGAAAAATTCTCTAGAGCACTGTAACAACTTGGGTTTAGCTACTATCCTGGAGCCTTGGTTGGAAAAACGCTCTAGAGCCCTTGGTGGGTTGCTTTAATAATCTTGGAGCCTTGGTTGGACAAATGCTCCAAAGCTTGAAAATAATTGTGGGTTGAGTTACTAGTCCTAGAGCCTTGGTTGAAACAAATGCTTTGGATGTCTTGGGTAGAGACCGATCTGGTGATGGTTAGTGATGTCCAATCATGATATGGAATCATTGGCCGAGGGTTGAGGTGGTTTTCCTATGGAATACCTGGTTTGTTTATGCTTGATGTGTTTCATGAGATCCCACATTCATGATTGGAATATGGCACAGGGGTGACTGGATGAAATAGAGATTTGGTTTAGCCTAGTCTATGGTCGGGTGGTACGTGGAAGTCCCAAACCTAGTTTCATTTTACACATGATAATAAGAGCTTCTATCCTCTTATATTTGATGGGTAAATGTACTTTCTATTATGTGGTCTATATGGCTGTTATATCCCTGCTATTTATATTGTTATATGTTGTTTATGGGTATGTATTATGGAAATTATGATGTATGGATCTCATCGTGTTTTTATTTGCAAATGAATGATCAATGAATGAATGAACTAATAGATGATAATGCAACTAATGCGAGAAGGAATCAATCCTTCTTAATGATTATCAAATAAGTTTGAAACCCCTTTGCTTAGATCTGTTGTTGAAACCTTTAGATATCATATTTGTGATGTGTTTGATGAAATGGTTTTCATGGGTGGGATTGGTTAGGTCAATTCCTTAATCAAGTTTTTTGTTAGAGGATTTTGGTGTCATTTATTGTCTCGAAAAGGTAACCATTCAAATGATAAAGGTAACCAGAATGGTAAAGTAAATGGATTTGAGGCGTCAAATGCCTTGGCTATGTTGGGAACTGTTGTTCTCAATGATGTGCATGATGTGCACGAATAGAGGAATTTATCTTAACCTATACCTTATGATATCTAGGAATTGTGTTGTGACTATGGTTATGTTGATGTCTATATATGTATACATGTATGTACTTATGTCCTTTTTTGACAGGGTCGTCATGGATCATGATTTTTTTTATGCTAATGTTTATATTTATATATGTATGTATGTATGTTTTTGTCTAAAGAGATCATGATTTTCTTATGCTAATGTTTATATATATGTATATATGCATGTATGCCATTGTATGAAAAGGTTGTGAGGAATCATTCTTGTGGAGGAATGATTGCTTTTCAAGTGAATGCCATGAAGAGGTTCCTAGTTTGTGAGGAATCAAGTGGGAAGAGTAGCCTTGAAAAATTTATGATGTCAATATCATGTGGATATGAGTTGATATTATGTGTTTATACTATGCCTATGTTTTGGATAGGTAATGTTGAGAGATACATCAATAGAATAAAAAAATGTGATCCACGACGTGCTAGGATACGCATGAATGACTGAGAGACACTAGAAGCAAGGTTGCTTGGTAGAGACAATGTGGTTTTGGATGTGCAATGCTACTTTTGTGTATATGTTTTTCATATTTTATATTCAGTGATTCTACCTATGGTGTTGTATGTATATTTCACATGCATTGTTGGGTATAGATGATGCTATGTACACGTTGGATATGTGGTGCCGTGTAAAAATAATTCTGTACACATGTTGGATATGTCCTGTTGTGTGAATATGGTGATGTGCACATGTTGGATATCCGGTGCTGTGTAAATATCATATTGTGCACATGTTGGATATGCAGTGTTGTGTGAATATGGTGTTGTGTGCATGTTGGATATGTGGTTTTGTGTATATATGGTGCTATGTACATCTTGTATATCCAATGTTATGTACATATGGTGTTGTGTGCATGTTGTACATGTGGTGCTATGTACATATGGTGTTGTGTACATTATTGTACATGTGGTGATGTGTGCATGTGGTGTTGTTTACATAATGTACATGTGGTGTTATTTACAGGTGGTGTTGTCTACATGTCGTGCATGTGGCACTATGTACATGTGGTGCTATGTACAGTGCATGTGGTATTGTGTACATGTTGTACAAGTGGTGTGGTGTACATGAGATGCTATGCACACATTGTGTATATGGTGCAGTGTACATGTGATGTTGTGCACATGGTGTGCAGGTGTTGCTGTGTACATGTTGTACATATGGTACTGATGTACATGTGGTATTATGTGCATGTCGTACGTGATGTGTTGCAAGCATGCAGTACTATGTATGTGAATTATTTAGTCGTGGTGTCGTGACATGTGTATTAATTGTGTTTTACCCTGTGTACATATATGTACTGTGTTGAATTGTACACTAGGTGTATGTATATGTATTCTATTGCATTCTACACCTGGTGTAGGTGTATGTATTGTGTGGTGTTGTACGACGTGTGTGGATGCACGTGTTATGATGTAAATTAGGTGTATGTGTACATGATTAAAGAGAAGCAAAGGAAATGAGTGCTTTCCGGGTGTGGACACTGATCAAGTGTTTGTACATAAAGAACAAAGGCATAAGTAAGGACCGATGAAGGATAAGTGTTAGTATTTTATTTCAGTTTTATTATGCATGTGATCTATGATTCTGACTTATGATGGTTACTGTTAGGACTCTATAATGTACCTTTTTGACCATACATTTTGCTATCATTCCATTCTTTTCCAGTCCATATTTAAAGCCTATACTATGACTTTCATCCATTCTTTCAAAGGTATATAACATTATTCTCTTTACTATATGTTTAATTTGTTTTACATGTAATTTTACATTACTTTCATATTTAATCATTAATCGAAAATATATAGTTGCCGAGACAGTTTGAAGACCGCAGTTAATCTATCATGGCTATCTGAAGATCACGTTGCTGAAACAGTTCACATCCCATTGCTGAAACAATCAACAATACGCAAATCCCGTTGCTAAAATAGCTCGTGATTTGCGATTTTGAAGCAGTATTTTAGGCACGACAGTAACAGGAAAAGATAAGTAAGGAAGCTGTTACATTGGCCGTAACAACTGCACCATGAAGCCAGTACCATTGTAACCATTGTAACAACATTTTGCTATGGAAGAACAGAAGGTCCTATTTCAGTATAGAAGATCAGATTGGGTTAAAAATAGGATTTATATAATGTAATCAATTGTAATAGATGTCTCCTCTTTAAAAAGAGGAGACATTAGCATTAGAGGGGGGATTGGAGACTACAGGAGGTTTATTTTTTGAAACAGGGAAGGAATGTGAATCCTTTGTAATATGTACTTTCGACAGATGAATAAAAGTTTGTTCTGAGTATTTCATTTTAATTTCTTGTTCTGGGGAATATTGTGAGAAGGAAAGGGCTCGCCTTCTTCAAAAGATTCACCCATTTATTTCCGTAGTCTGTTAACTGTTCTTTTTCATTTATGCCTTGTTAAAATTTGTTTACTGAAATCATTTATGCAGTATTGGAACTCTGTTATCTATTGCTAAAACTTTGCTTCCAATACTTGTTGCATTGTTTTCATACAATTCATTCCTAGGTAATTGTGGATTATTTTTATTGGTAATCTTGTTTACAGAATGAGTTTATGAAAGCTTGGTAATCAGAAATAGGTGCTGAAGATTCCTACTTGGGGAATAGGGTCCTATTCTCTGTTATAGAATAATTGGTCTTTCCTTCTGTAGATTGGTTTCCTTTCCTAGATTGCTATCTTTTTAATGTAATCCAGGATTCTTCTGGTGATTGTCTACAATAGAAAGATTGCCTTTGCTATAACTCAAGTAGACTTCAGTTTGTTGAAGCAAGGTGTGATTAGTGTAATTTTTACTACAACATTTCATTACTTTTGAGATTGAGAATATACAGTGTGTGATTGCCTTTGAAATAAACAGACTTCCCTGGGTTGAAAATTTATGTAGCACTTGATTGTTTAATTAATAAGAAATTAAAGTGACCAACATTTTGGCACCATTGCCGGGGAAGGCAATTATAGATTTCAAAAGAATTGATGTTTTTCTTTCAGATGTGTAGATTGCATGAGAGGACGCGGAGCCCCCAAGAAAACTAGCCCTACAGGTGGCAAGGGCAAAGGAAGGGGAGGAAGAAAGACCTTTATTGACGAGATTGTATCAAAAGCTAAATATTCCCAGAGGCTAAGCTCTCAAAGGCCTAAGCCTCAACATTCTCCCCAATCGAACTAAGAAACAGAAGAAATTGTGAGCCCTGAAAACGTTGAAGATCCAATAGAAAACGTTGAAGAACCAGCAGAAAGCGTTGAAGAGCCAGTAGAAAGCGTTGAAGAACCAATAGAAAAAATTGAGGAACTAGCAGAAAACATTGAGGATCGAGCAAGCGTAATAGGAGATCAAGCAATGGAAGGGAACAATGATGAATTCTTTGGAGGAGAACCAGTATAACCTGAAGGAGGAAAAGATGAGAACTCTCTCTCTACCTTGGGGTTTCCTATTGGTGATATCCCTAGAGGAGAAACCCCCATGAAGAATATCCCACTTTCAGCTTTACATAACTTTCATGGTTTATCTTCTGAAGATCCTGATGAGTTTCTTTTCGAGTTTGATATATTATGCAGAAGTTATGATTACATTACTAATGCTAAAAAACTGAAGCTATTTCCAAAAACATTAAAAGGAAATGCATTAAGTTGGTTCATGAGTCTTGGAGGCCATGTAATCACAACATGGGAACAGATGAAATAGAAATTTCTGCTCAAATATCAAAACTACTGCCAAACAAGAGAAAAAAGAGAGGAACTATTTAAGAAGGTACAAAAGGAGGATGAGAATTTGGAGGAATTTGTGGAAAGAATACAATACAACTTGCAGAGATCCAATCATCCCAATGTAAGTAAATATATTCTTAAAACAATATTACTGAAAGGGGTGAGGGATGACTGTCTAGATATGCTAAATATTCTTGGTAAAGGGGACATATCTAAAGAATCATATAATGAAATTGTTAACCTCTGTAAGAGATGTTTAAGAGGAGCTGCAAGGAACAGGTCAAACAACAGGGATACCACATATTCAAGAGTTCAAAAATCAGCTAGTGGAGGAGCAACAAGAGCCGAAATAGGTAATTCACTTGAGGAATTTAAAACTGAAATGTTAAGTTATTTTTCTTCATATATTGACACCTTGCAGGTTAAGAAGAAACAAGCCGAAGCAGAAGCAACTTTGGCTGTCTTTTTCCCCAAATGCAGAGATAAACACCCACTAAGGGAATTTCCATTGGACAAAGTGCCAACTTGCACCCTTTGTGAGAAAGATCATGAAACACAAAAATGCCCTTCTTTACCAGGAATAAAAGTAGCATTGCAACCAACTGAAGAAGAAGTTGAAGCAGTCTATCTGCTGACACAAAGAAATCAATGGCAACCACGAGGAAAAGGTATGAACTCTAATATGCCATTTACATCTTCTAATCATTGGAACAATTATCCTTCTTTTAGTCAAGCAAATTACCCTCCCTTTAACCAAATGCAATACCCACCCTTCAATCAAATGAATTACCCACCCATGCAACAAACAAACCCTCCCTTTTTAGATCCTGCAATGTGGACTCCTTGGCCTCCACAACAACAATCTTACTTTAACCAATGGAATTCGAATTGGAGGGGTCAACAAATCCCATTTCCAAATCAATTTCCTCAATTACAGCAACCACTTCCTCTACCATCAGGTGATACACCAAATAATCAAATGATAAGACCTCAGCTACTTGTACAACCAAATCCTAACCCCAATAATAAAGTTGTGCAAGTTATTGATATTCAGAACCAACCTATACTTCCTGTCTTCCATGCACAATGTAATGACATTCATTTATGATATAGGAAAATAGTTGAACCCATTATTGATGATGTTACCTCTTCTGATTCTGATAATGAAGAAACTGAAAAACATGATTTACATAAAGAGGTACAACCATCCTTTAATAAGAGTGCTGAAATAGAAGAACCACCATTCCCTAAGCATTTAGTTCTAACTAAAATGCTTGAGCCACCCAATTTTAATATTTTAGGGGAATTACAGAATCTGTATGTTAAAATTCCACTTTTACAAGCACTAAGAGATGTATTAATTTATGCTAGAACGATGACAGATATTTGTGTTAAGAAACCCGGTAGGAAAGCTAAATATCCCCTTACAGTCCATGTTATGGGTGATCTCTCTGAATTAATGTCTGGTAAAGCTCCTCCAGTTAAATATGGTGACCCCAGCCATCCTACTGTGACAGTCCAAATCGGTAAAAAAATAATCCCTCAAGTTCTGGTAGATTTGGAAGTCTTTACTATAAACATTATGAGTCTTGAAACTTCCCCAATTTACCTTTCTGACTAAGAAGCATTAATCGGAATACACCAACCGTTAAGAGTTAGGCGGTAGTAGAAATTTGCTGAATAATGATTAATTATCCACCGAGATTATCCTAGTCACATACTATTTGAACTTCATACACAACACATAATCTCTTCTCTTTTTAGCATTAATCATCATCGGAAATAAAAACGGTATTAGAATTGCCAAATATGCGCACATAGAAATTCAACACATATAACACAGTATGTATACCAGGGAAAGCTTACAGTTGAAAACCCCCTATTGTCTGTATATTATAATGAAGAAGAATCATGTAACAATATTAGTACAATACTCCTCACAAGTACGCAGTACTGTCTCCAAAAGTTACACACAAACTAGCTCAGTTTTGAACAAGTCACGGGTTCAAAACTCCTTCACTGTTTGCCTACCTCTACTTTTCAATCCAAGATGAGAGAATGGAATATAATGAATTGGAATTCCCTTGGCTTTAACTACGCAATCCTCATTGGAAATATCCTTCAATGATTGTGCAAATCTCATGCATACTATAGTCACAACTAATAGTAGACCCCACCCTTTCTCCTACCTCTTCCACTGGTCTTCACTGAACTGTACATGCACTGAGTTAACTGATGTGTTCTTTAGTTGATTTATGAGTTAATAATTAGTGAATTAATTAATAATTAATTCACCCAACTCATATCTAGTGTATTAACCAGTTAAACTAAATACAACTAGTTCAACTAAGTTAAACCAAACACAACTCCATCAACTGCTCCATCAACTCCACCAAACTCTGCCACATGAGTTCTAACTAAAGTCAAACATGCAATAGCTCAACCAAACCCTAGAAATAGCATAATTCCTTTGTCAGCTGCATGGGCCACATCCGTAGCTTGAAATGAAGTGCTGCAAGAGAATAAGATAATGTTTATAGTCCAAATATTATTAAGAGCTAATAATATTCGACATATCTATTTTTAGACTGGCAATCTAAAAATAGACTCCGCCCAATATGTCTAAAAATAGAAATCCATCTATTTTTCCAACTTGACCAACCATCCACAAATAACATCCCACAACTTATAGAACATGATCCATATGTCTAAAAATAGACATAGTCTAAAAATAGACTTTGCGACAAAAAACACCTGTGTGGCCCCCACCTAGTTTTGGTGATCACTTTCCAACTAGGATCAGGAAAGATGCTTCAGGAGGCCTCCTTCACTGTTTCTTGTTGCCATTTTCAACACTCCCTCTCAACAAGAAAGGACTGTCTTTGCATGCGACATGCAACTCCATGCATTCGCCCTGCAACCTTCACAAGCGCCATGCAACTCCATGCATGTGACATGCAACTCCATGCATTCGCCATGCACCCTTTGCATGCGCCATGCAAACTCATGCATGCACCATGCAACTCCATGCATGCATCATGCACCCTTTGCATGCAACATCTCCGAAACTGAATAGGCTCCAAACAACTCAATCATTCTGATGCATCTATCATCAAAGTCTTCAACTTCTGCTGGTACCAACTGCACATGTCATCAGGAACCACTGCGCTGTTGAACTCTTGCACCCATGCACTCTGCACTTGCTGTCAAATCTGGTCCGTGCTCCAGTATCCAACACTGTCACTTTGATCTGCCTGCATCAATCCAACTGATCTCCTACTGCTGTGCTGTGATCACCTCGTAGCCAGGTTCAATTCATGAGATCCACACCATCTCCATGAATCCTGCCCTGAAATCTCCACCTGGGATTACTCATGCATGTCGCCCCACCTCTCACCTGGTGGTATAGCTGCATGCACTCCCTCCGCCCATCTAGCACAAAATTTCTCTGCATGAGTGGTTTCTTCCACTCCATGATACTCTTGTGGTTGCTCCACATCCCAAGGTTCACTATCACCTGCATGCAAAAATTGCTCCCTCTCAAGCATCAGTTGCATGTCTTTCTTGCACTTCCCAACAGTAGGAAGCTCCGTAGACATCCCATCTACTTGAAGTCTGTAGAGATTCTTTGCTCGAATCCCAACCTTCTTGACTTGTCCGGTTGCCTTGTGCCGAAGGAAAACTTTTCCTTCACTGAAGACAACTTCATACCCTTTATCCTCTAACATTGCGACTGAGATTAAATTATTGGTTAGACCTGGTACATGCAATACATCTGGTAAAAGAATGAGTTCACCTGACTCCCTCTGAAAGGTTATGGTACCAATGTCGTTCGCATTGTATCGTCCATTTTCGCCAAACTCAACATGTATCTGGAGATTTTTCTCCACCAAGTCACTGAAAAGATTCACATCTCCCGTCATGTGAAAGGAAGCGCCACTATCAAAATACCACCCTGATCCCAATGCACTAGACACCATGCATGCGATCAATGAGAATTTCAGCTCAAATTGTGAGGCAAGAGCCTGACCAGCTGCAGCTCCAGTAGCCTGCTTGTTCTTCTTCTTCTGTGGACAATTCGTGGCGTAATGTCCATGCTCGTGACAATGAAAACACTTCACTTTGGACATGTCACGATCTTTACCATCCGCACCGGATTGAGAAGCATTTTTTTGCCCTTCCCCTTCCTTGCTTTGGCAGCCAAAGGGCAATCTTCTTCATCAGATGCCTTTGATGAAGATCCATCCCTGGTACTCCGCCTTATCTCCTCTTGTACAAGATCAGACCACAGTCTTTCCCATCCTGGCAATTTCTCCCGACCATTGACACTGTCCTGATATGCATGCCAACTTTTCGGAAGCCCGAGGAGAGCCAAGCTCACCAGTTCCTCATCCTCCACACTAACTCCTACACTCCCAAGTTCATCCCTGTAGTGGACAAACTTTGTTAAGTATACCGGAATAGTGTCATTCTTCTCCATCTTTATTTTCCTGAGTTTATCCTTGAGCGCCAACTTCCTTTGGTCACTCTTGCTCTGGAACAATTCTGTCAAAGCTTTCCACATCAATAATGGATAAGCTTTACCATGTAGGCTGGATACTATGTGATCCTTCATGCCCTCCAACAGAATCCTTCGACACCTTGCTGTCTTCTTTTGCCAAGTTTCAATCACAGTAGCATCCGTAGAAGTAGGCTTTGGAATTTATTTCTCTATGAATTCCAACAACCCATTGTCATCTAACACTGCCTCCATCCTGTCTTTCCATGCAATATAATTCGAGCTGCCTTCCAAGGCATACTCCAATCGCAATCCGACGAAAGACATCTTTGCTTTTGACACCAAGAAAAAACAATTATGCAATTCGAATTCCAACAGCTCCAAACTCCACCGCTTCCGATCTAAAATTCATGAGAACAAATTATTTCCAAATCAGAGATCGACTGCATGGGAATTTACTAGACCTTTCACCTTCAAAGAAGGATGAATCCAGAGGCTACCTGGCCCGATTGCAGACTCTGCCTGAAGAAATAAAATGCAATCACTTTCTGAATAATAGATCTGATGATCAATATCGCTCTGATACCATGTAGAAATTTGAATAATTTGCTGAATTATTCACCGAGATTATCCTGGTCACATACTATTTGAGCTTCATACATAACACATAATCTCTTCTACGCATTAATCATCACATGCGAAAATAAAAACAACAAGCGGTATTGAAAACATTCACATGCGCACATAGAAATTCAACACATATAACACAGTATGTATACCGGGGAAAGCTTACAGCTGAAAACCCCCTACTGTATGTATATTATAATGAAGAATAATCATGTAACAATCTCAGTACAATACTCCTCACAAGTACTCAGTACTGTCTCCAAAAGTTACACACAAACTAGCTCAGTTTTGAACAAGTCACGGGTTCAAAACTCCTCCATTGTTTGCCTGCCTCTACTGCGCAATCCAAGATGAGAGAATGAATGGAATGAATTCGAATTCCCTTGGATTTAACTGTGCAATCCTCATTGGCAATCTCCTCCAATGATTTTGCAAATCTCATGCACACTATAGTCACAACTGATAGTAGACTCCACCCTTTCACCCACCTCTAACACTGGTCTCCACTGAACTATCCATGCATTGCAGTTAACTGATGTGTTCTTTAGTTGAATAATGAGTTAATAATTAGTGAATTAATTAATAATTAATTCACACCACTCATCTCTAGTGTATTATCCAGTTAAACTAAATACAACTAGTTCAACTAAGTTAAACCGAACACAACTCCACCAACTGTCTCATCAACTCCACCAAACTCTGCCACATGAGTTCTAACTGAAGTCAACCATGCAATAGCTCAACTAACCCTTAGGAAAAGTGTATTTCCTTCTGTCATCTGCATGTGCCACATCCAAGCATCAAACTGAAGTGCTCCAAGAGGATAAGATAATGTTTATAGTCTAAATATTATTAAGGGTTAATAATATTTGACTGTTCTATTTTTAGCCCGACAGTCTAAAAATAGAAACCGCCCAATGTCTAAAAATAGAGGTCCATATATTTTTACCAACTCGACCAATCATCCATAAATAGCATCCTTCAACTCATAGACCATGATCCATATGTCTATAAATAGACATAGTCTAAAAATAGACTTTGTGACAAAAATCACCTGTGTGGGCCCCACCTAGTTTAGGTGATCACTTTCCAACTAGGATCAGGAAAGATGTTTCAGGATGCCTCCTTCACTGTTTCTTGTTGCAATATTCAACACTGACTAATCTAAAATCAAACGAGAAGGAGTTATTGAAGACCTAGTCATCTCAGCTGAGTCCTGGAATTACCTAGCTGACTGTGTGGTGTTACAGACTAAAACAAAGTTGGGGGGACATCCTTTAATTCTGGGAAGGCCCTGGTTAACTACAACCAATGACTTTATCAGCTGCAGATCTAGTTCAATGACAATTTCCAATGGATATGAAACTAAGCAACTTACTCTTTACCCTCACGCTACACCCATGATTAATAATGATAATTCTGTATGGATGGACTATGATGATCATGCTATTCAACCTATTTTGACTATTGGACAAGCTTTAAGCCTTAAAGATACCATTGAGGATGAGGTAATTAATAATTTTATTTGTGAACCCTCCTCGGTGATTCTAGAAACACATAATAAACTAGCTACACTTTTGAAATCAGATACCCAGGAAAAGATTAAACTTGAATATCTTCCTCAAACATCAACCACCATCTCTTCTAAGAGAATAACAATAGAAATTGAACCTGGCAAAACACTGAATATAAACCCCAATTTGACAGTCGATGAAACACATCAATTAATGAAGTTACTTCTTGAAAATAAGGAAGCATTCGCATGGGACTATACAGATATGAGGGGAATCTCTTTTGAATTATGTACTCACCATATCTATATCAAGGAAGGTTGTTGACCAGTCTGTCAACCCTGACGACCAATGAACCCTAATTTAATAGAAATTGTCAAAGAGGAACTTCAAAAATTTCTTAATGCAGGGTTTATATATCCTATCTCTGACAGTGAATGGGTTTCCCCATTGGTAATAGTTCCTAAGAAAAACAGGAAATGGAGAGTGTGTGTAGATTATAGAGCCTTAAATAAAGCCACTCAAAAGGATCACTTTCCTTTACCGTTCATTGATCAGGTGTTGGATAGTTTTTCAGGGAAGAAATTCTTCTCCTTTTTAGACGGGTTTAGTGGGTATAACCAAATCAGAATTGCACCCCAAGACCAAGATAAGACCACTTTTACTAGTCCTTGGGGAACTTTTTCCTATAGAGTTCTTCCATTTGGACTATGTAATGGACCAAGAACCTTTCAAAGAGTAGTTATAGGAATCTTTTCTAATATGCTTAATGACTCTATGGAAATATTTATGGATGAATTTACCCCTTATGGTGTGTCTTTTGAAGATGCATTACAGAATCTTGAGAAAGTACTTAAACATTGTATACAAGCTCACCTCTCCTTAAGTACCGAAAAATGTCATATGATGATGAGTGAAGGAGTAGTGCTTGGACATTTTCTTTCATCTCAAGGAATTCAGGTAGATCCATCCAAAATACAAGTCATTCAGAACCTTCCTATTCCTAAAACACAAACAGATGTGAGAAGTTTCTTAGGACATGCAGGATATTACAGGAGATTTATTAAAAAAAAATTCCAAAATAGCTTCTCCTTTGTTTGTGTTACTTATGAAAAATGTTGAATTCAAGTGGACTAATCTTTGCCAGGAGGCTTTTGTAGAACTCAAGCATCAATTATCTACAGCTCCTATTTTGAGGGGACCTGATTGGGAACTTCCCTTTCATATATCTTCTGATGCTTTGGATACTGAAATTGGAGTTTTCTTGGGACAAGAGGAAAACCATCTTCCTTATGCTATCTACTTCATTAGTAAGAATATGACTCCTGCTGAGCTTAATTACACAGTTACCGAAAAGGAATTTTTAGCAGTCATTTACGCTATTAATAAATTTCGACATTACATTACTGGTTACTCTACTTTTTTCCATACTGATCACTCTGCTATTAAGTATATAATGAACAAATCTATCACAAATTCTCGAGTCACCAGATGGTTATTGTTATTACAAGAGTTAGATATTACAATTGTAGATCGACCAGGTAAAAAAAATGTTGTTGCTGATTTCCTTTCTCAGTTAAAAGTTGATGATAATACTCCAGTAGATGATTCCTTTCCTGATGAATATTTATTTGCAGTATCTTCTCACTCACCGTGATATGCAGACATTGCCAATTATCTGGTTGCAGGGAAGTTACCATCACACCTATCACATCGAGAGAAAAGAAAAATCATTCAACAAAGTGCTCGGTATAGCTGGATAAGTGGTTGTCTTTTCTATACAGGACTTGATCATGAAATCCGGAGATGCATTAGAGAGGATGAGGTGTATGATATACTAAAAGCTTGTCATGATGGCCCTTGCGGAGGGCATTTTGCTGATAAGAGAACGGCACATAAAATTCTTAGGATGGGTTATTATTGGCCCTCACTCTTTAAGGATGCAAAGAAATATGTTCGGGCTTGTGATAGCTGTCAGAGAATGGGTCAACCTAATCATAGAGATGAAATGCCATTAAACCCCTAGGTAATACTTGAACCATTTGAAAGATGGGCCTTAGATTTTATAAGACCCATTAATCCTCCATCCAATCAAAGAGTTTATATATTAGTCTGCACAAATTATATGACTAAATGGGTGGAGGCTAAAGCACTCCTAGCTTTCTTATTTGAAGAAATATTTGTTAGATTTGGAGTCCCTAGAGAGCTAGTTACAGATGGAGGACCTCCTTTCATTTCTCATGGTTTCAAAGCCACCCTTTAGAAATATCACATTCATCATATAATGAATACACCATACCACCCCCAAGCCAATGGGTAGGTGGAGAGTACAAACAAATTAATAGAAGCCATTCTAACCAAAACAGTGAAGGACAACCGGAAGGATTGGTCTCAAAGGCTCCCTGAAGCACTATGTGCTTATAGAACTACCTTGAGAAATACTACAAGATTTTCTCCCTATGAATTAGTTTATGGTAAAAGTGTTGTTTTTCCTGTGGAATTTGAAATTAAAACCTTAAGAACTACTTTAGATGTTAACCTTGATTTGACTGATGCACAGGCAGCTAGGTTGCAGCAGCTTCATGAATTGGATGAAAAAAGATTAAATTCCATTCATCATACAACTATGATCCAACAAGAAAGAATAAGGTGGCACGATAAAATCATTAAGCATAAACAGTTCCAAAAAGGTAATTGGGATTTATTGTATGATTCTCGATTTGAAAATTTTCAGGGGAAACTATGTACAAGATGGTTGGGACCTTACGAAATAGATACTGTTTTTCCCAATGGAACAATAAGGCTCTTAACAATTAATGACTCTAAAACACCACTATTAGTAAATGGTCATTAGCTTCATCTGTACCAACACCCTATTTCCAAAGAATATTTTAAGGCCACTTGCATGGAAGATGCACATTATCTCTTTCTAGGGGAGCCTTCTGCTCCTCACTACATTTGATTGTTTTCTGCATTGTATTTTTAGTATTAGAGTAGATTTCTTAAACTAATAATCCATGTTAAGAGCTGGCATGTTACAATTGATTATTTTGCAGATTCTTGATTAAGGAAAGGCTTACCAAGGAAGGAAAATTTTACCACAAGAAGATCCAAGCTTCATTTTGAGAAGCATTACTTCCCTTACTTCAACTCATTTCCCCATATTCTAGTAACATTTCACCATTCATTCCCTTCATTCCTTTTCCCTTTCCCATTGCTGAAACACCATTTTTCAGCAAATATCTTCCCCATTTTTTTATTGCTGAAACACCATTCCTCAGCAAATATTTTCCCCATTTTTCCACTTCTAAAACATCACTCTTCATCAACACTTTCCCTATTTTTCCATTGTTGAAAAACCACTTTTCAGCAACATTTCATCCATTTTTCTCATTGCTGAAACACCATTTCTTTCTCCAAAGGATATGACTATGCAACATTTTCTGTCATTAAATCATCTTCTTCAATTCTTTCATTCTCACTTCTCTTATTCCTTATGTAATACTTTCCTTTCACTACCTTTTCCTATGATGAAACAAACCTCTAATATAATCTCCCTCATGTTTCAAAAAGCCTCTAAAGTTCTTCCATGACTATTGACCTATTACAAAGCAAGCACTATATTTTTCGAAGTACAAATCAAAGGTAAACATGAGGTATGTAATTTTATATGTAAGTACAATTAAACTATGGTTAATGAGAAGATTTTGTTTATTATCACCATAATCTCCACACACTTAAAGACATCAATTAAGCCGTATTTGGGGAGGAATATCGAAATTATATGCCATCATTTCATAACATGCCAATTACCATCATTTTTCCTACCCATTACTTCACCTCTTCACCGTTACTCCATGTTCTCATTCGAGAAGTTTACTCTGTTCGAAGTCCGGTAACTTCGCTCTTTGACTGTGAATTTTACCAAAGCTGGTTAACTATGGGAGGACCTGCTATTTGACATGAGCCCGGCTCGATAGCTCTGCTTGAATTATTCCCAGAGGTGTATCAGATTTTTCAGTAGGCAAGCTGGGTAGGATATTTTCAGAAACTTCAAGAGTTTGATCCACAACAGGGCCTTGAATTTGTACAAAATCTTCAGGAAGATCATTCTACTATCCAGCGAGTCCGAATTCCAGTCTTAGTGGGAAACATAGCATAGGTTTCAGGTCTTCTGGTCACTGGTACTCGATGATTTAGTCGAAAGCACATCATTTTGAATGCAAAACATGATTTTCTTCTGCCAGGAGAACAAGTCGAGCTTAAAGGCCGGGGTGTCAGACTTCACTCATTGTCGCCTCCTTGGCCAAAAGTTGCTAAATTCGTCAAACATTACCTCACTTGTGAAGGTTGCTACCAGGTAGTCTACCAGCATGATTTTGTCTTATTAAACCATTTATGACATGGTAGACTAGTGAACATTCCTTACTATTTACTTGGATGCATTATAAATATGTCATATTATTGTAGATGGGTAAAATTCCCACTCCTTTCCCTCACCCATCATCGCCTTGTTCAACTATTGATTCAGAGGGGATTTTCTCAACAAAACCCTCCTCCAAACAACCCACCCCTAGACCTTGAGCAAGCTGTTGAAATTCCTCAATAAGCTGCTGAAAATCCTCAAGAAATTCCTGAAATTTCCCACGAGCAGCAACAAGAGAATATCCCTGACCCTCCACCAATTCCATCCACAGAACCAACTAATCCAATTAACCTTTCTTCAAGTCCATCTCACCACTTAGCATAATCATATAATCCTATTGTCCATATTCCCAGTGATGACTCTCAGGCCGATACACCACCATCCTCCTCTATTCGTAAAAGGAAAAGGTGAATCACAACCACCTCCCTACCAAAAAGACAAACAAGGGCTGCAACTAAAGCAACTACCTCCTCTAATAGCCCTTCTCCTTGGTAAAAACCCTCTCATAAAAGGAAAAAGAAAACTACTGCTTTTTCTACCTTCTTACCTAGGAGACGAATGAGGACGTCTACTGAAGCAACAACCATTCCTACTACCCCTTATCCCGCAACCATTTTGTTAAAACTCCACACATCACTACCCTTCCAAACCCCAGAATTATTACCTGTCTCACCCTGTGGCACTGAAACACAAGAACCAGATGTCCAGAGTATTGTGACATCATTTTCTACAGAACAAGTAGCTGTCACACAAGAACCAACTACTCAGTCAGTAGCTGAAACACAAGAACCAACTACCAATGTACAAGACACCCAGGATGCTACTTATTCAGTAGATGCCACAAAGGAACCAGCTCTAGCTGTCCCACAAGAACCAGCTACAGTTGAAACACAACAATCAATTCCTGAGAATGCAACTAATACACAAAGCCCAGTCACTTTGACCTCCCTTTTACAGGAAAATGAGTTTCTAAGATCTGAATTGGAAACCTATAAACAAGCATTAGCGACAACAAAGGAAGCCTATGATAGGGAGCTCAATTTTTATACCCTGGCCCATACAACATCCATGGCAGACAAACATACCGAAAATGATCCATATAAGGAATATATGTGCAACCAATGTGGAAACATTTATCAGCAAGCAGGATATAAGATAGTTCAAGTCCCAATGCCAGGAGCATCTACATCTTCTGCAGTCAAATAGGAACACCCTACTATTACACAAGAACCAGTAGGGCCTTCCAAAATTTCAGAAAAAGAAGTTGATTTACAAGTATCCTGCCCTACTGTAACTGATTCTGCTACTCAGACTATACCTCAGCCTACCACTTGCAATACTGGAACACAAACTGAACCATGGAATGAGAAGAAAATAATGAATAAATGGAAGAAAGAATATGCCATTTCGCAAGATAAAATCTTGCAGCAACACAAAATAGTATGGTAGAATCATATATATTCAAACTGGGAGATCTTGGAGCAAACACTCCAGGAATCTAGGGCTCATACGAAGCAGAATAAAGAGCTAAAAGGAAAACTAATTCTAATGTTTGAACTGGTACAAAAATTACTGGCTACTAGGAAACCATCTCTGAATGACTCTCTATTCCTCTCAGAACGCCTTGTTTACTTTCAGTTGAAAGTGATCAAAGATGGAAGACCTCATGAGGTGCTTACATCTGAACAGTTTGTGAAAAAATTTGTAGAAGCTTCCACTAGTGATCAGCACTTACCATGTGAGTTATACCTTCACAATGAAGCCATCCCTGAAAACAGAAGATTTAATCTTAACCCTCTTTTTGGCAATATTTAGATCAGGGCATTTTCCTCTTTCCTTGCTAATCAGATTATATGACAGACTGCTTTTCTTGCAACCAGGCATAATGAAGACAACCGTCTTCTCTGGATAAGGCCAAAACTAGAGAATCCTGCCATCTTTGTGGAAAAATATCATCAATTTTTGAAGAAACCAGGGATGACTGAACATATACAACAATTACAGGCTTCCGTACTCCAAGACTTCCAACATTTTATTCAGGCCAAAGAAACTGCTGCTTTAAGAGAAAATAATATGTTTTTGCAAAAATATTCTAAGGAGAAGCAGGAATACAATCCTTTCAGTCCTACTAATCTCGAAACTACATTCTCTAGAGCACCCAGTTACAGTAGATGTGTTCAGTGATGTGCTGAAAAGTGGATAGGGTACCACTTTCATTTTCCTATTTTGTGGATGCCAGCAGAATAATATCATGCTCATCAAAGATTGGCCAACAAGGATGAAGAAAAAACCTGGAAAAGATTGAAAAATGTGCAGGGATTCAGAGCTTTAATAGAAAACACCTTCCATAGCTACTGCCTAAGTAATTTGCATTCCAAAAGCCAGTATCCGGACTCTGATTCAGATTAAAGTTGCCTGAGGACATGCAACCTTTTCAGTTGGGGGGGATGTTAGGACTCTATAATGTACCTTTTTGACCATACATTTTTCTATCATTCCATTCTTTTCCAGTCCATATTTAAAGCCTATACTATCACTTTCATCCATTCTTTCAAAGGTATATAACATTCTTCTCTTTACTATATGTTTAATTTGTTTTACATGTAATTTTACATTACTTTCATATTTAATCATTAATCGAAAATATATAGTTGCTGAGACAGTTTGAAGACCACAATTAATCTATCATGGCTGTCTGAAGATCACGTTGCTGAAACAGTCCACATCCTGTTGCTGAAACAGTCAACAGTACACAAATCCCATTGCTAGAACAACCCATGATTTGCGATTTTGAAGTAGTATTTCAGGCACAACAGTAACAGGAAAAGATAAGTAAGGAAGCTGTTACACTGGCTGTAACAACTGCACCATGAAGCCAGTACCATTGTAACCATTGTAACAACATTTTGCTATGGAAGAACAGAAGGTCCTATTTCAGTATAGAAGATCATATTGGGTTAAAAATAGGATTTCTATAATGTAATCAATTGTAATAGATGTATCCTCTTTAAAAAGAGGAGACATCAACATTAGAGGAGGGATTGGAGACTACGAGAGGTTTATTTTTTGAAACAGGGAAGGAACGTGAATCCTTTGTAATATGTACTTTCAACAGATGAATAAAATTTTGTTCTGAGTATTTCATTTTAATTCCTTCTTCTGGGGAATCTTGTGAGAAGGAAAGGGCCCGCCTTCTTCACAAGATTCACCCATTTATTTCCATAGTATGTTAACTGTTATTTTTCATTTATGCCTTGTTAAACTCTGTTTACTGAAATCATTTATGCAGTATTGGAACTCTGTTATATATTGCTGAAACTCTACTTCCATTACTTGTTGCATTGTTTTCATACAATTCATTCCTAGGTAATTGTGGATTATTTTAATTGGTAATCTTGTTTACAGAATGAGTTTATGAAAGCTTGGTATTCAGAAAAAGGTGCTAAATATTCCTACTTGGGGAATAGGGTCCCGTTCTCTGTTATAGCATAATTTGTCTTTCCTTCTGCAGATTGGTTTCCTTTCCTAGATTATTATCTTTTTAATGTAGTCTAGGATTCTTCTGGTGATTGTCTGCAATAGAAAAATTTCCTTTGTTGTAACTCAAGTAGACTTCAGTTTGTTGAAGCAAGGTGTGATTAGTGTAATTTTTACTACAAAATTTCATTGCTTTTGAGATTGAGCATATACAGTGTGTGATTTCCTTTGAAATAAACAGACTTCCTTGGGTTGACAATTTATATAGCACTTGATTGTTTAATCAATAAGAAATTAAAGTGACCAATAGTTACATGTGATTTATGATTATGGTTTATGATGATTTCATGCAATTCATAATTTTAATTTATGATGTTTGTGTTTTGAGATAATAAGATGTGATATGTTTATACATGATGATTTAATCAAACAAATAATTTTACTTATTGTGACAAGAAATGAATAGAATTTTAGGTGTACCTTATTAACGTGCCACCAATGAGGTATGATTTGAAGTTATTTCAATTTATTTTGAATCTAATAGAAATTATGTGATTGGTACATGAAAGCATGCAATTCCCAGTTTGGGATGGTTGAAATTGACTGCAAGAATGAGTAGTGTCAGTGAAAGGAATTGGAACAAGAAACAATATGCTGGTAAAGCACTTAAGAAGCAGGTCCATTATGGGACACTGGTATCCAATAATGTTCATTGATTACCATGAGCATGCTATGGCCGGTATAATGGTTTTGAGGCATGCATATTCCTTTGTTTTTGGACCTTCCAATGCGAGGAAACATTTCCAAGGGATGGGTTTCCTGAGGGATTGTGTAGTAGAGAAAGAGATGCTTGTGAAACTTGGAAGGTGTGTGAATGCAGGGAAGGGGGTGACTGGACTGCTTGAGGGATTGTGTAGAAGAGAATGGAAGGTCAAGGATGGATTTGTTTTAGTCATTAGCATTTCCATATGGAATCATATGCACACTGGGAGTGTGCCCTAGAACAATGAGCCTATAACTTTTCACTGAGAGGACATGTGGCACATGATTGTAGCTCCAGACACTAGATGTAGATTTGATTTTGGTAATGGAATTTGGACTTCTTAGGAAGGAGGTGAATCCTCGTATTACTTTGAGGGTGGAGGTGTGAGCCTATGGATTCCCTTATTGATTGGTGTAGGAATTATATCCTTTTATTTGTTGGTTGAGCAAATGTGCATGTGTATTTGTGTGTATTATTGTAAATACTGTATCGAGTTGGATTAATAAATCTCCATGAATAATATGGTTATTTTTTAGTTGAAGAAAATGTGCATAAGTATATATGTGGTTGTTATTGTAAATACCGTAACGAGTTGTGCTATAAATATCCAATAAACAATATTCTTTTCATGTTTTCTGCAGTGGTCATTATAAATAATACAATGAGTTGTGTTATAAATATCCATAGGCAATATATTTTGGTTTACAGCGGTTTGATGGTTGTAGGTGTCACTGAACATCGAGGACTGTGTTCCCATATTATGTCCCTATATTACTACTGCAGTCCCTTATTTTTGTTAATGTAGCCCCCTTATTGTTATTGTTGTACCCCAGTAACCCCCATATTGTTATTATTGTGCCCTTAAATTATTATTGTTAGGTCAGTTAGGATTATATTGTGACCCCATGGACTCCTACATATAGAAAGGAGGTTTTTTCATTTGTATCATCTAAGAATTGTTCATTTATGTAATGTAAAGGAGGTTTCCCCCTCGAAGTGGCTTATTTCTAAAGCATTGATCTCTCTTTTCTTCTATTTTTGGAGTTGGTTTCATAACATTTGGTATCAGAGCTTTGGATTCTAGGGTTTCGGTGGTCCAAACAGGTCATCGTGGCATTTTCACTATAACTTTTTTTCTACAATGTTTCAGAAGGTGAAATTTATACCACGCAAAGCAGAAATCCCGAGGAACATTGTGTAAACATTTTAGAATTTAGTTCATAATATTTTCAGAGATATGATCTGTGGAAGTTAGGGTTTTTGCAGGCTCCCAAATTAGAATTCTGTAAAAAGTGGTTGAAAGTACACTAGATTTATTTTCATGTGTATCAATTTGAGAGCCAAAGGAGGAAACAATGACACATGGCATGTCATAAAAGTTTTCTCTACTGAACCAATCCATAATTAGGTCATTGTGGGATTTTGGGCATAAATTTGTTTTGAAGCATCCAAATCAGGCCAGACTTGTGGCATTCGAAAGAAGATTCATAGGGCTACTACAGGACCAAATTTCAGATATTGAAGATCCAAAATCACAGAGATAATTCAGTTTCAATATTGAGCTCCTCAAAAGTAGGTCATTGTGGGAGTTTGGGCATAAATTTTTATGAAGCATCCAAATACGAACCAGACTGTGGAATTTGAAAAGAATATTCATAAGGCTACTGGGCTACTACAGGACCAAATTTCAGATATTGAAGATCCAAAATCACAGAGATAATTCAGTTTCAATATTGAGCTCCTCAAAAGTAAGAAAAAGGTGTGTATTTTATTTCAAATTTCATAACTCTTGTTTGAAAAATCAGTTTGAAGTGATTCCAAGGGAATATTGAAGCATAGGATTCAACACCCATTAAGCCCTTAGAATACTCTACTATGACCCATGAAGGTGAAGAAGTGAAACATGATATATCAAAATTACAAGAGAAAGTGCACCAAATTTCACTCTCGCAAAGAGAAACTAAAAATGAAATGGAAGTTTTGAAGAAAGGCGTGGAAATGAAAATTGATGGTTTGAAGAAAGGAGTGGAAATGAAAATGGATGGTTTGAAGAAAGGCGTGGAAGCTAATATGGAAGTTTTGAAGAAAGGCATAGAAGCTAAGATGGATGGTTTGAAGAATGGAATTGAAGACATGGAAGAAAAAATGAAAGACAACATGGAAGAAATTAAGAATGATTTAAAAGTAGACATGGAAGGTTTGACAAAGTTGATTGAAGACATGGTTCCTAATGGTGAAAATAAAGTAGAGGAAACTCATGATGAGAACAAAATAAATTTTAATCGTGATTTCATGAACTCTAATGTTGGATCGAAGACCCACCATATTCCAAATATCGATATGAGGAAGTTTGATGACAAGGATCCCATAACATGGATACTACAGATGGAGCGATATTTTGATCTCAATAATGTGAAAAACGCACAAAAGTTATGCCTTGCAACTTTATATTTAGAACAAAATACATTTGTATGGTATCGATGGCTTTGCTCCCATAAAAAAATTGTCACTTGGTCCATTTTTACAGAGGAAATGATAGAACATTATGAGGATAAAAATAGCAACACCTTCTTTAGCCAATTGATAAATCTAAAAAAAAAGGGTTCAGTGGTGGAGCACATTGAGGATTTCCAAAAACTAATATAAGGGTAGCTGATATTCTAGAGGAACACATGATTGATGTCTTCATAGGGACTTTAAAGGATAACATCCAACATGAGGTTCACCTTTGGGAACCCGCTTCATTGGAGAAGGCAATCAGGTTGGCAAGAAAAATTGAATGTAACATTATGGTGGCAAGGAAGCCTACTACTCTAATCTATAAAGATGGAAGTGTTGCTACTCGTAGACTTCCACAAACTACAAGGTTGACACCACAACAATTGGAAGAAAAAATAGCAAAAGGGATTTTCTACAGTTGTGATAGAAAATACAGTAAAGGTCATAAGTGCGCTGAGAAGAAATTATTTTACATACATTGTGAAGAGGCCTGAAGAAAATGAACAAGAAATTTCAAAAGAAGAGGTTATATACCAGGAACCAACCATAGAAAAATAAGAAATGAGTCTAACCATATCATGTAATGCATTGGAAGGAATTACCACTCCTCAAACTCTCAAGATAGAAGGAAATATCAAGAAGAAAAAGGTAATAGTGTTGATTGATTCAAGTAGTACCCATAATTTTATTCATTGTAAGGTAGCCAAGGAATTTAATTTCTTCCTATACCCAACACTAGAATGTCAAGTGAGAGTTGCAAATGGAGGGACTATAAATTGCTCTGGAAAATGCCATAATATTAAGCTAACCATGGGGGAATATGTATTGAATATTCAAATGCTTTCCATTCCAATGGGAGGTGTTGATGTTGTACTAGGAGTACAATGGCTACAATCTTTGGGGACAATATACTTTAATTTTCAAGATTTTTTTTTCGAAAGGAAAGGAAGTTGAATTATGGGGCATCATAGGGAATTTAGGAAATATAATAAGCTCTAATGTCATGACAAAGCTTCTAAAGAAAAAAAAACAAGGCATAATTTCAAAATTATGCTTACTAGAAGTTCCAACATCAAAATCATCTATTTCTCCATATCTCCAAAAAGTCTTGGATAATCATTCCAAGGTGTTTGAAACTCCCAAAGGAATCCCACCTATTCGTGATCATGATCATACTATTGATTTGATTCCAGGAAGTGTTCCTCCAAACATCAGGCCTTAAAGATATCCTTATGTCTAAAAGAGAAAAATTGAACGTAAGATTACATAAATGTTAGAGGCTGGTATAATTCAACCTAGTCAAAGTTCTTTCTCTGCTCCAGTAGTATTGGTGCACAAGAAGGATAGATCACGACACATGTGTCCGGATTATAGGGAGCTCAGTAAGCTCACTATTAAAGACACATTTCCTATTCCTGTGATTGATGAATTATTGGATGCATTACATGGAGCAATTTCTTTTACCAAGTTGGATCTTCATCCAAGATATCACCAAATTAGAATGAAGACTGAAGATATTCCAAAAGCAATAGTTTGAACTCATGAGGATCATTATGAATTTTTGGTCATTCCTTTTGACCTTACCAATGCACCTTCTACATTTCAAGGGTTGATGAATTCCATTTTCAAACTCTTCCTTACAAAATTTGTGTTAATATTTTTTGATGATATACTAATCTACAACAAGTCTTTGAAGGATCATGTTCAATATGTTGACAGGGTGCTCAAACTATTGGAGGAGAAGCAATTATATGCAAAAACTTCCAAATGTTTCTTTGGTGTACAAGAGGTGGAATATCTGGGTCATATTGTATCTCATGTTGGTGTTAAGGTAGAGCCTAAAAAAATTAAATCCATTAAGGAATGGAAAGTCCCCACAACCATAAAGAGGTTGAGAGGATTTATTGGTTTAACAGGGTGTTATCGCAAGTTTGTTAAGAATTATGGGAGAATAACAACACCTCTAACAAAATTATTGAATAAAGATGAATTTTCATGGACTCCTAAAGAAACTAAGGCCTTTGAACATCTTAAAGAGATAATGTGCTTAGCACCAATCTTAGCCACACCAGAATTCACAAAAAAATTTATTCTAGAATGTGATGCGTTAGGAAATGGAATTGGTGCTGTTTTAATGCAAGAAGGAAGACCCATTTATTTTGAAAGTCGTCCAATAAAAAGAAATTATTTATAGAAATATATGTATGAGAAGGAAATGTTGGAAATACTACATGCACTAAAGAAATGGTGACCTTACCTAATGGGAAGAAACTTCAAGGTAAAAACTGATCATGATAGTCTTAAATACATTTTGGAACAAAGAATATCTTCAGAAGAGCAACAAAAATGGGTCACAAAGAGGTTGGGTTATGACTTTGAAATCATCTGCAAAAAAGGGAAGCTAAATGTTGTTGCAAATTCACTCTCAAGAAATGATGAAGAGGTGGAAGCATTTCTTTGTGCAATTTGTATTATCCAACCAGATTGGATAACCGAAACAAGGGATGAATGGAAGAAGGAAGAAGAAGTGTGGACACTCATTCAAAAGTTGTAGAAAGATCCTAATAAATCTTATACATTTAGTTGGAAAATGATTCCTTATAGTACAAATATTTCTTATATCTTTGTAAGAATTCCAAGCTAAAACAAAATATTCTTTTGGAATTGCACACTTCTCCCTTAGGAGGACACTCAGGATTTTTAAAAAATTACCACAGGGTGAAGAAATATTTTTTTTGGGATGGACTTAAATTGGATATTCAAAATTTTGTGGCAGAATTTTTGGTTTTCCAGCAAAATAAAGTTGAGACAATTAAGATCTCGGGTCTTCTACAACCTTTATACATTCAGAGTTAACGTTGGGAGGATATTTCAATAGATTTTATCATAGGTTTACCTAAGTTCGAAGGAAAGAGTGTATCATGGTGGTAGTTGATAGAATTACCAAGTATGCACACTTTTGTGCATTATCTCATCCATTTAAAGAATGTACAGTTGCTATTGGATTTATGGAAACAATTCAAAAGATACATGGAAACCCAAAGATTATTGTAAGCAACAGAGATCCAATTTTTACTGGAAATTTTTGGATAGAATTATTTTCTTGTTTGGGTACTCAACTAGCTCATAGCTCATCTTATCATCCTCAGTCCGATGGGAAAACTGAGATAGTGAACAAATTTTTGGAAGGATATCTTCGTTGTTTTGTATCTGATAAACAAACATAATGGCTCAAGTGGTTACCTCTGGCTGAATGGTGGTATAACACTTCCTTCCATATTGCAGCAAAAATGACCCCATTTATGGAACTTTATGGATATCATCCACTGTCCATCACATCATCTTTAAGAGGAAATTCTGAGGTTCAATTAGTGGAAGATCACATCGAGCATAAAAAAAAAGTTCTCCAACTCTTGAAGGATAACCTAAATTTGGCACAAAATTGAAATAAACAACAGGAAAATCAACGTCACAACGAGATAATTTTTGATGTAGGAGATTGGGTATTTTTACAGCTATAACCATACAAAAAAATTTCCCTCAAGCAAGCTAAGAAGGATAATAAATTATCGCCAGATTACTATGGTCCTTACAAAGTGTTGCAAAATATTGGTACTATGGAATAAAAATTGGAGCTTCCTGCTTCTTCTCTAGTGCATCCAATTTTCCATGTTTCATTCTTAAAGAAGGTTATAGGTGAAAAATTTCCAGTTCAAACAATATTTCCAGAACTTGATGACGAAGGAAAAATAATATTGGAACTTGAAGCAGTCACTGAAGCCATAACTCAACATCTACGAAATCGATCAATTTCAGAGTATCTCATCAAACGAAAGAACTTGCTCACTGAAGATTCTACATGGGAGGATGAGAATTTTATACAAAATCATATAGAGCTACTCAAGCATTGAGGAAAACACTTTTTTGAAGGAGAGGGGCATGTTAGGTCCCTATATTACTAGTGTAGTCCCTTATTGTTGTTAGTGTAGCCCCCTTGTTGTTATTGTTGTACCCCTGTAACCCCCATATTGTTATTATTGTGCCCTTACATTATTATTGTTAGGTCAGCTAGGATTATATTGTGACCCCATGGACTTCTATATATAGAAATGAGGTTTTTTCCTTTTTATAATCCAAGAATTGTTCATTTATGTAATGTAAAGGAGGTTTCCCCTTCAAAATGTCTTATTTCTAAGGCGTTGATCTCTCTTTTCTTCTATTTTTTGAGCTAGTTTCATAACATCCCACAAGGGGGAGTGTTCTTTAAAAACCCTCATTAAAATTGTAAAAAAATATAAGACCAAGGTCATGGGACACATATTCCAAGCTGAATGGTGGGAAAAAACATCCTAGTGGGTGTTCATTTGGTCTATTATGGCTAAGGAAATTGGCAAAGGCGTTTGAAAAGGAAAGAGGCATTATTTGAAATTTATCTATGAAAATAATGGAAATTAGGAGAAAAGGAAGGTGAAAGGTCACAAGTTGCATATGAGGAGGAAAATGAAGTAAAATAATGGAAAATGAAGAAAATAGAGGCCTCATTGATAAAAAGGCTTATGAGGATTAGTTGGAAAGTTTTTTCTCAGAATTTTGTCAGTTCACTTATGGCTCTTGTTCTATTCTCTCTCTCATACTATTGGACACTTAGAGTTTTCTTGGAGCACTCTTGGAGGAGTGTGGCATACATTGGATTTGGAGAAAGAAGGAAAAGGAAAGAAGGAAAGCAAAAGGAGACAATAGGATCAACAACTACGACTAGATTTATTTGCAGGTATCGAGTTGCATGTATTATTTCCTTGCTAGTTTTTACATGCATGCCACATGCATGTGGTTTCTTGGTCATGATATGTCATTGGCATGGAGGATTTCTTGGATTGAAAGTGGTTTTCCAAGACTTTCATTTTCCTGGATAGCTATGGTGTTGTGGGTGTATTCATTTTGTTTTTCTGGTTGGTTCTCATGTTCCTTTGGTCATGGGTTGAGTTATTAGTTCTTGGAGCCTTGGTTGGAAAAACACTCTAGAGCCCTGTAACAACTTGAGTTGAGCTACTAGTCATGGAGCCTTGGCTAGAAAAACAGTTTGGATCCCTTTGTGGGTTAAGTTACTAGTTCTGAAGCCTTGGTTGGACAAATTATCTGGAGCTCGAAAATAGTTGTGGGTTGAGTTATTAGTCCTGGAGCCTTGGTTGGAACAAATACTCTAGAGCCCTAGACAACTTAAGTAGAGACCGATCTGGTGAGGGTTAGTGATGTTTGACCATGAGGTGGAATCTCTGGTTGAGGGTTGAGGTGGCTGGCCTCTAGAAGCCTTGGCTTGGTTGTGTTTGATGTATTTCATGATATCCCACATTCATGCTTGGAATATGGCACGAGGGTGACTGGATGATAGAGATATTTGGTTCAACCTAGTCTATGGTCAGGTGTTATGTGGAAGTCCCAGAACAAGTTGCATTTTACACATGATAATAAGAGATTCTATCCTCTTGTATTTGATGGGTAAATGTACTTTCTATTATGTGGTTTATATGGCTGTCATATCCCTACTATTTATGTTGTTTATATGTTGGTTATGAGTATGTATTATGACATTTATGAAGTATGGTTGTCATCATGTTTTTATTTTAAAATGAATAAACAATGAATAAATGAGGTAATATATGATAATTCAACTAATGTGAAAAGGCATCAATCCTTCTTGACGATTCTCATATAAGAATGATACCCCTATGCTTGGATATGTTGTTGAAACCTATATATTTCACATTTGTGATGTGTTTGATGAAATGAATTTCATGGTTGGGCTTGGTTAGGTAAAATCCTTGATTAAGTTTTTTGTTAGAGGCTTTGTCTTGGTGTCATTTATTGTCTCGGAAAGTCTCATCAAGTTCTAGGAAGTGGTTTGGAGACTAGCCCTGAATAAGTGGCTTAAATATCATAGTATTTGGTACAAAACTGGCTGAAATGATTGCAGTCTCTCCCTTGTAGGAATTGTGGGAGCGAATGGAGGGTTCCAATCACATGGAGGCCCTTTTCATTAGAGTGTCTAGGGATTTAATTAATTGAAATGCTAGGTTAACTAAGGGGTTGGGCACCTAGAGTGGTGGATTATCTCATGGGGGTCTTGTAGCACCTAAGGGAGGTCTGTAAAGTGTTGGTTCGTTGGTTCCACTTCCTTAACTGCACTTATGGATTTGAATCATATCATAGTAACAATTTGTCACATGTTTACCCTAGTGGACTGGTTAGCTTGGGTAAATGTGGGAGGAGAGCATTATAATTTTTGTGGAATACCACAAGGGATCCTCTAAAAGAGTCAGTGCAAATGTGGTGTCGACTAGGGAAGCCAGTAGTTGCAAAGGATCTTGGACAACCGACCAAGTTTGTGGGGGCTGAATTTAGTCTATTGAGGATTGTGTTGTAGGAAAGGTGCCAAAATAACTGCAAGATGTCATGGCCAACAAGGATTGGTTTGGTAGGGGATCTACTGCGACAGTACATATGAAGTGTTGGTAGGGTTCAATTGATAAATCATGGTACAAAGGATTGTACCTTCAATGTAGCTAGCAAGATTGGTAGAGGTCAACCCTAAAAGGGAGAGAGGGAGATTATACTAGTCAAGGAATTAACAGCAGGGATCATGAGTGTCTCAATGAACCAAGATAAACCCACAAGTTTTCTAGAAGGACTTAGCACCATAACAATGGAAAGAAGCATTTCAGTGATAGAGAATAAGGAGCATGAGGCTCTAAAGGTTGAGTAACTTAGAAGGAGTCAACCTTTATGTTCAGGTAGGGAGGAAAAACTAGAATATTCCTCCATGTATGTCAAGAAGGTCTCTTGGTACAAGATGACCTTACAAGATGTTCAGGAGTAAGAGGCTTCTAGGAGCAAGTCTGTGGGATTTGGATTTTGAGGATCTTTCTAGACTAGGTGAGAGAGAAGGCTTCTAGTTCAAAGGGATTATCTAATGCAACATATGTAGTTCCAAGGGCGAATAGAGTTCTAAGGGGTAGAAGTAACTCCATTGCTAAGAGAGTGTTGATTTTTGTAGCTTGGGTAGGTAATTGTGCATAGACCATGTGTCTAGGCATGAAAAAATCACCCACATTATCATTAGAACAATTGCTCTAGGTTGATAAAGTTATCGATTCAACTTATGAAAAGGAACATATTAGTATGTTGGATTATTGAGCTAATAGAAAATTACAAAAAGTAAAGTAATTTACTTTAGTAAGTTTTAATATTAGCCATTGATCTTAAGTGAGGAAATATCTATTCTTGAATGTCAATAACTTTAGGATTAGGGTTATAGTTAGTATTTTAGCTTAATGTAAAGTCATAAAATCAATGATAGGTAGAGGGAGACATACACACCATACACTATCACTAGAATTAGGAGGAGGAAGAGTGTGATACTCCAGTGTGCCAGGTTCAAGGAAGGTGTAAGGAGAAACTAGCGAGACAAATCCATATCAGTTGTGAAGTATTGAAGGATATATTTATGGCTTGGTTAGGTGGTTAACTCCATGTTTATTGATGTACATGTAATTCCTCAATTAATCAATCATGCCATGATGGGATCCCAAGTAGGTTCAGATTAATTTTATTAATGAAGAAATGTGATTGGGAAGAAATTTGTGTCATATGTGATTGATATTGGTTGTGTAATTTTTCTTCTAATAAATATTTTTTTAGGAATTTAGTTGTGTGTTTATGCATAAAGTCTTATGCTAGGAATTAAATACTAGGTATTGGGTTCAAGGAAACTAGCACTATTTATGGAGATAACCTTGTCCACTTACCTTATTCTGGGAAACCTTATCTCGTAAGATTCAATCCTAATTTTGGAGTTTAATTGTATTTATGGAGTTAGGCACTACATGCACAAGTTATTTCTTTTTATGTCACTTATTTATATACGATCCTATCCTCAGTCAACTCTATTGTTGAATTCAACTCCATGATTGGATAACGCCATTTTTTGGCTAGTAAAATGAAACTAAGAGGGAGTTTCTTTTTGTTTTTCATGCATGTATAAAGAACCCCGACATAGTGTGTATTGATGTTATTTACTAGAGAGTGCTATAAATATGTACTCATCATTTGATGTAATAACACAAATTTGTGTGGGTATTTAATTCTATTTTATGTATCTTAAATCTAGTTAAATTAATCTCTTATTTTCTAGTTTTTCTCAAGGTTGCAAGTAGTATTATTGTTCCTTGGTATTAGAGCAAAATGGGAGCTACTAGTAAGAATCCCATACTCTCTATTACACGTGACATTGGATTGAAGTGCACATAGAGAATGAAGCAACCCACCATATCAGTGATAGGCTTACACCATTCAATTTTTTTGTATGAAAGCCACATATTTAACCACAACATAGAATTAGGTGTTGGTTATGCATTATTAATTACATGAATAATATAACACAATGTATATCGTGCTAGGTGCATGTAATATTCCAAAATTAGCATGCAGCTAATTGGAATATTGATTTTTGTTTTTATCACCTAGGAGTTGAATAAATGGGTAAGGAGGCCCATGCATATTAAAAATATGAATAAAATCCCTCATAGTGTGAAAAGGGATCATCATAGAAGCTGGATTTCACACCCTCATGTGTGAAAAGGGGCATTTTCATGTGGACAAGGTCAAGTTTGACCAAGGCAAAAACGCTGGGATAAGAGGTGGAGATCATCTTTGGATACAACACAGAGATAGTGGGAGGAAGATTCCTTGGTGAAGGGAACCCTAATGAGTGGGGCCCAAGATGTGAGGGATTCCATTTGTATAAAAGGAGGGCAAGGCAGCCATATGAGGACATGTTATTGAATATTGAATTTGTGGTCTGTTAGACTATTGTGCTTTCTTCAACTATTTAGTTGAGATTGCTGTGCTTCTTAGCACAAGGCGTTCCTGTTTAGGAATTCCTTCTCCTTTCTTGAGAGGCCTCTTGAAGGAGCTTGTACTTCATTTCTGCACATTCAGGCTTAAGGCCAAGCCACCTCCTTCAGCTACATCTTTATTTCTGCAGCAGTATAACATTGTGTTGCAATGTGTTGCAGTGGAGGTTTTACAACACCACTTCCGGAGCTTATTTTTTAGAGGAGGAAGCTTTATTTCCTTTGGGATATTAGTGAGGAAGCCCTTGGAGAATATTGTAGATCTTGGAACTTGGCCAATCTATTTTATGTATCCTGTAGTGCAGTCCCTCTCCTTGACTGCATTATTTTAGTGTGTACTTGTAGTGAGGGTTTGCAGTGATTGTTGGAGGGTGAGATCTTCAGTATTAGGATCAAACTTTCACTTGGAAGATACATTGGAGGAGGTCTATTTATCTGGTGTAGCATCTTCATCCATCTCCATCCAGTTCTTGAGTTGCAGCTGCTATTCAGTCCTAGGGCTACAACTCCGACATTTTTTCTATTTTGCATAAATTTTCAGGAAATCCTTCCAGGATTGTCTTGGAATTGTCTTTGTGGGTTTAGATATTTTATCCCAACATTGTATGAGATGTATATTTCCATATATGTATTGAAATATTCCAGTAGCATTTGTATCTAATAAAAATGCACTGTCATAGCCTTGGGAGTTTTCTGTGTAGTAGTATACTTCATAATTCATGTACATGCTTTCTTGAGGCTTGTATTTCCTAACTTGAGTGACTATTTCCTCAAGATATTGTATACATTTTGCTGCTTTAACATTAATAAGATGGATATGTGTTCTTCTTACATTTTATGAGTTAATTTCTCACTACTACTCCATTTTTGTGTTTACATATTGCTGCATCCTATTTGGGGATATTACAGTGGTATCAGAGCATAATCTTGGCTCAACCTGTGGACCCTCAGCCAATATGCTATCAAGAAGACAAGAAGAATAAAATATGAATAGAGAATATAGAAAGAAGACTCCATTATTTGGAGGGAGGAAGGAGGAGAAAATTCCAAAGTTTCTTTCTCAAACTTTGCAGAGAATTCATGGAGATCTTAAGAAGATGAGGAAGGAGATGTGTAGAGAATCTCCAAGAGGGTTTGAATCTGAAAAAACTCTAGATTTTCACATGATGAGTGTGAGCATGCAACCACACACTATGATGCACAACAAAGTCACATGCCCATATTTTTTGTGAGAGAGAGGGAAGAAGAAGGAATGACTAGGAGGGAAACTCTTAGTGATTTTATGCAAGAGTATGAATCTCAAACTCAGAAGTTTAGAGATCATATCACTTGTCCAGATTTTTTCAAGATCAAGGTGAAGAGAAGTAAGCAACATGATATGGGTAGATTTATTCTATCTACTTTTGATGGTTCACCTACATGTTCAGCTAGATCTTGGGTGGAGGAGCTAGACTCCTATTTGTAGCAACATCAAATTTCTAAAGATGAGGCCATCAAAGTTGCAGCGCTGCATTTTGGAGGTAAGGCCTATGAATGGTGGATATTTGAGTATTTTTCTTTGAATCATGAAAATAATTCTTCTTATGCAAGGTTCACTAAGACATTAGTGGACACGTTTGATGGAAAAATTTCTGAAACACATGTGGTGGAGCTAAACAAACATAAGCAAAAAAAAACCTTGAATGTGACGGAGGAAACTATAAACTCAACTCCACTTCAAAAAACCATTGAGGAGGCTGATATCTTGCATCATACCTTGTTAGAGGCAAGACCTCTATCTCATATTCTTGAACAAGAGGGTATGGAGATCCCTTTTTCAAAAGAGGATCCAATTCTTGGGAGGTTGCCCATACATATTGATGAGGATTAGTGCAACAACACTGTCATATCTAGATCACATATAACACCTCATGCAGAGGTAGATGGAGCACTTGCTCCAAAAAGAAGGATTCCTGTATCATTTCAAGGAATTCCCTAGGATCTCATATGTGAATATCAAGGCACAACCCATGATCAAAATGTGATATTGTTGACGAATGGTGAAACAATGTAGCTACAAGGAGGAGGTAGGGAGGATAACCAACATCATTTGATGAGGAGCACACAACCCTATCCATTTCAGAGGGTTGATGCACATAAGAGGGAGACTGGATTGCGTAGTGAGGATAAGGACAAGTCTGTCCATACATATATGTAGTCCACTCTTAATCTTGATGTCTCATTTCATGAAGGCATTTTACCAAGGATACCACCAGATCAGCAGAGGAGGATGGATGCTTCAAATTTTTAGGCATCACTCATTGATTTTAGAGGAGTAGAGACCTTAGGAGAGCTTGGTACAACGCTTAGAGTCTTGGGTAGGCTCAAAGAGAGGAGGGACACTCTATCAACATCACCATTACCCACTCTCATTTCAGATTATGCGCTATGGAAGGAACAACATGGGAAGGATATCAACCTTCCAACTTGCATCTTTGGCATGGGAGATGTCAAAGAGGAGGAAAACCATATGACAGGTGGTATTTATGATAGATCATCAACGCTATCACTATGGAGGATATATCCATATTGGAAATCCTAGCTGTTGGTGGATTATTCCAAGGATATTTCTACTTGTATGATATTGGATGGCCAATTTCATGAGGAGGAATATTCAATCAGAGATGAGGTCATCTACTACCATGGTATGATCTTCTTTCCTAGAGTTTCCAAGCTCAAGGAGAAGTTGCTATAAGCAGCTCATGAGGATTTTCTCTTCAGCCAAACTTATTCTATGAGAGCATACCACACCATCATGGAAGGGTACATTTGGGAAGGCTTTGAGGAGGAGGTATATCAGAATTTGAGGAGATGCATGGAGCATGTAGAGATGAAGGAGATACATAACTCTTTGGAAGAGTTAACACAACCACCTCTTTTCTCTTTGAGTATTAGAGGGGATTCATCTATGAGCCACTCCATTTGCATGAGCAAAACATATGGTAAGTGTATTGTTTGGTTACATAATGATTTGTATAATGTATATGTGCATCCCTTAACCATATATGTGCAGGATATTGCTCCAAGGAGGAGCATTATTTCTAGACATCTTGGTCTACTTGAGGCCATGAGTAGTATTGGTGGCCACTCCCTAGGAGGACTTGGGGAGGAGATATCTTATGGAGAACATACTTACTTTGCACCATACATCATACACTTTCTCCAAGCTTGTGAGGAAATTTGGGCAGCAAGCAAGTGGTTGAGAAGCCACACTTTATGTCATTCTCTATTGCAGTTGAAATTCAAATTGCATTGGATACATTTGAGGGACCATTTTCCTTCTCCCTTGCTACATACGGTAGCTAGTATGACTCTCATTATGGTTCCCTATGTTGTTGTTGTTCTTATTTTTATTGGGAGCATGATTGGGGGAGAGACACATTGGTTGGATGTGTCCTTTGGGGAAGAGGATTCCCACACTTTTTGCATTACATGTTCTAATGGGAGCATGGGAGGTGATATGGCCACCACAACAAAAAAAAAATTTCCTTTATGAGGTGGGCCATGTGATTGATTAGCACTTGGGCTATGACTCTCATAAATCATTGGGAGAAAATTTTCTATGAGTTTCCATGTCATGTTGTGCAACAACAGTTAGGAAAATTGCACTGTGACCACTTGGGAAACTGTTGGTACCATTTAGCTCTACATGAAACCTTCAATATTCCCCTCACTTGGATACCATATGATGGTGATTTCCTATTCGTCATATATGGGATGGTTTGGGCTAGCATGATTCACAACGTTGGAGGGAAGATATTTTGAGATCCAGTTTTCTTCTTGCCACTTGGAGGAAACATTTTTGTAGCCCAAGAGTAGCAGATACTCTACACTTATCATAAGTGGAGAGGAGGACAACATGGAGTAGGCTATTTTTTCTACCATGATCAGATTTTCAGCCCACCTACATTGCAGGAGCTCAAGGTGGAAGAAGAATTTCAGGAGTTGCCATGTTGGAAGGTAACTCATTTTGTATGGATGATAGCTTGGGGATGGAGGATCCATATGGGAATAATTATTCCCAATACATTTTAGATCCCATGCCTCAAGGGGACCTCTATACAACACCTTATTGCCTCCTTGAGTACTTTACTTATTCAAGATGATAGCTATTTGGCTAGCTTGCATGCTTGGGAGGGGCAATATGGAGATTCATTCATGAGACAACATCTCATTCCTTGGAGGATTTCATCATATGTGGATGATATAGTAGGAGAAGTGGAGACTTCTTAGTTCTATCCTTGCGGTTGCTTGAGGACACACAACATTTGGGAGCGGAGGACTGTAATATTCCAAAATTAGCATGCAGCTAATTGGAATATTTATTTTTGTTTTTATCACCTAAGAGTTGAATAAATGGATAAGGAGGCCCATGCATATTAAAAATATGAATAAAATCCCTCATAGTGTGAAAAGGGGCATTTGCATGTGGACAAGGTCAATTTTGACCAAGTCAACAGCACTGGGATAAGAGGTGGAGATCATCTTTGGAGACAATGTAGAGATAGTGGGAGGAAGATTCCTTGGTGAAGGAAACCCTAATGAGTGGAGCCCAAGATGAGAGGGATTCCATTTGTATAAAAGGATGGCAAGGTAGCCATATGAGGACATGTTATTGAATATTGAATTTGTGGTCTATTAGACTATTGTGCTTTCTTCAACTATTTAGTTGAGATTGTTGTGCTGCTTAGCACAAGGAATTCTTGTTTACGAATTCCTTATCATTTATTAAGAGGCCTCTTGAAGGAGCTTGTACTTCATTTCTCCACATTAAGGCTTAAGGTCAAGCCACATCCTTTATCTATAACGTTATTTCTGTAGCAGTATAATGTTGTGTTGCAGGGTGTTGCAGTGGAGGTTTTACAACACCACTTCCAGAGCTTATTTTTCAGAGGAGGAAGCTTTATTTCATTTGGGAGATCAATGAGGAAGCCCTTGGGGCATATTTCAGATCTTGGCACTTGGCCAATATATTTTCTCTCCTACAACACAGTCCCTCTCCTTGATTGCATTATTTCAGGTTGTATTTGCAGTGAGGGTTTGTAGTGATTGTTGGAGGGTGAGATATTCAGTGTTAGATCCATTGGAGGAGGTCTATTTATGTGGTGTAGCATCTTCAACCATCTCCATCTAGTTCTTGAGTTGCAGCTTCTATTCAATTCTAGGACTGCAACTCTGACATTTTTTCCATTTTGCATATTTCAGGGAATCCTTCTAGGATTGTCTTGGAGTTGTCTTTGGGGGTTTATATATTTTCTCCCAAAATTGCATGAGATGTATATTTCCATATCTATGTATTGACATATTCCAACATCAGTTGTCTCTAATAAAACTACGCTGTCATAGCCTTGGGAATTTTCTATGTAGTAGTATACTTCATATTTATGGTACATGCTTTCTTGAGGCTTGTATTGACTAACTTGAGTGATTATTTCCTCATGGTATTGTATAAATTTTTTTGCTGTAACATTAATAAGATGGATATGTGTTATTCTTACATTTTATGAGTTAATTTCTCACTGTTACTCCAGTTTTGTGTTTACATATTGCTGCATCCCTATTTGGGGATATTACAGTGCAACACCCCTAATATTTTTTTGGGAAGTTTTTTGCATCTGTTTTTGGTGATTTTAAGCACATGGATTTTGCTAAAAGTGATTTTATGGTGCATGGTGGTTTTTGGGGAAAAATAATTGCCTGTCATTTAATTGTCAACCTGGGGGTTTCGTAAAATTGTGAAGCATGTGTGCACTGTATGTGCTAGAAATCGTCTTTTAGTTTAGATCAATCTAACTACACAATAACGAAAAAAAATTCATATAATATATGAAATCAAATAATGAAAATGAAATTCAACTAACTTATAAAGTCAAATAACAAAAATAAAGAAAACAAATTCAAAAGAAAATATAGTGCACGTAATCACACTTGCAGGAATTGAAATTTAAATCTAAGAAAACATTTCATAACATGTAAAAGAAAAAAACTAAGGTACGTTCAATCACTCCAACATCCAATATTAGAGTATGATAGATTCACCCTCTTGAGATTATGTATAAGCCACCGATTATACTTTAGTCTTTAAATCTAGGAAAACAATTAAAGCATGCAAAGGGGAAAACTCAATAATTGCATAGGTTATATATTCGAGCATTTAGAAATATGATAAAATCACGTTCTTGAAATTATCTTTAAGAACACCCAATTATACATATGAATGAGGATCTAAATCTAGAGAAAAATGTAAAAGAATGTAAAAGAAAATCTTAATGATTGCATAGGTTGAACATTCAATCACCCAATTTGGAAGTATGACAAGTCACCTTCTTGGCATGATCTTTCCAATTATACAATTGACCGAGGATCTTAATCTAGAAAACATTATAAAATCATGTAAAATTAAAGCTCAATGATTTCATAGGTTGAACATTCAATCACCCAATTTGGAAGTATCACCTTTTTAGCTTGATCTTTAGGAACATTCAATTATACAATGAATTGATAGTTTGATCAAGAAAGTAAATAATAGAACATGAAAGGAAACTAAATAACTGTGAGCTTTATTTCCTCAAACTTAATCCAATTGGAAAATATATAAATCTATCCTTTTGAAATGTTTTTAGAAAGTAAAGATTACACAGTCATTCTAAAACTAATACTAGGAAAGCAAATAAACTTTAATCTATAAAAGAAAGTGAATCTCACACATTTTAGGTAGCTGATCTAAAAGTATGAGATACAGTAAATTGAGATGCTCCATATGTAAGAAAAACCAAGTAAAAATAAAGGAACACTCATGAGTAAGGTGCCACAATCTAATTCTGTATTCAAAGCTCGAGCATAACTCCAATTTTACACATTAAAATATAGGAGAAAGCTTCCCCTATTTATACAAAAAGATGAGAGGCTATCTCATTAATGAGAGTCCATGAATCTCTCCCTATATCTCTTGAGTTACAATCTAAATAGGAAGTGATAAGGCACATTTCCTCTTAGAGTTACAATACAAATAGGAAATGTAACACATATCCTCATGATCCCATGATCTTCTCCATTCAAATTCGAATTTGGCCTTAGGAGGCCACATAAGACCCTTCTAGAAGCTTCTTTTTTACCTACACATGGCAACAAACTCATTCCACTTATTAGGTATAAGTATGTGCATATTATTTTCTAATATTTAACCACAAATTCACTTGAAAATACTAGGACTTAATAAAGTTTGGAAAAACATAAATGTAACCCAATAATGATAATGGTAAGGTAAATCTAGTGAAATGGAGGTGGAGTGAAGAGGATAATATGAGAATATGAGTGAAAATGAAATGGAAGTAAATGAAAATTTCAAGGCCCAACATACCTCCCAACTAAAGCTATTTCATGTCCTCATGCAATACATTACATTAATTCATTTTTATCCTTTGAGCTTTGGCTTAACTTTGCATGATATCATTTGATAACTTCATACTTCTGCAAAGTCTTTTAGTTGAATTGCAACATGGTTGGTTCTTGTGTTTCAACCATGTTTTGTTTTTTCATTCAATTTTGATTTTTGAACTTTTCATAATGATACTTTTATTATTGTTGCAAAGTATATTTCTATTGGATTGCATCATGGTTGGTTCTTGTGTGACAACCATGATTGTGTTTGTATCCAATTATCTTCTTACTTTTGAAAAGCCATTGTATGCTCATAATAATAATGTAATAGTTAATATATTTTGAAAGTATGTAGGCTTTTGAATGTGATATGAATGTGGAAAAATATGAATATGAATGTACCCCCCCCCTCAACTGATGGCATTGGTAAAGAAATGAGGAAAATAAGTGTTTTTTCCAAAAATGATCATTTAGCTTTCCAAGGAATTCTATGGTAAGAAGTTAGAAAATGACATACCTTAACTTACCCTTTGGAAATGGATGAGTTGCATGTGTGTACTGAAGAGTGTGGCTGTTGATGCTGTTAGATCATGAAGTATGCAAAACAAAGGAATTTGATCTGCTTCCTTTTTCTCTTTGTGCTAATGATAAGATTGGGATCTTTATTGCTACTAATACAAATTGATTCCTGTTGCAAATTTCTGAAATGATGTAGTCTTCAATCGTTACAAAATCCGATGGTACAATTCTAGTCATGCGAATAAACGTATTGATGTCGAGAATGAAGAGAAGTCCTTGGATTAACGACCATTGATGAATGTCGTTAACCAATGCGAGGCAAACTCACCATTAATGTAAATGAGTGCCAATGTAGCTAAGTACATCTTGTGAAGTGTGAATAGATGGGCTGATGTCGAGCCACTTGCAAGACCTGACGATCAAGGGACATTGATGTATTCCCATGATTTTCAGCGAGAGAACTTGTCATTAATGCATACAAGCCTCAAGGTACTAAGAAGGACTCTAGTCTTGGACCTAGATAATGTGCTGATGTCGATATGCCAATAATTGTTAGAAGGGAGGCCTTAAGGAATCCTATATCATCTAACGCGAGCATGAAAGAATGATTTTTGAAGGACTATGGATGAAATTTTTTGCAGTGGATCAAGGTTTATTTGATAGAATGAAAATGGAAATGAATTGAATCAACTTTGTAGAGGAGGTAAAGGGTTTTATTGCTAGGTTAGTGAAAGAAGGGCAGGAATATATAATGATTGGGGAAAAAAATGAGCAGTGAGGGAAAATGAGACGAGGATTTTATTGAATGACTAAGTAGAAACACAATAGTGAATGTAGGGGGAAATGAGGTGAATGGTTTTTCACTGAGGAAGCATGGATGCAATGGAGACACTAGCATCTGAAAGGCTTGCAAGTGTTGGATCTGATTTGCATTAACATGTGCTCATGAATTGATGTTTATTTCTTTGTTGCTGATCATTTTCTTGTAAAAGAAATGTGGTCTCTGAGAGAGACACTATTCACTTGTAGTCATATGTCCTTCCTCTTGGAACCTGCAAAATAAAACTAGTACTTCTTCTGCAATGGAATGTAAGATTTTCAAAAGAGAGAGGTGATCAATTTCTCTGGTTATGAAATTTATACAAAAAAATTAAGGATTGGTACTAATAAAACAAGTTCACGAAGGAAAACCAAAAGAATTTATATATGTTTCGAAATTAGTGCCTCAAGTTACATATTGTGTCTTTTCAAAAAATTATTAATTTTTTTATGTTTCAAACTTTGATGATAGTTTTCTCATTATGTATATCTTGTCGAGATATTTCCAACGATGCTTGAATCGTCGAAATCCGATGTCGGATGAGAAAGTTAGGCTAATTTAAAATTTGGGTGAAACGGTGAAGTTTTTTATTGCAGAATTGATGTTTAGCTGCAAAATGTGCACAGTTCCGTAGCTAAAATCCTGAAAAGAAAGTTATAAATACACGACTATGCAAATAATCAATCTTTTCATTTAAATCAATCAGTACCTCCTCCAGAAAAACGAACAATACCCTACTTATTTTATTGATGCAATATTGTTTTTATTTATTTATTATTATTATTATTATTTTTAAGGAAAATAAAAACTAAGGCTAAATTTAAGAAAAAATGAAGTTTACAATAATGAGCTGGGGATCTAAGCAATATAAAAAATTTTAAATGTGGAGGATTCAAAAAGCCTTAAGAAATAATGACCATTTTTTTTTAAATGTTTTTATTTATTTATTATTTTTTTAATTATATATGTTGCATTTTTAAAAATTTAAATAAATAAATATATATATATATATATATATATATATATATATATATATATATATATATATATATATATATATATATATATATATATATATTTATTTATTTTTAAACAAAACAAATAATAAAGAAAACGAATTTGCAAACAAGGCTGATTAATCATGGGAATGATGAATGAATTTTTTTCTGCGATCGATTCCACCTTCCTCGCCAGCGCCACAATGCAGTCCCTTGAAATTACAAAGGACTTTAAAACTTTTCACAAATATTTCATAAACAGTTGGGCTATCAGAATAAGGATCTCAATAGACAATGGCACAATGGCATGGACAACCTCCTCTCTTGATAGCCTTACATTCGTGTTGTTGTTAAGGAAAAGTTCGCAGCTACAACTCTTTTAAGTGTTATTACTTGAAAATGAATTGAAATAAGAGATGAAAATTGCCGGATTTCATAAAAAAATCCCCAAACCAACATTAAGATAATAGAAGAGTTTTTTTTTTGAATCTTTTTCTTCCTTGTTGTCATGCTCTAATGAACACAAGTGGCTTTGACAAGAAATGGTGAGATCAAATAACTGTGCACAAGATGAAGAAATCGAATTGGACTCTTTGATTTATCAAAATCACGTGCAATGTGTATTGAATGCCACAACCAATTTTGACTTAGATTCAAATTCTTCTTCTTGGAGATCAGGAAAATCGAATCATGGGCAAAATCAAAGCAGAATTTGATTTGAATGCCGTTCTCAAACTTTTCACTATGCAAAAACAATTTTTTTCCTCACGTAGTTTGCAAAGAGGAGCTTCAAAGAAACCTGATTTTCTCCCAAATGGTTGCAAAATCCATAAACCATAAAATCACTCATAAGTTACCTAATTTACCCCGTTTCCAAAAAAACCCATGTTTTAGGTTTTTATAATTCACCTCGGTCTACTCAAAAAATTCGTTTTAAAAACAGGTGTCAAAACAGATACGCATTTCCTGGATTTTGCTATGGCAACATAATTAATTGCTGGTCGAATAGGTTCATCAATTGCCACATGCATCGAGCATTTGATTTCAATTCGAAATCAAACTCCAACTTCCTGAAAAATAGATTTGTATAACGAATTTCCCTGAAAATGGATCGATGTAATAGGCTACAGATTTAATTGAAGACTAAAGGATGGTTTGTTTTATTATGCGTTTCATATTACTACAACATTGCATTGAAGAATACATAGCTCTCTTTATCTCTCAATTGTCTGCATGTACAAAGTCAAGCGAGCGAAGCGGCGACATTTCTCTATTCATAACATACAATGGGGAATTGCTAGAAACTGGGCAATCCCAACGACTGCTGGAATGAGAAAACGGAAGGAAGGAGTGACTTGTGCGCCGATAAATGTTTTGTTTTTATTTGTGATTTTTTATGTGATGGGCCTTGGAGTTTAATGCTCTCAACCTCTTGATTTTATGAATGGTTTTGTGTTTTTGTTTTTATTGTTAATATATATATATATATATATATATATATATATATATATATATATATATATATATATATTGTTTTTATTTTTAAAATGTTTTTGTTTTGTTAAAAAAATTATATATGTTAGTTTTTAAAAATTTTAAAATATACATATATATTTTGAAACAAAACAATTTATTAAAATTATTTTTATTTTTAAATTTTCTTTATTAAAAAAAAGAATTTATTAATAAAGAAAATGGAATTTGATTTTTTATTTTTATTTTTTTTAATTTATTGAAAAATCAAATCAAATTAAATCAAATGAGGAAAATAGAAGTTAGCTGCAGAGTTGCATTCTGTAGCTAATTTTTTTTTTAGATTTATGATATACTAACCAAAAAAAAAAATTCATTTTTCTGATCCTTTAGGTCACAGGAAGTGCAGGAGAGCATACTCGAGATTTTTTATTTTGTTAGCATAGTCAAGATTTTATCAATCGATTCCTATGTAAATTTTGCAAAAATAAAATGAAAATGATCGATCCCATACCTTAAATTATCGCTTGTGCTCTTCGCTTGTAATCCTTGTTCTCAATCATTTTTCTTTATTGCTAATATTTCCTGCTAAGGGTTAGTAAATGGGTAGTTCTTACTGCACCACAAAACATCAAATTTATACTAAAAATATAAAAACTTATTTTTATTTTTCCTACCTATCTTAAAAAAAACTAATTTTTTTTTTAAATTTTAAGTATATTCATGCTTCCAATGAAGCCATTCATAGATTAGAATTTTTGAAATTCTCATATCCAGACTTGAAATATGTACCTGATGGTTTTTAAGGATATGCGAAATCGACTTGTCCTTTTGATTTTCCGCAAGGATCTCTTGAAGAATTGATGAATATTGTGGCATAATCACTTTTTGATACCATTCCTCAATGTAGTCTTTGGGCTACATTTTATATTCTCTGTCCATAAATGGTTAGTAAAAACTAAAAAAAATAAAAATGAAATACACTCTAGACTGAAAGCTAGTTCCTATGCATACTTCCTTGGCAACGACGCCAAAATGTTGGGGCAAAAGAATTGCCTGTCATTTAATTGTCAACCTGGGGGTTTCATATACTTGTGAAGCATGCGTGCAATGTATGTGCTAGAAATTTTCTTTCAGTTTAGATCAATATAACTACAAAATAACGAAAACCAATTCATCTAATCTATGAAATAAAATAATGAAAATGAAATTCAACTAACCTATGAAGTCAAATAACGAAAAGAAAGAAAACAGATTCAAAAGAAAATATAGCGCGCACAATCACACTTGCAGGAATTGAAATTTAAATCTAAGAAATCATTTCAAAACATGTAAAGGAAAAAAACTAAGGTACGTTCAACCACTCCAACATCCATTATGAGAGTATGATAGAATCACCCTCTTGAGATGATGTATAAGCCACCAATTACACTTTAGTATTTAAATCTAGGAAAGCAATTAAAGCATGCAAAGGGAAAAACTCAATAATTGCATAGGTTACATATTCGAGCATTTAGAAATATGATAAAATCACCTTCTTGAAATGATATTTAAGAACACAAAATTATACAATTGAATGAGGATCTAAATCTAGAAAACAATGTAAAAGCATATAAAAGCAAAGCTCAATGATTGCATATGTTAAACATTCAATCACTCAATTTGGAAGTATGAAAAGTCACCTTCTTGGCCTGATATTTCCAATTATACAATTGACTGAGGATATTATTGTAGAAAATAATGTAAAAGCATGTAAAATTAAAGTTCAAGGACTGCATAGGTTGAACATTCAATCACCCAATTTGGAAGTATCACCTTCTTAACTTGATCTTTTAGGAACATTCAATTATACAATAAATTTATAGTTTGATTTAATAAAGTAAATAATAGAGTATGAAAGGAAACTAAATAACTGTGAGCTTTATTGCCTCAAACATAATCCAATTGGAAAATAGATAAATCTATCCTTTTGAAATGTTTTTAGAAAGAAAATATTACATAGTCATTCTAAAACTAATACTAGGAAAACAAATAAACTTTAATCTATAAAAGAAAGTGAATCTCACACATTTTAGGTAGCTGATCTAAAAGTATGAGAGATGGTAAATCTATATGCTCCATATGTAAGCAAAACCAAGTCAAAATGAAGGAACATTCATGAGTAAGGTGCCACAATCTAATTCTGTATTCAAAGCTTGAGCATAACTCCAATTTTACACCTAAAAATATAGGAGAAAGCTTCCCCTATTTATACAAAAAGATGAGAAGCTATCTCATTAATGAGAGTCCATGGATCTCTCCCTATATCTCTAGAGTTACAATCCAAATAGGAAATGATAAGGCACATGTCCTCTTAGAGTTACAATACAAATAGAAAATGAGACACATATCCTCATGATCCCATGATCTTCTCCATTCAAATTCGAATTTGGCCTTAAGAGCTCACATAAGACCCTTCTATAAGCTTATTTTTGACCTACACATGGCAGCAAACTCATTCCACTTGTTAGGTATAAGTATGTGCATATTATTTTCTAATTTTTAACCACAAATTCACTTGAAAATATTAGGAATTAATAAAGTTTGGAAAAACATAAATGTAACCCAATAATGAAAATGGTAAAGTAAATGTAGTGAAATGGAGGTGGAATGAAGGTTATATTATGGGAATATGAGTGAAAATGTAATGGAAGTAAATGACAATTTCAAGGCCCAACAGTGGTTTTTCCCATGGTTTTTTAGCTTAAATCAATGAAATATGATTGTATTATAATATAGGGTGAATGGATTGGATGTTCGTTGATGCTGCAATATATATATATATATATATATATATTATTGTAATAGTATACAAGAAATATATATTGAAAAATCTTGTTTCTTTTCCTAGTTTTGGGTTTCTAAGATAAGATATCTAAGTTAATCTTTGTGTTTTCCAATGCATATTTTCTGTTTTAGTTGATAATTTGTTTGCAAACGTATTTTTTGACAATATGATTGAATTAAGCATGTGGTACAACCTACTACAACGAGAGATATGCATAAGTGCTTTTGCTGTGAAAAGGAAATGGTGAGAAGTTTGAATGATACAAATTAAGAAATTTAATGGGTAGAGTTTTGAGTTATCGAAGCTAAAAATGGAATATTTGTTAGTGGATAATTATGATCTATGTACTACGTCAATAGGGATGTAAAAAGAAGGATGGAGGAAGTTGGATTGAAAGGAAAAGAGAACAATACGATTGTGTCTTCCAAATTTAGTATTACTAAATGTTTCAGGGGAAGCTACAATGTAGGCTTTGTGGGATAAGTTACGAGCTTTCTATCAATATAAGTCCCTAGTGAACAAATTGTTCCACTAGAATAGGTTGTATAACCTAAGGATGAAAGATGGAGACACAACGACTGAGCATTTGAATGACTTCAACACTGTGATAATTTAGCTATTATTTGTTTATATTCATATTTTATATGAAGATAAGTGCATGGGTTTGTTATGTCTCTACTAGAATCATGGGATAGTTTGGTTTTTACCATAGGTATTAATGCAACTACTTTAACGTTCGATAAAATAGTCTCTTCCTTGTTATCAAAGGAGATGATATCGAAAAACATGGCAAGCTATTAAAAAGATGAATTATCTGTAAGAGGATGCTCGCAGAATAAAATAAAAACAAGCCCTCGAGTGGGATATATAAATATAGAGGAATATCTAAATATCCAAGAATGTGTAAAGGAATGTTGGAGATGTGGAAAAGAATGACATTTCGAGAAATATTGCAGATATAAAATTCTTGAGAAAGGAAAGGGATTTGAAGATGCTGCTTCTAAAGAAGAAAAAAGCTCATATAATGAAGGAGGAAGCGTGTAATTTGATTCTTCAGTTGGTTGAATCAAGTGCATCCTTTCATATGAATCTTCACATGGAGTGGTGTTTCAAGGATGAAACATTGTATGGTAGTGATGTTTTCTTAGGAGATGAATCGATAAAAAGAATAATAGGATGATGAAAATTCAATTTTAAGCTCATGGGTGGAAGGATTAGAACATTCCTTGGTCTTCTACACATCCCAATATTAGTTAGAAATTCTATTTCTGTAGAAATATGAGAAATATAGTTGTTAGAACAATGTTTGAAAATGATAAATTCAAGATGGTTCAAGGAGAAATGGTATTATTGAGGGGTGTTCGGATTGGAACTATGTATAATATTTTGGGAAGCATTAATAGTGATGGGTGCAATGGTTTTGATGTTCCTAAGAGTGGAAGAGATGAAGGAAAAAATATTGCAAATTTTGGAGAAAAGACTATGCCATGGCATCAAAGACTAGGACATATTAGAGAGAAGGCATTTGGGTACTACACAGTTATGGTATTGTAGAAGGCATGTCTAATTTCTCTCTAGATTTTTTTTATTTCTACATGAATTTTTTATATGGGAAGAAAAATTGGGTAAGATTTTCATATGGTTCTACAAGGTCAGAGGGAATGTTACAATTGGTTCATACTAGTGTGTTTGAACCTGTGTTGGTTTTTTCATTGGGTAAATCTACATTCTATGTCTCCTTTATAGATAAATTCTTGATGAATACATGAATTTATTTTCTCATGAAGAAATTTGAAGTCAGTGAGAAGTTCAAAGATTTTAAATCTCTTATAGAAAATAAAACATAGAAGAAAAATAAAGTGATGAGGATAGATACCTGTGGAGAATTATGTGGTAATGAATTCAAATAATTTTGTAAGAAGAGGGATATAGAAAGGTAGAATACTACTACATACACACCTTAGTAGAATTGAGTTGTAGAAAGGATGAATACAAAAATGATGGAGAAAGAAAGGAAAATGCTCAGTGGTACTAACTTAGGTCAAGGAATTTGCGCAAAGGTAGTAGACATTACATGCTATCTGGTAAGTAGGCCACTCTCATCATTGTTGGATGAAAATAATCCACCTGAGGTATGGATTTTGGTATGGTTCAATGGTTGGGGTACAGGGTTGGCTCGGCAGACACACTCGACCGACCCAACCATAGGATCTATGATATGCAACGTGACCATTGGTTGAATGACCCCAAGGTGCAATATGTAACACCATCCTCCCACATCTACCCAAGTAGCCAACCAACCAGGGTAAAAATATGATGAGAGGCTACTATAATCTGATTCATTGTCCCAAATCACATTAAGTAAGTGGAACCAACACCACACAAGTACACATACCTCTTGCACCTGCTACATGACACCTAAGAGCCATCTAAAACTTCCAAGAGGCTAGCCCCTAAATCACACTATAATTTTCATGCATAAATCCCACATTAACTCCCTTGACATGGGACAAAGTGCGACTAGAAACCTCTAGTCACTCACACAACATGGGTATGCGTGCAACTGGGGAATTTTACTAGTATTTTTGAGCCTGTGACCCTAATTTCCGTGCCACTTTTTTAGAGCCAAGGCTCAGTTATCTTCCTAGAAATCCATAACACTTTGAGGAATGAAAAATAACAATAGAATAATGATACAAATGCAATTACTTGAACAAGGACTTGACTGGACCCCGACTAGCTATTATGGGCATTTCGTCAAACATGTCACAAATATGTAATCTACAGGTTTAAACAATAGCTCTGAGAATAGGGGCCTCATACTTATCTGAGAATCGCTAAGAAGCATCATTCCCTTATATCATTAGTTTCATTATCATCTATTAGGTAATATATTCATTGCTCATTCATTTCAAAATAAAAACATGATGAGAGGAATACATTTTCACTATCATAAAGTACATTCCTAACCAACATATAAAAAAATAGAAATACTGAGGATACAACAACCATAAATTCTACATAAAATCCAATACATATACAAATAAATTACCAAGGAAAAGAACTATTATTAATGAATACAAAATGTTAGTATGAATCTTGATTCGAAGTGTATGAAAAAAGACCACTTTAGTTGCGCATAAAAAACAACCTTAACAACAGAAATGACTGCTAATATCTTCAGATCTGCGATTAATTAATCAAGACAAATGCTGCAAAAATCTAGATCTATGCATAAAAAGACATTAAGAAGTAAAAATAAGGTTTTGCTCCATGCATCCAATAGATAAGACAAGATTTTTTTTTTTAAAGAATTTTATATTAATGGCACCTGGGAGGAAAACAAGAAAGATGTTTCCAATTCTCCTCAATGGGATGGGTTCTTGGATTTCCTCAGCACTTCAGATCTAAAATTTCTCTCTCTAGTTGGTGTAGAAAACCCAGACAAACATAGAACTCAAAGGGAGCTCACAAAGAAAATAATAGAAAATATGAAAATGATAATGGCTCAAAGTCAGACCAAGAGTATAGATCCAGAGTGATCTAAGAGGCAACCAAAGGTGATGAATGGTAGGAAAAACCCTTCTATTTATAAAAAAATATTAGGTCATTCTAGATCTTGGTGTATGATTAAAATAATATTAACCAAATCTAGATCCACCTTTTATGGAATATTTTATTATATTTGTTGGAGGGGAAAGGGATTTGACTTGGGTCAAATCCCTTTATTTGTAAATAAATAAATAAATAATTTATTTATCATTTTAAAGAAGTGGTTGAATGATAATTAAATAAATAATGATTTATTTAATTATCTATAAATGATTTAGTCATATTTAACAAGGAATATTATTTAAATAAGATTTAAATAATTATTCCTAGAAAATAATAAGATAAATAAGGATTTATCTAATTAATTTCCTTATTTTGGGTTAAATATAACCAAGAATAATAATTAAATTATTGTTTAATTAATTATTCCATGAGGAAAATCAAACAAATATAGATTTGTTTAATATTTCCTTTTGGGGTTTTCTGTTTAGACCATAAAAACCTAATAAATGTGTTTTATTAAGTTATTTTACATAGTGAAAGCAATTTTACTTAGGGTAAAATTGGTCTTACATGGTGTACTTGGGTCCATCTAATGATAATAGGTTAGATGACCAAAAAATGGTGTAACACAAAATGCAACCCAGTATGGGACTATCATGTTCTGCCTGAATATAGATTGACTAAGCCAAATATCTCTTCAACCAATCACCCCCGTGCCATATTTCAAGCATGAATGTGGGACTCAAACCAAAAGAACTGACCAAGCTTCCTAAGGCTAAACCACCTCACCCTCATCAATAGAAACTGACTTTACTGCAATCCTTACCGGATCACTAGGCCAAAACAACAAACATGTAATAGAAAGCTTAACCATGATCTCCACCAGATCACTAGGCCAAAAAAATCATGGATTCCACCAAACTATCCACCTACATCGTGAGGAATTTTCATGTCTCCTATTCTCTATGATTTACTGCAATCCACGTCAGATCACTAGGAACTAATTAAGACTCCACTCTCCAGGCTTTACCAAATATCCCATCTCGGGATTCCTAGGCCTTATGGAGAGCACCCAACTCTAGGATTTATTGTATATCCCGCCATACAGTAGTCGAGGATTCCTAGGCCCATCGAGATAACAAAAAATATGGCTTTACCACAACCCACAGTCTGGTTTAGGGGTTACTAGGACATGTATTATTTCATTCAAATATCCAACTCACTTAGCTTCAAATCCATTTAACAATCCAGATCAATCAAAACATGAGAACCCCATCATACCATTGCTATCAAAAAATGGAAAGGATATGATGAAAACATTGTCACACATGTAAAAACCCATTCCAATGGCAGAAAGAGAACAAATAACACACATGCATAACCACGCATGCCAAATATAGCAAGTAAACCACACACGAAAATCAATAAATGCAAAGAATCCCATTGTAGATACTTGATCATGCTTTTCCTTGCTTGATCTATGCTTCCTCTTTTCTTATTTTCCTTTCTTGATCCAATGTTGAAATTCTCCACGAAAACTCTAAGTGTCTAAGAGTGTGAGAGAGAGAGCTACAAAAATGAACTAACAAAAGGTACCAACTGATCCTAAGAAGCCTTTTTATCAATTAGGCCTACATTTTCTTCATTTTCCATTATTTTCCTTCATTTTCCTCCTCACATACAACCTATGACCTTTCACCTTTCCTTTATCCTAATTTCCATTATTTTCATAAATAAATGCCAAAAATGCCATTTTTCCTTTCCAAAGCCTTTGCCATTTCCTTAGCCATAATAAACAAAATGAACACCCACACTACGATGTTTTTCCCAATATTTAGCTTGGAATAAGTGTCCCATAACCATGGTTATTATTTTTCCTTTATTAACTTTTATTACATGGAATTTTCACAAGGGTTGTTACAGAACCCTCCCCCTTGGGGGACAGCGTCCTTGGTGTTCAACCCTATACCTTAGAAAAGTCACTAAAAATAAAACATACTGCCCATGGAGCTTTATAACTTAGCTCAATGAAATATTTACAATGATCATCCTGCTAAGAATCAAACCAAGATGAAAACATAAGAACATGAAAAATATAATGACATGACAACCATACCGCTTATTGGATATTTATAAAATATATCATGGTGGTATTTACATCCATATACATATGTACATATAACCAAATATCACACCAAAATATATGCCAAACATATACCAAAACTGCTTTTCCTCAACGGACAAATAACGAAGGATACATAGCCTGCATCTAATCCGCCATCTCCCATGTAGCTTCATTGGGCCTAAAGTGCTTCCATTGCAATTTAATATGCTCTATTGCTCAGTTCTGGAGCATGAGCATATTTTTTTTAAATATACACTACGGTTCTGGCTGGAATTCTCCTTCTGTCTCTGCTACCACTTTATAAAACCCTCCTCCCACATCTACCAGACTAACCGAAAAACTAGGGTAAACATGTGACGAGAGGCTACTATGATCTAATTAAACCTCCTAGGTCACCGTAAGGAAGTGGAAATGACACCACACAACTACATATACCTCCTACACCTGCAATACATACCATTCAATCACATGATAAAAATCCATAAACATACTTCTTAAGCAATGATACATGGAAAACATCATGGAATTTCACTATCGGAGGCAGTGCAAGTTGATAGGATATTGGTCCAATCCTTTCAAGAATATTGAAAGGTAAAAAATAGCAAGGTGTCAGCTTGGTACACGATCAAATCTACAAGGATCTCTTCTTGGGCTTGATGCGCTTGTTCCCCAAACTGAAACTCCTTAAACAATTTGTTTTGATATGCATAACTCTTCTTCTTGTCCTATGGTGCCTTTATATTCTTCTTGATTACCTACATTTCTTGTTCCATTTCCGCTCACATGCCTGGTCCAATCAATACCCTTTTCACCAGATCACCCCAAATGATGGGAGTGTTACAACCCCGCTCATACAATGCCTCAAATAAACTCATCCTTAGTGACTCTTGGTAACCATTGTTGTAATAAAAATCAATCAACATAATGTACTCCTACCATATTCTCTGATGATGCATCACATACATCCTCAACATGTCCTCCAATATCCTATTGACCCTCTCAGTATGTCCATATGTCTGCAGATGATAAGCTGTACCAAAGACCAACTCTATGCCTAATCCTGCAAACCAATACTTCTAAAAATTGGACGTGAAATTTGCATCCTTGTATGACACGATGTTCCTTGGAACAACACACAATATGACCACATATCTGATGAACACCTATGCCACATCATTAGTTGAATACAAAGTCTTTATTGGATTGAAGTGCACAATCTTTATCAACTTTTCCATAACAACCATGATGGAATCATGCTGTTTAGATGTCCTCAGAAAATATATATTGAAATCCATGGAAATGACCTCCAATTTCCACTCAAGGATTGCAATCAACTATAGTACTCAACCTGAATTCCTACACTCTACCTTTACCTATTGACAATCCAAACATATAACCATAAAATCTACCACATCCTTCTTCAGATTCATCCAATAATAGAATTTATTTAATGCGGTCAATGTATTCTGATAGCATGGGTGACCTAAATATGGTTTCACATGAAAATCCCTCAAGATCACTTTCTTGAGCTCACTATTGTCTAGCACATATATCCCGTCCCTAAATTTTATCAAGCCATCTTCTGAAAGATGATAATCCACATCCTGTGAAATGTACCTACACATGTACCACTTCCTATACCTATACCTGTACCTGTACCACTATCTATACCTGTACCTGTAGTACGATGTAACATGTGCATGTGCCCTCTATACCTGTTATCCTACTGACCTGCCTTTAAAATCTGATCCTGTAATGTAGAAATTTACACAAAATAAATGTATTTCCTAGATTCCCCCGATATAACAATATGCTACTATTAAATACAGAATCACTTCTACAAATATTTGCGGAATTTAAAACACAATCTCCAATTACAATATCATGAAGAAAGATCAATCACACACAACACAGATAATTTACTGAGGAAAGAATATAGCTATAAAAACCCCACTGTCTTATATTGTATATTGTATCATGGATTATGAAACAATTACATACAAACCTCTAATTCAAGAGCTCTCAGTAGATGAGCTAACTATCTCACAATGTTATACAAAAATTGGCAAGTTCCTTAGTTAATTTACTGTCTCCAGACAACCTGCCTCCACTACGCAATCTCAACTGATAGCAATACTTGAATGAGTGCAAGCCTACCTGCCTTGACTGCAATCCTCGTGGGCACATCAAATGTGTGTGTGGTTGCATGTGTGCAATCGAATAATGTCACAACTGATATTTTACTTCCCTTTCACCTAGAACTCAACTGGGTCTCCACTATATTTGACATGCATGTAGTTAATAATAGTAAATCTTCAGTTGCATGTGAGACCACTGATTGTGAATTATTTAATAAATAATTCACTTGATCTCTCACTAGTGTATCTTCAGTTACAACAAGCACAACTGAGTTTAACTCACTTAATTGAGTTAAACTACTTTACAACTTAGATAATTGCACTTCCAACTCTGTTACAACTTCAAATCACTCAATTATAACTAATTCAAACTACATGTCCCACCAACCAACCACTTAACTTATTTTCCACTTCAGTTAACTATTTCCAAGTGCTCATTGAGAATAGAATATAGTTTATTGTCCAACTAATATTAAGGGATAATAATAGTAGACATGCATCTATAAATAGACATGCAATCTATAAATAGAATTTCCACATACATGTATGATTAGAAATACACCTCAAAATAGCCTGAGGCTCCATCCTAGTGTAGGTGCTTCATTTTCACTAGGATGTTCTTGTTGAATCTCAACACTCCCTCTAAACAAGAAAGGGATTATCCTTCACCCTAATCCTGTCTCTATTTGAATTTTCCCCTGGTGAGTGCCTTCATCAAAATATCTGCATCCTGATCTTCCATGGGAATGTACTGAAGAAAAATGATCCTCCTCTACACACAATATCTGAGATGATGGTACCAGATATATATATGCTTAGATCTATCATGAAACACATGATTAATCGAGAGTTTAATGCAACTATGATTATCATAATGAATCAATGTTGGATCCAAATGAGAACCAAACAAACCAACTGTTGGCTCGAGGGGTCCTGACCTAGGTTTAAAGGTTAAGGTTTGCCAACAAACCTCTATATTACTGGCCCTTTCGGTAGTGACCTAATTGCGTAGGCCAAAGTCTCACCCGAAGTAGTATGGTAGGGTGCTGGAACCAGGTTTCTGCACCCTGAGAGAGAGAAAGTAAGTCAAGCAGGTCTGTGTTCCCAGCCTATCGAGTTTGTATTTAACAGATATGCCCAAAATACCGCATGCGCACATAGTCAGTAGGGTCTGCACATAGCAAGAATAAGGATCTACATGCACACAGCCAGTAGGAGTCTTTACCCAACACCGGACTACAGATTTAACAATTCATTCTTCGCATCAATATCTATCTTTTTTCCTACCTAAGACACAAATCTATTTATACCGATTTATCCTACGCATCCAATGGTCTGAAAACCATGGTTTGCGTACTCTTGGTATACCCTTGACCCATTTAAAATTCTTTAGTGACTTTGACCCACCCCAAAACCCCTACGTTAAACTAAACAGTACAAAAATATACAAAAATGGACAATATTCGGAGCCTTTAGGAGACCCTGCTCCAATAGTCCCCCAACACAATCTTGTGACTCGTCCCGAGTCACTGTACTGGTGGGGTCTCGACCTATGCCTGAAACAATCTGATTACCTCAGCTAATGGGGGATGCATGCCTTCACTTTTGGAAGCAACATTCTGTGCAATGTCGACCAAATTTTCTGAAATTAGGCATTCCTCTGTGGCGGTGACGCTCTCCAGGGTCTGGTTTAGCTGCTTAACCACGACATCGATATCTTGTGAAAGCTTGAGGGCCTCAGTAGCCTAAGGATTCAGGCGGTCGCCAAGAACCTTTTTTTCTACCGAAGTTCATCAATCTCAGCTTGGAGGGCATGACTGGTGTGTAGCCGTGTCAAATGTTGAGTAGGAACTAAAGTGGGCAGGGTGGCTTCTAATGTCTCAAAATCCTCTTATTTCTACCACATGTCCTGCTTGATGCCTCACAGGATCGGGTCGCACTAGACCTTGGTCCAAAACTGCATGGTTGTTTCTAATAAGTGGGCACCCTGCACGATTTTCCCTATGATGGCATTCGTAGCTGCGATGACCAGCGCAGTTTGCTGGGCCCGTAACTGTGGAGGTGTTTTGGGTTGCAACTTAGCCTGCAGATCGGCGATCTGCTGCTCCATTCGTGTCTTGACCACCTGAACTTTTTCCCTGGAGGCCTTCAGTGCTATGACCAACCTTTCAACCTCAGCGTGAGGGGTAGCTGTGGCCGAGATTTCTGTGGTAATATATTCCCAGAGTTGGTGAATCAAAATTTCAAGCTCCGTTTGATTCGTGGTGGTTAGGCACACTTCAGCGTTCTTTTCTTCAATTTTATGTTTAGCCACTCCAAGCTATTGGTGCACTTATTGGATGGTGAATTTCCTGATATAAAGAGGTGTGGAGACCCTGCAAGGCCTCATGAGGTAGCCTGGCTAAATTCAGCTGAAATTCTGTGCTGGCCTGGACTTACATTCCCAGGTCAGGTGGACTGATCACAAGGGCTGTGCCAGGGAAAGAACAGTGGCAAGTTTCATTTGTAACTAGTGTTGCACTATTGGCAGCTGAGGGCATGCATACCTAGGTCACACTGGTATGCAATGTGTCTGTCTTCAGCTGTAGCACATGGAGCTAAGCCTGGATTGTGTCGACCGTAGATTTTTGTTGTTCCTCTAAAGCTACCCATCTATCCTCCATGGCCAAAGTGACTGCATCAATGATTTTTTCGAGGTCCCCGTCAGTCAGCATGACTGTCTCATATCACTCCACCTACTGCGTGCGCTGCTTCTTCTGGGGTCCTTTGATAGGATTGCTTGTTCGCTTCGTGCCTCGCGGGGAGGAAGGCCCTCCCATATTCAAGCCTTATATACCCAAGTCTGGTTGTGAATCGAGCTAAGTCTCTGCTTCAGCGTCCTTCTCCGTGGTTTTCTTCTGCTGCACACCCTTTTGTGCTTCGGCGCCCATGTCCTTCCTGGTGCTCTTGGTCGTGCCTTTGGTATCCTTAATGACGAAAGGGGGGTTGATTGTTGATGTGCTGGTTCCTTCAATGCCCTTTGCGCTAGTTTTGAAGGTGATTTTCCAGTTAGGAGGCCAAAGTGCAATGACGTTGTCAATTTACTCATCTGCCACCATATAAGGGAGCGAATTCCAAGATTTATCATTATGTGCTCTAATCTGGATGTTGTGCATAGTGATCTGGAATGTCGCAATGCCCTTGTATCTGTCATACATGGCAGCGGACAACCATGGTTGGAAGTTAATGGCTGTGGCCAAGCTACTCTAAAAGAGGACCCAAAAAACTTGGCTGTACTCAAGACGTTGCAGATCCTTAGAATCCCATAAGTGTGCAGAGCGAGCCCCTTCACACATGTCCGGGGTAAGCTCAAGGAGGAATGAATCCACAGGGGCTTCCCAGGAAACCAATTCTATGAGGAACAATAACCAGGAATAATAAAAGGTGCTGCCCTACTCCTAGGAATCGCGGACATTAGCCAGAAATTCATCACATAAGTATTGGGCCCAGTTAAAACATGCCCCTTTCCCGCATTAGCTTGCCAATTGAATTACATAGGCAGGGATAGAGGTGACCTGAAATTTTCTCATCATTTTGAACACCAACAACATGGTGCCTACTTGCGTGCCTTTGTCACTGATGGAATTAATTATGAAGCCCTGAGTATTGCGCTCCACATGGTAGGTTTTGCGCATGTACTCAGTAGTTTCTCCCTCATATTTCTTACCAATGCGTTCCAGAGGGTTCTTTCCATTCATTGGAAGAACAATAATTCTATGAACCAGCGCAACATCGATGGGGATTATGTCCTTGATCCATAGGCATCCATCGTGAATCAGAGTGAGAAACTCTCGAGCTAGCCTGTTCGTGACGTTGTAGTGCTTGAAGTTTGGCACCCTTAGCAGGTTCAGGATGCTGGATCCGGCCAAACCACGCACCCATCATTGGGGAACAAATTTGAGCCCATCGTCTTCCTGAATTGCGTTAAGGTAAAATTTAGGGGCCAGCTCAGGGAAGGCCTCCACACTGGCCAAATTGTGATCATCAAATTGATCCCATGGAGCCTCCTGAAAGGCTCACTAATGACGGGGACTTATCCTGGGGTCAGTGGCATCTGCAGATAGGTGATCAGCCTTTCGAGGTTCTTAGGCATGCGTGTCGAGGGCTTGCGCGCCAGGACGAAGGGAGGTAACTAGTTGATCAATTCGGTAGGTTGGGCCTCCTCTTGAACATCACGCACCTGGGGCATCGCCTTCAAGGATTTTACATTCTTCGGGGATGTACGTGGCTTCCCCCTCACGCATTTCGCGGGTTTTAGGGGTTTCCCTGATCCTTCTACTTTTTCCTTTCCCTTCTTTATGACGGGCATGGAGAGAACTTCTTTAGCCTCGGACTCAATTTCCACCACTTCCTTAGTTCCTTGTTCCACCGAGGTCACTAGCTCTGAAGGTTCAACAGGATTCATGGTCGTCATCCTAGCGTGAAAGAGAAAATCAAGATTTCTACTGTAATATGGAGTAGGTTTCTCAGACATGAAAGAGACGTTATAGGCATAGAAATTCTTACAACACAAATTGGACAAGGACAAATATTCCAAGTACAAGCTATTCGAGCGATATGGAACCCGTGTCTGATCTTTCTCGCCTGTTTTATAGCTTTGGCGAGCACCCAATGGTAGGGTAAACTTCACGTGGAACTTACCATCAAGTAAATGGTAGAAGATCCCTAGAAATCGCCTCATTAATTGTTGGCTTCCTGCTTCATCCAATGGTAATTTTTTATTTTTACCCAATTTGACGGTTCCAATGTCTAGTTTTCACACCCTGGGTGCGCTCAGCTTACCCCTGCGCCCCCAGCGCACCCCTACGATTTGAGCATACCCCCCGCACTTTCAGCACACTTACTACATTATGAGTGTATTCTTTCCAAATTTAATTCCACGTTGCCAACACACTTCCCCGGGCTTCCAATCCTACAGCTCCTTGCTGCACGGAGCATGGTACCTGCTGTGCTTACCTTCCTTTATGGGGCTAGCCCACTTCATACAGCTACTCTGGCCATATAGTCATTTGATACGATATGGTTTGAGCTGACTACCATTACTGTAACTGGGTAGCATATCGCCGTGTAGGTTGGCTAATCATACAGCTCTGCCATCCGTGATTTCCTTAACTATATAGGGCCCAAGCCAGTGCTGTCGGAAATTCCTGGGGTTTTTCGAAAAATGACTATCATAGAGTAGGATCAAGTCATCCTCCATAAAGGTTTTTTGATGAATATGTTGATCGTGCTAGGCGACATGCCTTATCGCATGCCTTCTGTACCTGCTGATGGTAATTGGTGATGAATAGGTCTTCCTCCAAAGCCACAAGTTGTGCTAACCTCTCCTCCATAACATCAAACTATGCCATGTTTGTGAAGGTTGCGATGCGTAGACTAGGAACAATATATTCCATGGGCATAATAGCCTCCTTCCCATAAACCATCCTAAATGGTGTTTTCCCTGTCAAATTTTTACAGGTGGTTCAGTAAGCCCATAGTATAGACGAAATGCGCATGTCCCAGTTGCTGCAATCAGCATTACAAACCTTAGTCAATGCATGCTCCAAGACCTTATTAAAAGCTTCAATTGCACCATTTGCCTGAGGATGATACAGAGTGCTTTTTGCATGATGGATCTGAAATTCTTCTGTCAAGGCATGTATGGTTTCATTAACAAAGTGCATGCCTCTATCACTCGTCAATATTTTTGGACATCCAAATCTGGTCAGAATCTGCTCAAATATGAACTGTGCAATGGTATTTGTAGTGAAATCCTTCACTGCTTGTGCCTCGGCCCACCTAGTCACATAGTCGGTAGTAGTTATAATGTAATGCGCACCTGTCTTATTTCTGGGTGGGTTAATAGGTCCCACAAAATCGATGGCCCATTTGTCAAAGGCTTGCAGGGCCATCTATGGTTGAAGGGGCATTTCATCTCTACACGATGGCCTTCCTTTCTGTTGGCATGTATCACAGGCTTTGCAATAGTCATGAGAGTCAATATGCAGGGTAGGCCACCACAAGCCAACCTCTTAAGATCTTCTGCATCATTTCTTTCCCTATGTAATGACCTCCTGCTACCCTGTCGTGGGCTTCTGCTAATATATCCTACTGTTCGTGCTCCACGACATATCTACGCAACACTTCATCTGTGCCCATCTTATACAAATGTCTAGAAATGATGGTAAAATATACAACGCGGGCTACCAACTCCTTCTTTTGTTGCATCGAATAGTCCACAGGTTCCATGACCGTAGTTAGGAATTGAACAATGTCAGTGAAGTGCGCATCAACCACCTTAATAGAAAATAGGTGTGCGTCAGGCAAACCCTCATCCAAGTTGGTTAGTTCCTCACCACTCTCAATTTGAGACAAGTTATCCGGCCCGAAATTCAATCTCCCTAGATTTACAATGATCTCAAATTCGTATTCTTGAAAAAGCAAAAGCCATTGGAAAATTCCTCCCCCCAACACAAGCTTATTCACTAGGTACTCCAAATTCGAATGATCTGTGAAAATTTTGAAGTGACCTCCTAACAGATCGTGTCGATACTTCTGTAGTGTATAGACTATGGCCAACCCTTCCCTCTCTGTGGTGGCATAATTGTGCTCCGTACCCAAGAGTTTTTGACTAGCAAATGCGATTGGGTGGTCAATGTCTTCGGCTCCAGGCTGCGTAACTACCGCTCCCAGGGAAATTCCTAAAGCATCAACATGAACATGAAAAACCTTAACCCAATTTGGAAAAATAAGAATAGGTGTGGATACCATCTTTTCCTTGAGTAGCTCAAAGCTCTTCTGGCACTCGTCATCCCAAAATAATGAAACATCCTTCTTGAGAAGCTTTTATAGAGGTGTTGTGATCAGTGCGTATCCCTAAATGAATTTTTTGTAGTAGCCTATATGTCCAAGGATCGAACACAACTATTTCTCATTCTTCGGTACTGCTAGATTTATGATAACGACAACTTTCGCAGGGTCCACCATCAACCCTTGTCAGCAAATTATATGGCCGAGCAGGATTCTGAAGGGTACGCAGAAGATACATTTCTTGTTATTAAGGGAAATATGGTGTTTCTGGCAGGCATCCAACATCATGCATAGGTTCGAAACGTTCACCTTTACTAAGCCAAAGATAATCCAATCATCGAAGTACACCTCTAGGAATTTGTGGATGAATTCCTTGAACATTGCGACAACTACCTGTGAGAAGATAGCAAGGGCATTATTATGTCCAAACAGCATGACGGTATACGAGAAAGATCCCCATTCAGTGTAAAATGTAGTTTTACTGTGATCTTCTAGTGCGATTATGATCTGATGGTCTCTTGAGAACCCGTATGTGAATGAGTATGCTTCCTGGCCCCCTACGCTGTTCAGGATCTCATCGGAGAATGGTGTCAGAAAGGGGTCGTGTACACAGACGTCATTTAAATTGTGTAAGTCCACACAGATTCAGATTCCCCCCCTTCGTTTTCTTTTCCTGAACAACCATTGGACTTACCCAATTCAACTTCTCGACCGGCTCGATAATACTTGCGGCGAGAATTTTATCGATTTCCTCCTTAACCTTATGTTTATACTTAGGGTTCAACCGATAAGGCCACTTCTTTATCAGTTGTGTTAGGACTCCTGTAGTTTGCAAGATTGGAAAGAACAAACGCTGCAGGGCCTACATCAGAACCACTTTGGAATCCTAGGATCTAGCCCTCCTAGATTCAGAGAGGGATCTCTCTATATAAGTGTTTTCAAAGATATTTCTTTAAGGCTTATGATATGATATTAGGCTAGTTATGAAGTACAAGGTTTTTGTTTTTTGTTTTTTGTTGGGATGAATATCATCAAAATGAAGGAAGTCTTTTGAAGGGTAAAGGTGTGAGCAGGTTGAAAGAATGGTTCAGTTGATAGGATAGGTAAGAGACAGTATCAATCCATTGGGCTATGGAGTCACAAAAGGATTTAATTGCACAACAAGTTTCAAGAGTGGTCCATGGGGCAAGTCATCTATGTCAAAGGATCTCTTTAAGTTGATTTGTGGTATGGAAAATTAAGAGGTGTGATGAAAGGAGAAAACATGTAAGAAAACAAAGGGCAGGTTAAGATCAGGTAAGGACTTTGAACCTATCCTAATTTTGACATACTCTTAAAGGAAAACATTTAAGATAAACAAAGAATAGCCTAAGATCAAGTAAGGACTTTTAACCTAGCCTGCTTTCAGCATATTCTTAAGGAAAACATTCAAGATGAACATAAAAAGTAGCCTAAGATCAAGTAAGGACTTCGAACCTAGCCTTCTTTTGGCATACTCTTAAGGGATCTTTTCAAAGCAACTGTTGGAGATAAACTAGAGGATAGGGCTAACCATAGACTTCTCTAGTTCAAATTTAATTAGCATAATTTTCAAGAACTTTCAAAGAAAATATCTCAAGTTGTACTCAGGAAACATGGGCTCACCAAAACTTCACTGGTTATACTCTATTGAATTATCCTCAAAGCAACAATTAGAAGAAAACATAAAGATAAAGCTTATCAGTGAGAAATAGGTACTTTTTAGTAAATCCTAATATATATTTCTTGTTCTTTATCAGAGAAAATGGATAGTATGGAAACATAAGAAAAACAAAAATTACAATAAGAAAAACATCACCATTGACATAGACCAAGATCCCATAAATCTGCTTGTATATTTGATGTTCAAACAAGTTACAATCTTCAACTCAAGTACGTCTTTACAACTTCGAACTTCTCTTCTCAGTCTATCTTTCTTTAATTACTAACAAAGCTTCAACAACCTCAACAACTATTTACATTCAATAAATTTTCAACCAACATTTACAATGGGCTCCTCTTATGGTATTTATAGATGAATTGAGGAGGTGGAGTGAAAGAAAGAGTTATTTGTTCAATTAATATAGATTAAATGCTTCTCGACCTTTGGGAGGCCTAATGGAGAAGATATCTAAAGTCTTAACTCTGTTAATTGATTTTTACATTAAATTTATCTACTTCAGTCACTTTTGTTGACTTTTGAGGCTTTTAGTAGCTGGCAATTATTTCTGAGCTGTCTTTGGAAAAATATCTCTGACTTTGCATTAACTTTGTAGGATTTTGAGTAAATAAGCCTGTAGGTGGAATTTCTGGCTTTTTGGGGATTAATTGATTTAATGATCTGGCATTTTGAAGCATTATTTTGGTGATCTGTCCTAATTTGTCACTTTAAACTTGAATTAGGCCTTTGATATGATTTTAGGCCTTCTTTATCATATTTCTGCTTCATACTGTGTCCTTATCTTTAATCTTTGGATTAAGCCTTAAAATCTTCAGGATTTAGAATTTAATCCTTTCTCTTTAATCTTTGATTCTCTTATGATATTCACTGCTTGTGTACAGGTTTGTTGCACTGGAGGGCCTTGCTTGTGTAATCAACATTCATGACATATTGATTAAACCTGACAATTCGGCCCTTTATGTCCCTTTCTGCATTGAATTCGGCCTCTGAGGATCGTTATCCTTGGCCACATCCCTTTACTGGATTGTGGGACAAATTTTATAGCTTATCCGCCATTAAACCTGCAAAAAACCATCAAAATATTATAAAAACCTACGAATAGGGCTACAATTGCTTAAGAGGGCTCAGCAGAGGGCGAAAGGGTAATGCAGAGGCAAGGGAGCATGTGGAAGGGGATTCCATGGTCGAAACCATAAGAAACAGGGTTTAAATATGCTTATGGTGCGAAAATATGGATAGGCAGTGTTGGCGAGGGAACAGGTCTCGCAGAGAAGACTCGGGTTCAGGTCTGAGGGCCAACAAGGTTTTCCATCATAGTCTAGATTCACGCCGGCATTTACACTCTACTCCGAAGGGTAGAGAGTCTCACCCGAGGCGTGTCACGACCTTACTGTGATAGGGATCAGATCAATATCATCCCCACAAAATCCATACAGGTGAATCAAAGCCAAAAAAAAGTCTTAGAAAATAATAACATAACATCCCATAACAGTTAAACTAACAGTAAATAAAATTTTTAAACAGAGCTTATAACATCACTCATTCACACTCATAATCATGTATCCAGAACAACACTCCTGAATATATTAATCATCAACCATCAGAGGTGAACTATTACAAGGCTCAGCTACATATGAGCATAGAACAGAGAAAAATACAACAAGTCCCTAGGGATAGAGACAAACCCCAGTAACCTAGAAGAGAGGAGAACAATGCAACCCAAACAGAGCTCTCCTACAGCTCTCTGTTGCCTATTCCTATCTGCGCTAACCTCCCTATCCGTTGGTTGGCTGCCTATTTGTTCTACTGCCCGCGCGACTGATAGCTCCTCCTTTCTTCTTGCTTGGCTGTCTTTTGTTTCTTTTTGTTCATTGGGAGTTCACTGCTTGTTTCCTTCCACACCCCTCTGCCATATATGCTGGCTCCCACAAAAACCGCGACACCTATCCTCCACTCCTTCGCAACCTTAACACCTTTCTTCCTACTGGGTTTGTGTTCCACAACATACTCGCCGCAACTCAAAATCTGTTGATTTTCAAAACAAGGGCCCCAACAGGCCCCGACCACATCCTTTTGACTCGCCCCGAGTCAATTGTCCTGTGCTGTCTCCACTTCCATGGGTTCGCCTGACCCTGTGCCCTGTTCTGTCTGTGCGCCTTCTCCTTGTTGTCCAAACAAGGGCCTCAGCTCTAGGACCTTGTTTAGAGCTAAAGCTTTGAGCTCTTGGAAGGTTTCCATGGCTTGCTGCCACCCTTGCATCAACTCGTCGGTCTCAGCCGTGATTTTTGTGATAGCTTCCTCCCCGGAATTTGATGACACGACACCGAACACTGTGTTGAAATGTGTGTCAGCCTCAAAGGCCAATTGCTGCATCGTTTGTGTGCTGATATTTATGGGCTGTCGAAGCTTCCGGATGGCCTATTTGGTTGCCGTCGAAGTCTCCTCTATTTGTTGAATTTGGACCTATAACACATCTGCCTAGGAATAAAGTTGGTCCAGCCTATTTGGATCCATTGCTTCCTGTATTTCCTTGGAGATTTTTTGCAGTTGGGCTGAGATCGGCTCTGCCTTCACCATGAGGGCCGTTGAGCATTCTTACAGACCCTTTATTAGGTTGTATGAATCTCTGGCTGTAGTACTTAGGACTTCCTGCATCTTTGTTACTTGGCCCTGTCTCTCTGATATTTGTGCTGAGGACACAACTGTTGGGTTGGGCAATGCAGGTAGGGCTGCCAATGCCACCTTAAGCTCCGCATTTTCATGGTGGAGGTTTGAATATGCCACCCTGAGGTGGATCGCCCGCCCTACTACATCCGTTTCCTGCACGTCGTCCGATATTTGACTGTTGTGGGCCGTCACTGTGGGCCATACTTCCCTGAGAACCCTGGTCACTGTTTCTAGCTATCCCTATAGCTGCTCTTTCTCCGTTGTCAGCTACTCACGCTGTTTAGTAAGCATGATTATCTGCTGCTGCTGTTGTTCACATTTCTGCTATAGCTCCGAGTGGAGCTTCTCAGCCTGCTGTGCTGCCCTTTGGATGAAATGGTACAACTGAGCTGTCCCCCATGTCTCCATGCTTTCGACACCGACAATACCCTAATCTGGCCTTCGCTCCTGGAGTGGTTGCCCACTAGCAACCAATCTCGCTAACTGGTCTTGAGGTGACTATGGCAGAGTTTGCTGGGGTGTAGAGTCCACCATATTTAGGTCTGGTCACCCCTCTTGATCTGCTTGGTTGGGTGGTTGGAGTAGAGCAGGCTCACGAAGTGGCCCAGTTGTGTCTTCAATTGTTTTCTCTAACTGAGTGATGAGGTTGGTAAAAGTAGCCTGTAGGACCATGGTAGGGTTGACCAGAGGTACCACTTCCGTACCCAAGTTAACCTCTGCCCCATGATCCCCATTGAGTATTCTTTTGATAACTGGATCAGACACGATGGTGAATGAGGTGGATGGTGTGGAGCTGTGAGGTTCTCGGGAGATAGATGAGGTGGTGGGTGGTAGTGGATCTGGATGAGGTGGCGATATGCAGATGTTCAGGAAATCAAAGGGGTTTATGGGGGTGTGTGGTGGAAACCCGCTTTCTTCTTTTGTCTTAACTATCTGCTCTTCTTGGATCAGTACCCCTGCGCTCAACTGTCGGGGTGGATCCTCTCCTGTGAGGTTGACCACCGGACTTGATTCTGCAACCTTGGCTCTCTTGGCTTTTAGTGCCATTGCGTGCTTCGTAGCTCTACTTTTCCTAGCTAGAAGTGTGGTTGCTGGGGTTGGTGAACTGAACAATACATTGGGAATGGGTGCAAAGATGGAAGTTGTGCTTGGAGATGGGTTAGATTGGGAGACTTGGAATTTTGAAAAATTTGGGAATGGAGTAGCACTACTCGCTATCACCCGAACTAATTCATTAAAGCTTCGTACCTCTGTGTTCAGTTACTGAATGATCAGGAGGAGCTACAAGTTCAACATCCTATTTGCTGCCTCCTCCGACGTTTCTCCTGGCAACCGGTGTGGTAACATCCCATCAAAGATGTACGTGTACACTCGATCCTTGATCTCCATCGCAACTCCCGGCCATGAACAAACCTCTGTGTGAAAATCCGCTTCATCAATTTGGAACTTCAGAGGCATCATCTGGAACGTTGTTTCTGGTACACAAGTGGGTCTGAGGAACGTATGCTTGTGCATGACTCCAAACCAAACTTGCTCACTATATCTATCGAGTAGGTTTCTTGGGATCCTCTGTTGACCCATTACAACGTCGACCATTAGGCCGTACCAACTCCTGAAGGCTTTTGCATTTACTTCCTTGGTGCTAGGGTCTCCAAACACCTTCCATGGTACAAACTTCATTGCCAGCGGCTAATATTCCGCTATCTCCATTGGTATCCTGATGGCGAGGAAAGTCCACTTCCACATGGCCAGCGCTATTATTAAATACCCGTAGATAAACCCCGTTGCCCTCTTATAGTTGTCTTTACATGCCTCTAACAACTCCTTCAGCAGGAAGGAGCACCAGTTCAGCCTGGTCCCCTTGACGCAGTGCTCCGCAACCGAAATTGTGTCTAATGTACAATCTCCTTTGGTGTAATGTCTCATCGTCTTCCTGGAAATGAGGTAGCAAGTGAATCTGATCTCTGGCCTGTTGATTAGCTCAATATTTTCCCCCTTTCCTCCTCTTCAGGTGCCATATTTGGCATAGTAATATGTGTCCCCTATCTTCTTCGCCCGTTTCGATATAGTTTGGAACGCTGAAGATAGGTCCCTTCCTTCCTGCGGCAGTCCTCACAACCTATGAATGTCTTCAGCGTGAATCGAGATTTCCTTCCACAGCCACAGAGACCTGTTCTAAATTCTGCTCAACAGGAATTTGGTGCACTGCATCACAGCACCTGTAATTCCAAATACTGGTAAGTTTCTTAAATTCATTGTCAAGGATTGCTGGATACCCCTGAACTCGGGCATGACCCTTGTTGCCGCTTGTCCTGCTTATGTTGTATAATTTTCCATGTATACCTGCCTTTCTAGCATAGGAAACTCAAAGGAATCCATGAGGTCTGCATTGATCAAGGTTGCACTGTCATATTTTACAACGAGGGACTCCATTTTCTGAATTCTGTTGTCCAGTTCCTGTTCTTCGTTCACCACTGGTATACCAGAAGAATAGTTCTCTATCTCTTCTCTTGAATCTCTTCTTCTGGACGCCTTCTCTGCTCTGGTTCTTCTCTGACTTCCCTTGCTATTTCAGATGTTTCTAACTCTAACTCGGATTTTTCCGGCATTCTCTCGCTTTTCTACATGCAGGTTATGTAAGTAACCAGCACAGGTGAGGTTGATGAGACCCCATAACTAATTAATGTTTCCCTAGATTCTCCCGCGGCTATGATCGTGCGATTAGTTAGCTGCTGAGGTGGGTTCTGACACTGCTGACTATGGTTTTGGGATTTGGGCAGACGCGACAGCTGGTGGTTATGTATAAGTATGGAAAATTTATTATAGTATGGATAGTGCTAATTATGGCAATTATTTCCAAATCTTGGTGATCCTACAGACTGAAACTGGTACTATGCTAAATGATGATGGGTTGATGTTCGGCATGCTATTCTTCCTGACATGGTTGACACGATGGACATTACCCCTCCTTGACCACTAATGGTTGCATTGCGATCTCCACAACTGAGCTGATATTTATTCTATTATTGGAAACCTATATATGTCATCTCGGGTGCAACAGAGTTATTGACTCTAATCTACCCTAACTACTCCTCTCGGTTGTGAGAGTTATTGAAATTGAAATGAACAATTTTCTCTTGGCAGGGCTTTAGGCGTGCGCCGTTGACCCATCCTTGTAGAACCTAGCTGTTTAACTGTGCCAATCAAATTCTCCTGATGGTTTAAACTCTATGACATGAAATGGTCCCAGCCAATGCATCTGCAATTTCCCTGGGAACTTCTGGAACTTACTATCATAGAGTAGGAAATTTCCTCCAATTTGGAAAGTCTTGTGTTTGATATGTTGATCATGCCAAGATTTCTACCTCTCATTTTCTACCGTTTGATGAAACCCCGCAAGGAATCGTCCTTCCTCAAGTTCCTTTAGCTCATGCAATCGCTCTTTTAAATATTCCTCTTCAGATAACTACAACATTGTTGCAATCAGAAGGCTTGGTATCATTAATTCTGCTGGGACTACTGCTTCTCTTCCATAAACTAGCTGGAATGGCATTTGGTTGTGTGGTCGTTTTACCGTTGTGCGGTATGCCCACAGGGTTGCTAGTATCCGTTCGTCCCAGTCGTCACGCTCCACGTTGCATATATTTGTCAAGATTTTTTCCAGTATCTTGTTAAATTCTTCCACTGTGCCATTTGCCTATGGATGATATGGGTTGCTTTTATGGTGTTGTATCAAGAATTACTGCAGTAGGGACTTAATGGTGTCATTGATGAAATGTGTACCCTGGTCGCTGGTTAAACTTTTTGGGCACCCAAATAGGCTGATTATGTTTTCAAATATGAATCTAGCAGTAGTGTCTGTCATACAGTTCCTTACCAGCGCAGCTTCTGCCTAGTGGGTCAAGTAGTCGGTCGCCATTATTATGTACCTTTCCTTTGAATATCTTGCAGTTGGCGTAATTGGCCCTACAAAATCGACTGCCCATTTCTCAAATGGCTGGAGTACTTTTATGGGATGAAACAGAAGCTCATCCCAATGGGAGGGTTGTCTGGTCTGCTGACATACGTCACATTTCTGAACATATGCTTTACTGTCCTTGTGCACTGTTGGCCACCAAAAGCCTGCTTGTAGTACTTTTCGCGCTGTTGGTTTAGCTCCCATGTGCCCTCCCGTGACACCACTGTGGCTTTCCCATAGTATAGCTTCCATTTCATGATCCATGACACATATTCAAAGAACTTGGTCTAGCCCCATCTTGTACAGCTGTCCTGCTATCAGCTGATATTCTACAGCTCGAACTACCAGATGTTTTTTTTGTGTTGCATTATATTCTTGCGAACACATTCCCATGGTGAGGTAGGTCGCTATTTCATTTAGGTAATCCGGGATGGATTCTACTCTGAAAAGATCAGCATCTGGTAGCTGATCATCTAGAGATACTTCACTTTCACCATTCTCTATTCGGGACAAGTGATCAGGCCCTACGTTGAGCCTTCCAGGCTTTACAATTACTTCGAATGTGAATTCCTGGAAAAATAGGAGCCATCGACAGATTCTCCCTTCTAAGACTGGTTTGTTTACTAAATATTTTAATGCAGAATAATCCGTGAAGAATTTGAACTTACCTCCCAATAGGTAGTGGTGGAATTTCTAGAGAGAGTACACCATTGCCAGTGCATCCCACTCTGTTGTTGTGTAGTTGCACTCTGCTGTTGACAACTTGCGACTGGAAAAATATACCGAATGATCGACTGAAGTGTCCCTCGGTTGAGCTAGGACTACACTAAGTGCAATGTCGAACGAGTCAATGTGTACATGGAACTGTTTGTTCCAGTTTGGGTGGAATAGTATTGGCGCACTCACCAATTTTTCTTTCAGTGTGTCCAGTGCCTCTCTACAACTTTCCATCCACCGGAATTGTTCTGATTTTTTCAATAGTCTTTATAAGGGCTCTGTTATTTTGGCATAGTTGCGGATGAAACGCCGGTAGTAACCTGTGTGTCCCAGAAGTGACCTTAGTTGTTTTACACTCTCTGGCACCTCCATATTGACGATCACTGCTACTTTGGCCAGGTATACGTAGACACCTTGATTACATACCACGTGCCCTAGTAGTGTTCCAAATGGTACAACATGTATACACTTCTTCAGGTTCAGCGAGATCTGTAGTTGTCGACACCTCTCAAACATTACTCTCAATAGGCTTGCATGATCTTTTAGTATGCTATACACAGTCCAGTTGTCCATATAGAATTCTAATAACTTTTGGATGTATTCTCGAAAATCCGCTATTACAATTCGAGAGAAAACTCCAGGTGAATTCTTCAGTCCAAATGGCATCACGTTGTATGTGAAGGAGCCCCATTATGTAGTGAAGGTTGCCTTTCTCTTGTCTTCCTCTGCTATTCTCACCTGATGGTAACCTGAGAAGCCATCGGTGAATGAGTATCCCTCATTCCCTGCAACGTTTTCAAGGACTTTGTCACTAAATGGGGTAGGGAACGGATCATGGATACAAGCATTGTTTAAGCTTCTGTAATCCACGCAAACTCGTATATCGGATTTCTCCATTTTTCTTTGTATAACTATGGGGCTTACCCATTCTGCCTCTTCTACAGGGAATATTAGACCAGCCTTTAGCATCTTGTTGATCTTTTCTTTCACTTTTTCCTTCACCCTTGGGTTTATATGATATGGTCTATGTTTCACGAGCCTTACATCAGGCTTCAATATTATCCTCATTTCCCCCATATCTCCTTTTATGACTTTATGATCTGCTACGGATGAAGGAAACAAGTCCTCATACTCCTCAAGTAGACTGAATATTTCCTTTGTTTTTTGCTCGTCCCAGTAGTCTCCAATGGTCACCAGCTTGGGTCTGTCTTCTGTTCCAATATTTACCTTTTTTGGTTTTGAGAGGCAGGAGGTGGATACCTTCTATAGTTGGTTCTTCTTTGATGTCCTTCTCTCCCTCTGTTTCTTTAAAATACAGGTGCCTGATATCCTCCAGATTTTCATCATCCATCTCACTATTAATCTTTTGACATGCCACCTTTTGTTGGATACCTTGGTACAGAAGTGACTGCTCGTCCATCTGTCCACTATCAGGGAAGAACAGTACCTGCTTTATAGCTTGCAAAGCTTGTGTAACCTGCTCTGTTTGTCCTTAAAAGGAGAAACATTGTATGAATTTCCTCGCAACTTCCTACCAATTGTGGCTCCCTCTTCTCTTTTCTTCCGTCAAGTACCAGGCCTTTAGAATTATGTCCAGGGAGTGGATAAACCTGTGCACCCACAGTTCCTCGGGATAGCCATCAACTCTCCATTGTGCTTCACATTCCTTCATATGGGTACTAGGGCTTGCGTCCCCTTGGTATAGGTCCTTGCCTCTAGGCTCCTTCTCCTCTTGAAATCTGGCTTTTATTGCTACCGCCACCTCATCCCATTGTGTCAATGAATTGTGATGGTTACTCCACCATATTATAGATGTGGATTGTAATTCCATGTCCATCAAGGGTACTCTCTGGCCTTCTGGCACTGCGTTTTCTATCTTGGCTATAAAAACACTTACAACATTCATATCTGACAAGATTGGGTATCCTTGAATTTCAGCCCAAATCCAGTTGACTATTGCAACGTTGGCACACCTCCTTGCATTTGTTTTGTAGCCTCCTTACTTCCAATCATACCATGCGAGTTCAGATCCTAATTCTGAGCTTTGGATACTTCTCCAACTTACTGAGCCTTCTGCTATCGGGTTGATGTAATCTTCCCTTATTCCGGTGGTCATTTGGTAGAGGTAGTCCAAGAGCTGAGAATCTTCTCGGTTATCCACAGTCTCTGTATATCTCGGTCCTTGGTAGGGGTCGAGTGGCTGAGTGAATCTGATTTCCCCATCCTCGAAGATCATCAGTTATTTCTTTAGATCAATTATTGCATAATTTTCAAAATCCCAATCGATACCCAACAGTGCTGGGTACGGATCCTTATCCCCCATGATGTCAATGACTTTAAAGTCCGTAAATGTTTTTACCCCCGCAATTTCAACCTCAACCTCCTCCAGTCGGTCGATGGGAAAAATTCAATACTGGTTCGCCATCCGAAGTTGAATTGGAGAGTATGTCAATCTTGGATTCCTGAGCGCTTCCCATGTTTTCCTTGGTAAGATGTTGATATCAAATCCCAAATCAAGCATGGTGTCCTTAATCTGGAATCCTTCCACTTTCGTGTTCACTCAAAATTCCTTTCCTGTACTTCGTTTGTTTCTCTTTATTCTCTAAATGTATTTTTGGTCTGCTTCTGCTGCTTCTTTTTCTCCTGTGTTTTGTCTTAGCACCCCTTCCAGGTTTTGCTTTAGCCATTCCAGCATTGGTGCATTGTTAACAATCTTCAAGAATAGATGGAACCACTCTTGGATTAAGGCTTCAGAAGTATTTTGTGTTTCGTTGTCTTCCTGAATTTTCTGTAACTCGATTCCTTTGTTTCCCCCCAAGTGGGAAAAAGTTTCCGCTACTTCCTGAAAAAATTGTTTCTGTCATTCTGGTTTGATCAAGAGCTTTGGGGATTCCGGCCTGACCAATTTTATGGGGTCCATAGTGTGTGCATCCTGCCCCGTTATTTTACCGCCTTGTGTTACTATGGCCACGTTTTTCATTGTTTGAGTTCCCATTAACCTAGGTTCTGCATTTACTAGATTCGCCCCCCTCTGTCTTGCTCTTTCCTCCCATCTTTTGATGAGCTCCGAGAAATCTTCCGTTGTGTGTGAGTTAACCTGGCACTGTGAACACTAGGGTCCCCTAGGGAGTGGACATTCTCTAGCCACATGTCCTTCCTGATCACAGTTATAGCATCTTACTAGACCTCTACCTTCTGCTCAGCCTCCTCTCATGCCTCCTCCTCTTCCTCAAGGAGCTTCATTTACTTTGTATGACAACTAGTCTAGCCGCTCCGCCAGGGCGTCCAGTGCTCAGAATTTCTCAGTGTTGTGGGTGGTCGAAGCACAAAATTCAAAATATATATTATTTGTAATGTTGGAATATTTCTGTAAGATTGAACACATGCAAGGTTGATGATCCATACTTTTGCATACCTCACAATATTAATTGGTGGCTGGACTTTGTTGTGTAGGGAATCCCGTGTATTGCTGTTGTGGTGGGTATATCCCTTGGGTGTTTATTTACGTGACCCCTCCTAGTGGTGGGGCTCCCTATGCTCCTGCAGCCGATGTCCCCACAGGTTGGCCCCGCAACGTGGAAATTTCGTTGCTACATGTCCCTCCATGAGACAGTGTGCGCACCACACGTTGGATCTCAGTGGTCGCATGGGTTGCATTTCCTTGAGTTTTTCTGACAAACTGGTTATTTGATGCTGCAGAGCCATTATCGAGGGGTATTGTACTGTTGCACCCCCCTTAAACTCTTGCAGGTAACCCGCCATGGCTTCTATCTTGATTGCCTGCTCCAGGGCATCTTGCAATGTGTCAATCCTTTGTTGAGTCAGTGGAGTTCAAGTCAAGGGTAATAAAGCCTTAATGAACCAATCCCTATGATGGTTTGGATCAATTGGATAGCTAAGATTCCTAATGGCGTCCTTGAATATATTCATCAAATCCAAAGCAGTTTATCCTTCTCTCTGCTTGATCTCCCACATCTCTCACAAGCCTTGTTGGTCTGTCTGAGGAAGTTTGAATTCCTTAATGAAATCCCTCTTTACATAAGCCATCACTGGATTCAGGTGAGCCTCCGACCATTTCATAAACCATCGTAGGGCTCTCTCCCTAAGAGTTGTCTGAAACTATATCAAATTCCCAACATCTGGTGTCTTTCATGCCCTCTAGATGGCCTCACAGAGATATCAGTGTTGTTCAACGTCGTCATTCCCTTTCCCAGAGAATTCTGGGTACCGTGTGAGCGATCCCACCATGCTTACTTGAATGGGTGTTACTAAAATGAAGCCATTGGATCCTGTTTTTGAAATGGGGCCACTATCAATCCTACTACTAGCTTGTGCTCCAGTTGGAGACTGAATGCTGTGCAATCTACTTAATTCATGTAACTTAACAAAAATTTCACTTATGGGCTTGTAGAGTACTAGGGGAAGGATGAGACTAGAGCTACTATAATTGTGGGGACTAGGAATACCTTGGGATATGGACGCCAACCTTTCTTGAAATAGTTGCTCCATTGCAACGTGCATCTCCACATCGGACACCTCCTCTAGGGGCGCGTTTGTACCTTCTCTGTCAAACTTATTTCCTTGCTCTGCCTGGGCTAGACTCCTATACACCTGCTGCACTTCTTTCATGACCCCTCCTATGTCCTAGGGACCCACCTGACCTTCCAGTCCCATTATCTTCTGAGGAGCCTCATCTTTTTCCTTCTTAATACCTTCTCGTCTCTTCAACTCCTTCATCACCCTCTCTCACTACCTTTCTGAAATCTGTGCCCTCCAATGTGCTTTCCGCTCCCTGAGCTTGTTGGCAGTCTCGACATCCATAATCATAATCCCCCTTCTCATGGTTCTGGTAACATCTCTCCCTCAGTCCCTTCCCCCGGCACTAGGGAGGTTTACGCTTTCATCCCTGCTTTTTGGAATCCCATGAGTCCTTCGTCTACCATTAATGCCTTGATCCACAAGGGAATCTCCTTCAGTAGTTTCCCCCTAACCAAGATCTGAAAGTACCTTCTGCCCTTGAGAAAGACTGGTAGCACTCGGTTGCAAACTCTACTATATATCCTTCCAAAGTAGATTCCACCAAAAAATCTACAACTCGGGTTAATTTAGTGTTTAACCGATGAAGGGCCACCAGATCCTCGTGCACCCATTTGCGACTGATCTTCTACGACTTTCCCTTGATGGTCTTGGTCTGACGCCTCCGAAACTAGTTGTAGATTTCTTCTAGGAACTTTCCCCAAAATATTTCGTAGGTATCACTAGCAGAGTTGGAGAATAGAACCAAGTCTTTAATCGTTTTCTCCTTCTGTCGTCTCACCTCAGCCCGCTGAGCTATGAACTGATCTAGGTGGTTATCCCACCAGCTTCATATTTCTCTTTTGAAGATCCAAGATACCATGATCTAGCTCCAAAATTTATTTTCAGGTCTTGGCAATGGAACCATTTGTTGGCGAGGGAACAGGTCTCACAGAGAAGACCCGGGTTCAGGTCTGAGGGCCAACAAGGTTTTTCGATGTAGTCTATATTCACTCTGGCAATTACACTCTGCTCCGAAGGGCAGAGAGTCTCACCCGAGGCATGCCGTGACCTTACTGTGATAGGGAGCAGATCAATATCATCCCCACAACATCCATACAGGTGAATCAAAGCCAAACTAAAGTCTTAGACAGTCATAACATAACATCCCATAACAGTTAAACTAATGATAAATAAAAATTTTAAACGGAGCTTATAACATCACTAATTCACACTCATAATCATGTATCCAGAAAAATACTCCTGAATATATTAATCATCAGCCATCAGAGGTGAGCTATTACAAGGCTCAGCTACATATGAGCATAGAACAAAGAAAAATACAACAAGTCCCTAGGGATAGGGAGAAACCCTAGTAATCCAAAAGAGAGGAGAACAATGCAACCCAGACAGAGCTCTCCTGTGGCTCTCTGTTGCCTAATGCCATCTACGCTAACCTCCCTATCCATTGGCTGGCTGCCTATTTTTTCTACTACCCACGCAACTGACAATTCCTCCTTTCTTCTTGCTCGGCTGTCTTTCATTTCTTTCTGTTCATCGGGAGTTCACTGCTTGTTTCCTTCCACGCCCCTACGCTGTCTATGCTTGCTCCCACAACAACTGCGACACCTGTCCTCTGCTCCTTCGCAACCTTGACACCTTTCTGCCTACCGGGGTTGCATTCCGCCACGTACTCGGCGCAACTCAAAATCTGTTGATTTTCAAAACAAGGGCCCCAACAAGCGGTTTGCAAAAAACCGGAGGTGGTTTTCGCACAGAGATTAGGAAGTAAGTGGTAATGAGCGGGATAAATGCGATACATGTTAATGACCGACATATATACTCCTAAAAACCATCGTTTTCACATTGAAAATGCGTGATCAATTATTTTTGAGAAACGAGCGTGAAATTGAATGTTAACTGTCCAATCTAGGGGGGCCAGATCCATGGCTGTAAGAGAGCAAAAAAAATGGAAATATGTGCGATGATGGGGTGGTGGGATCTGACGATTGCATCAGCTATTTTGTTGTGGAGCAGGCTTATTTGTTTGGCAGGGTGGAATGATGGGAAATAATGGTGGCCGTTGGATCAGAGGCGATCAACGACAGAGATTGCTCTAAGGAAAAAAGGCGAGAGAATGGTCAAGAGGAAAGATAAGGGGTGGGAGCATCATAGCCATTAGATCTGTATGATCAATGGTCAGGATTTGAAGAAACATGATGAAAAAGCCCCAGCGTGGTTGGGTGGGACTGGTGGGATTATAAAGGAAATTAAGCGATGGCCATCGGAACTGGATTAGATAGACGATGGAGACCAAGTGCGGGGGGACGGAGGGTACGACAGGATCTCATCGGCAGGGTGCCCCAGTAGTGAATGGGGATATACTGGCCATCGGATTGGGCAAAAAATCAACGGTGTAGATGGACTGTAGGGGGACTAGGGAGTACGGGTCAGTTTGGTCGAATGCTCCCACAGTGAACTTGAGTCGTTGATCTGGGAGGAATGGATGGTCCAGATTTAAATCATGGAGATCGAAGATTAAAAATGGTGGAAGAGGGGTCAGGGGGATGGTGAAAATGCGATGAAGCAAGGGTTGTTAGATCTGGAAGAGATCAACAGCTAGGATTCCATCGGCAGGGAAGGAAAGCGAAAGGGAAAAAGCGAAGTGGCGATGCAATGGAGCACGGACCGTTTGATCTAAGGGAGATCGAAGGTCGCGATTTTATCATCGGGGGAAGGGGGGGGTCCATCGGAGGGGGAGATCATCGACATGGACTTGAGATGCACCGATAGCTATTAGATCGTTGTGGAATGGACGGCTCAGATCTAATCAGCGGATCAGCCATCGGTAGGGTAAAGGGTCTGGGACAAAGGAAACGGGGACCGTCGATGGAGCGAGGACCGTCGGATCGGAAGTGAGATCAACGACTCTTATTTAAAATGGGAAATCATATCGGCCTTTAGAAAATCGGTGAAGAAAAAGGAAAGGTAACAAAGAATTTGAAAACACTGAAGTGCGATGGCGACGAGGGCTTAAGACCTTTAGCTCACTGTCTCGGGCCTCGGTCTTATGGTGAAAAAGGGGCTAAGGGCTTAGGCAAAAAGCGCTTAAGGCCTTATTTTCAAAATGGAATGGAATAGGCCTAAAAAAGGGTTTTTAAAGCCTTTTTGAGGTTTCAGTAGGGTGAAAAGGGTGTTTTTAAACCAAATAAAGTGGATTTTCAAGGTTTAAAAGGGTATTTTGAGGAGGTAAAGGGTAAAATGAGGAAAGTGGGGGATTTTTGCAAAGGGTTTTATCAAAAGGAAAAATGATGAAAAATGGGTCTGAAGAACAGTTTCTTTTATAACAACAGGGTTTACTTAGAGGATTTTTAAATGAAGATATTGGTGGAATGGATTTCTTTGAGGATAAAGAACACATATAGGCTTCAAGAAGTCACATATTTTTCATGAAATTTGTTTCTTGAAGACTAATAGACTTGTTTTAGCCATCATCAGTTATGACAAAATTTTATTGATGGCTAACAGTGGCTCCACTTGGGGATGGCAGCTCCTTAGAGGTGTCAAGAACTTTATAATTTTATCTCTGGAATGTAGACCTATGCCTTATCCTTGACAACCTTTTCTTCCTTGATCAGGCTTCTTAAAAAGACGATCAGTATTACATCAAATAGAATAATTCATTCCCCAAACAACTACCTACACAACCTAATTTCCTAACTTTTTTTCTTCATAAGGTGCACTTGGACTTGAAAACCTTTAACATCAACATTTTATTCTTTTATTGAAAGCAGGAAAATAATCTAAATCTACCCTTATTTCTTCCATGAGTTTAGATTAAACAGTTGAACTCATAAATTCTCTACCTAAGCTACTATCTATCAGGATTAAGCTATATGACAGATCTTATTCTCTATATTCTAAAACAGAAATTTAAATACAAACAAACCAGGATTAAGCTGTTTGATTTGCTATAAGACTATGGCATACAAACAAGCTGCACATAGGCTAAAATTTACAGAAATTCAAAACAAAATTGTGAAGGCTTAAGATCTGAAAATTAAGAATATCCTTCCTTCTTCTTATGACTTAGATTTGGATCTGTTTTTAGTCATCCTTTTTATTTTCTCTTGGTTCAGATCTTGAGCATGTTTGAACCATTTTCCTCTATTTTTCTATCCTAATCTAGTCTAATAATAAGCCAAGATTAAACAATCTGTAAAATTTGATTCACTAACCTATAAGCAGTAAATTGAAATATATCTAATCATGATTAGGATGTATGACTAAATAGCAGTGCTCTCTTTTAAGTAGTGGCATTTAGGCTTGCACACTTTCATATTTTTATTTTTCTTTTTTGGTATGGGGCTGTACCTTTCCTCTTTTATATCTGCCCTCTTTTCTCTTTTTCTATTTTTTTGGTATTTTATTTTTCAAATTCAAAAGCAAAAAACAAAATACTAACTAAATGCTCACAGGCTGAGCTTTATTGACATTCCTACCTACCTAATCTAACTTGGAATTTACATATTTAGCTGAAAATTTCTCTTTTCCAATACATCCAGTCAATCAGATGGTTCCATGACTGGTCTTTGCTCATCTCTTTGAGCATGCTGGATAAACAAAAGGACCACTCCCGTCTCACCTTTTTCTTAGTAGCAGTGTTAGAAAAATTTGTTGAATTTGGTGATACACTGCTCCAAACAATCTCTGTCCCTTCTTCAATTGTCTTCCAAAATTGAGCAAAGGGGTATTGAGATAATACCTGGTTGGGAGTATTTGACAGGTAAGTTTCCACTAGGATTATTTTCTCTTCCACTGGATCAAGAAAAATATTCTTTTGAGAAAGAACATCTTCCTCATATTCATTGTGATCTAAACTAGAGGACTCATCATATTTGGCAGTGCTATTCTCTTTTAGTCCCGGGGTATTTTGATTTAGTGGACTGAGCTCGGTGAAGAGGTCATTATATTATTGAGAAGGGGTCTCTTTGACTACCTCAACCCTTTCAAGAGAAGGTTCTTTAATTTCAACTAGCTCAAGAAGTTCTTCATTGTTTTCCTCCTCAACCTTTGAGCTGAAAGGCTGCTGATTCCCAATCACATGAAAACCGTTACTGATGAGTTGTAATGAAAAGAAAAGATTCAGATATTCTTTTCCCTCTTCTACATTTTAAAAGCTTTCTTCATCGGTATCATAAAAAGCCTGCTTTGGATCATTACTTTCTCGGAGTTGGTGGAACTGATCTTCCTCCCACAAATCTACTAATGATGGTCCTACAAGATCAACTTCTGTTTGGAGAACATCATCATCAGACAGATCAAAATTAGGAAAATCATTAAGGCAAGTAATGTCACCAATCAAACATACTGGATTGTCAACAAGTCTTTCTTATTCTGATCTACAGGGAAATTTTCTAAATTTTAACAACAAAGTTCATTAGGTGAATGAGCAAGAGTGTTTGTTTTGCAAAACATTTTAGAGGCTGGCTGTTTGTTTATAATTTGATCAATTTATTCTTCTATCAAAGGGGAAGATGCTTCTGTTTTTCTTTGAACAAAAGCACAACAGTTCTTTATCTCTTGTGAAGACTGAATTTGAGGCTGTATGTCTTCTTGAGCCTTAGATAAAAGGGATGATAAATCATCATTACTTATGTTTTTAGTTGGATCTTGAGGATTTTCTTCTGTTTCTTGATTAATTTCTTCCTCAACTAATTCATCTAGGTTTTTATGATAGGTGTTTTGGATATGAAATTCATGGATGGCTGCTAAGAGATCCTCAAGCTGCCAATTTCCTAAATCTTCATAAATTCCTGCAAGGTATTCTATGATGCCCTCAGATTGATTACAACAACCTCCATCCAATAATAGATACGGGGATTTTTCCTTATAATGATCATAAAATACCATGTGGAGGTCTCTTAGAGAAAACAAACTACCAGTCCTCAACCATTCATACCATTCCCTTGCTTTTCCTTCTAATGTCAACATGAAAATTTTCATAAGGCAGTCTTCATGCCATTCCACCTTTAACCTCCATACATGTATATGAAATTTGATGAGATGTAACAAAGGGTCATCAAACTCTTCACCTTGAAAAACAGGCAGGTTTTCATCCCAATTCACCTAGGACATCTTGTGTGGGAATCCAGGGATATGATCTCTACTCATTGGGCCATATCTTCGTTGTATCCTTGGAATCATGTTTGTAAATAAGAAAAGAGGTCACTGTATCTATTCAACCAGTGGAGTCATTAGGTCTTTTGAGAATTGTGGAGTCACCAGGTGGAAATTTTTAGCTTTTTGAAGGTAAAATGTTTTATGGTCCACCACCATTGATTTATTTAAATACCAATCTAAAATGTTCCGAGTCTTCTGAGGTCTTAAGGACGTACAAGATGTAATTCACTCAGAATTCCCCAGTATGGTCGCCACTATGTTAGGACTCCCGTAGTTTGCAAGATTGGCAAGAAAAAACACTGCAGGGCCTACATCAGAACCACTTTGGAATCCTAGGATCTAGCCCTCCTAGATTCAGAGAGGGATCTCTCTATATAAGTGTTTTCAAAGATATTTCTTTAAGGCATATGATATGATATTAGGCTAGTTATGAAGTACAAGGGTTTTGTTTGTTTTTGGTTGGGATGAATATCACCAAAATGAAGGAAGTCTTTTGAAGGGTAAAGGTGTGAGTAGGTTGAAAGAATGGTTTAGATGATAGGATAGGTAAGAGACAATATCAATCCATTAGGCTATGGAGTCACAAAAGGATTTAATTGCACAACAAGTTTCAAGAGTTTTCCATGGGGCAAGTAATCTATGTCAAAGGATCTCTTTAAGTTGATTTTTGGTATGGAACATTAAGAGGTGTGATGAAAGGAGCAAACATGTAAGAAAAAAAAGGGTAGCTTAAGATCAGGTAAGGACTTTGAACCTATCTTGCTTTTGACATACTCTCAAAGGAAAACCTTTAAGATAAACAAAGAATAGCCTAAGATCAATTAAGTACTTTTAACCTAGCCTACTTTCAGCATATTATTAAGGAAAACATTCAAGATGAACATAAAAAGTAGCGTAAGATCAGGTAAGGACTTTGAACCTAGCCTGCTTTTGGCATACTCTTAAGGGATATTTTCAAAGAAACTGTTGGAGATAAACTAGAGGACAAGGCTAACCATAGACTTCTCTAGTTCAAATTTTATTAGCAGAATTTTCAAGAACTTTCAAAGACAATATCTCAAGTTGTATTCAGGAAACATGGGCTCACCAACACTTCACTGGTTATACTTTATTGAATTATCCTCAAAGCAACAATTAGAAGAAAACATAAAGATAATTCTTATCAGTGAGAAATAGGGTACTTTGCAGTAAATCCTAATCTATATTTCCTGTTCTTTATCAGAGAAAATGGAAAGTATGGAAACATAAGAAAAACAAAAATTACAGTAAGAAAAACATCACCATTGACATAGACCAGGATCCCATAAATCAGCTTGTATATTTGATGTTCAAACCAGTTACAATCTTCAAGTCCAGTAGGTCTTTACAATTGAACTTCTCTTCTCAGCCTATCTTTCTTCAATTACTAACAGAGCTTCAGTAGCCTCAGCAACTATTTACATCAATAAGTATTCAACCAACATTTACAATGGGCTCCTCTTATGGTATTTATAGATGAATTGAGGAGGTGGAGTGAAAGAAAGGGTTATTTTCTCAATTAATACAGAGTAAATGCTTCTCGACCTTTGGGAGGCCTAATGGAGAAGATATCTAAAGTCTTAACTCTGTTAATTGATTTTTACATTAAATTTTATCTACTTTAGTCACTTTTGTTGAATTTTGAGGCTTTTAGTAGCTAGCAATTACTTCTAAGCTATCTTTGGAAAAATATCTCTGACTGTGCATTAACTTTGTAGGCTTTTGAGTAAATAAGACTGTAGGTGGCATTTCTAGCTTTCTAGGGATTAATTACTTCAATGATCTAGCATTTTGAAGAATTATTTTGGTGATCTGTCCTGATTTGTCACTTTAAAATTGAATTAGGCCTTTGATATGCTTTTAGGCGTTCTTAATCATCTTTCTGCTTCATATTGTGTCTTTATCTTTAATCTTTGGATTAAGCATTAAAATCTTCAGGCTTTAGACTTTAATCCTTTCTCTTTGATCTTTGATTCTCTTCTGATCTTCACTATTTGTGTACAGGTCTGCTGCGCTGGAGGGATTTTCTTGTGTAATCAACATTCATGACATATTGATTAAACCTAACAATCCGAACCTTTATGTCCCTTTCTGCATTGAATTTGGCCTCTGGGGATCGTCATCCTCAGCCACGTCCTTTTACTGGACTGTGGGACGACTTTTATAACTTATCTGTCATTAAACCTGTAACAAACCATCAAAATATTATAAAAACCTGCAAATGGGGCTATAACTGCTTTAGAGGGCTTGGTGGAGGGAAAAAGGGCAATGCAGAGTCAAGGGAGCATGTGGAAGGGGATTCCATGGTCGAAACCATCAGAAATAGGGTTTAAATCTGCTTATGGCGTGAAAATATGGATAGGCGGTTTGCAGAAAACCGGAGGTGGTTTTCACGCAGAGATTAGGCGGTAAGTGGTAACGATTGGGGGAAACGCGATACATGTTAATGACCGACACGTATGCTCCTTAAAACCGGCATTTTTCACGTTGAAAATGCGCGATCAATTCTTTTGGAGAAATGAGCACGAAATTGAATGTTAAAAGTCTGATCTGGGGGGGGCCAGATCCATGGCTGTAAGAGAGCATGACAAATGGAAAGATGTGCGATGATGGGGTGGTGGGACCTGACGATTGCATCAGCTATTTTTTCGTGGAGCGGACTTATTTGTTTGGCTGGGTGGAATGATGGGAAATAATAGTGGTCGTTGGATCAAGGGCGATCAACGGCAGAGATCGCTCTGAGGAAACAAGGCGAGGGAATGGTCAAGAGGAAAGATAAGGGGTGGGAGAAATATAGCCGTTAGATATGTATGATCAATGATTGGGATTAGAAGAAACACGATGAAAAAGCCGTAGCATAGTCGGATGGGACCGGTGGGATTATAAAGGAAATTGAGCGATGGCCATCGGATCTAGATTAGATCGATGGTGGAGATCAAGTGTGGGGGGACGGAGGGTATGGTAGGATCTCGTCGGTGGGGTGCCCCTGTAGTGAATGGGGATATACTGGCCATCGGATTGAGGAAAAAATCAACGGTGGACACAGACTGTGGGGGGACTGGGGAGTACGAGCCAGTTTGTTCGGATGCCCCTGCAATGAACCTGAGCTGTTGATCTAGGAGGAATGGACGGTCCAGATTTAAATCGTGGATATCAGAGATTAAAAATGGTGGAAGAGGGGTCAGGGGTACGGTGAAAATGCGATGAAGTGAGGGCTGTTAGATCTGGAAGAGATCAATGGCTAGGATTCCATAGGCGAAGAAGGAAAGCGGAAGGTAAAAAGAAAAGTGGTGATTCGAAGCACTGATGAGATGGAGCACGGACCGTACGATCTAAGGGAGATCAAAGGTCGAGATTTTATCGGTTGGGGGGGGGGGGTTCCATCGGAGGGGGAGATCATTGGCAGGGACTTGCGATGCACCGATAACCGTTAGATCTTTGTGGAATGGATGGCTCAGATCCAATCGGCCGATCGGCCATCGGCGGGGTAAAGGGTCCAGGACAAAGGAAATGGGGACTGCCGATGGAGCGAGGACCGTCAGATCAGAAGTGAGATCAACTGCTCAGATATAAAGTAGGAAAGCATATCAGCCTTTCATAAATCAGCGAAGAAAAAGGAAAGGTAACAAATAATTTGAAAATACCGAAGTGCGATGGTGATGGGGGCTTAAGACCTTTAGTCGACGGTCTTGGGCCTCGGTCTTACAGTGAAAAAGGGGCTAAGGGCTTAGGCAAAGAGTGCTTAAGGCCTTATTTTCAAAATGGAGTAGAATAGGCCTAAAAAAGGGTTTTTTAAGCCTTTTTGAGGTTTCGGTAGGGTGAAAACGGTGTTTTTAAACCAAATAAAGGGGATTTTCAAGGTTTAAAAGAGGATTTTGAGGAAGTAAAGGGTAAAATGATGAAAGTGGGGGATTTTTGTAGAGGGATTTATCAAGAGGAAAAATTATGAAAAATGAGTCTGAAGAATAGTTTCTTTTATAACAGCAGGGTTTATTTAGAGGATTTTTAAATGAAGATATCAGTGGAATGGATTTCTGTGAGGATAAAGAACACAGAGAGGCTTCAAGAAGTCACAGATTTTGCATGAAATTTTTTTCTTGAAGACTAATAGACTTGTTTTAGCCATCATCAGTTATGAATTTTTTTTATTGATGGCTAACAGGTCGCGTATCCATTTTTAGCATGATGCACATAACCCCTAGGTCCCCTGTGATCCCTTTGAGCTCTGAAAAATTGGTAGGGAATAAGTCTTGGTATTATGTGAGAAATTTAGCCACTTTTATTAAAGTTTCATCATCCAAGTAGTCACCAATCTTAGCCAACTTAGGCTGCTCTACCGTGCCAATGTTGACTTCCCGCAGTTTCAAAGATTTTGTCACATCCACAGTCTGCAGTGGAGGTCCCACAACTACGTGCTCCCCCTCCGATTCTGGGATAGAGACATTGCGTGGATTCTCATCACATTATTCTATAGTTATATTGTGACAATTGAAAATATCCTGCACCTTCATTTCCCACGTCGGCACCCCAAATGTTGCAAAGGAGCTGGATTCACCGAACACGAATGTGTTTATATCCTGCAGAGCTTCGTCAAGCACCTCCAAGCCCCATGTTAGTCCAAAGGTACCAATGAATTCATCCTTCAAATTTTCCCAGTGGAGGGTGTGTTGATTTAGCTCCGCATCCAAGTACCACGTAGTAGGGATTTATCCAATGCATGAATAAACAAGTGAACCCATTCCTCCATCGGTCAGTCATACCACTTCTCCATCTAAGTGAACAAGTGCTCACGTAGGTCCCTTGGGCCAAGGAACGTCTTGATGTGTACCTCAGCCAGGGGCTTGAATCGCAAGATCATCATATCCTGACATTCCTCCCATTCCTAGAACATCTCCTCATGTTTGTCCCACCATCTTGGAGGCGTTGTGCACATTGCTAGATTAAGGGCCCATAGCCTACGTTCTCTGGGAACCTCAGCTTTGAATGTTTGCAAAAATTATTTTACACCACTAGAACCATAAAAGTAGGGTATTTCTCTTACCTCGGAGGATATGCAATGGAAGTCCCTGATAATTCGCAGGTAGTGCAGCACAGAGACATCATGCAATCGGTTTTTCCAATTTTCTATTTCTTCGTCAGAGTCAGAAAAGCATTCGCTATAATTTTCCCAACAAAGGACACCATCGGCCATAGGATTGATCCAGTATTCATCCCTTGTAGTTAAATTATAGATGTGATCCACCTCTTCTTCCTTATGGACTGGATCGAAATATCTTTCTCCTTCTGCGGGGTCTAGTGGTACGATCACCCGTGTTCCTTCACTTTCAAACACCGTGCTTCTTTTCTTCAAATTGATAATACCGCCCATATCAATGGCCCAATCCAATCCTGGGAGTGATGGATAGGGGTCCACATCTTCTACAATATGAATGACTTCAAATTCAGCCCGTACTTTAACTCCGTCGATATCTACTACAATATTTGATAATCTTCCCAACAGTATGATCTTCTGTTGATTAGCCATGCGTGGCTGGATAGTGGACCATTCCAACTTAGGTTCTCCCATTCGCTGCCAAGTATCTTTAGGTAGTACATTCACATCTGATCCTAGGTCTAAAATAACCTGGTCCATTTCGTTATAACCAATCTATGTGGTTAACTGCATCTCTCGACTAGTGCATCTCTTCTACTTATATAGTTTGTACACATCCTTAACTTCCATGAATGGGGTTGTTTTTCCTGCGCAGCTGTCAATTAGCACTTGGAGGTTTTCTATCGCCCGTTGATTACGCAGTAGCTTCATGCATGCCTATAATAATGGTTTGACCTCGTCTTCAGTGCTGATGTCAGTGGGGTTATGAGGAGCAGATGCCTCGGCCTGAGAAAAGTCTTGCCGAGCTGCTACAAAGGTATCCTTCTCCCTTTGCAAGTTCATGCCTTACTGTTTAGTGGATGATTTATGGATAAGAGGCTCCACCTCAGCTTTTTCTGTAGACCCTCCGGTGGCCATGCCACTACGCGTTATCACATTAACGCTTGGCCCCTCCTATCGAGGTTCCGCCTTAACCCTTTGTATATTATGTGTAGGTGTCTACTGCTTTTCCTACACCTTGGCTATCAGAATTAGGAAGTCCTCGATCAAATGGTCTAGATATCTGCAATATCTACAATATTTCTGTGTTGAGTTCATGCAATCCCTCGCAAAGTGACCTACCTCCCCACAGTTATAGCAGATCAGTTGGCATCTACCCCTACCTGTGCTTTCACCTCGTCCCCCTCCCCTGCCCCTAGCTGGGGAGCCTCCTATACTCATGGGGGATCTTGGTGATGAGGGGTCTGACTGTACCCTATATAGGTATCCTCGGTCTATGATGAGATCATAATTTTGACAGTTCTATTCATCATGTCCTACAAACCTACAAAACCTACACCATTATTTCTTTACTCCTTGGATATATGTGGCAAGGTGGGGGCAGTGGTTGGTATCATGCAGCCCAGAAACGTGACAATCATCGAACCATAGCACCGGCCCACTTGGTCCTGCAGCTTCCCTAGGGTGCAGCGAGCTGGGTCCCTTGACCTGCATGTAGTCTGCGAGTAGCGGATAGCTATTCTTGGTGTGGCCATTCACCATGCATCGTATGCACCATATTTCAGGGCTAGCCTCTGTTCCTCATTCCTTTGGCAGATTCTGAATCTCTATGTGCATTGCTTCTAGCTGGCCCTGTATCTGTTGTAATCCTAACTGGGAGTCATATTTTGGTGCAACCTCTAGCTTCATGGAAACCTCCAAGGCCTTCTCCTGCGATTCAATGGCTTGATGACCCATCAGCACGCACAGGTGGGGCAGCAAAATAGAAATGAACCATTCCATGTGTATAAATTATATACAATATGCATGTATATATCCGGACTCTCCTAATCTCACAATATTTAACTTCTTGCAAAATACAGAATCCTTCACTATAATTCTTGCGGAAATTTGATCAACAATTGCAAAACACATGAAGCAATAAAAACACACATAACACAGTTTTTTAACGAGAAAGCCTGAAGCTAAAAACCCAAAATATCATATTATGTAACATGGAGATCATATGAAAATCTCATACAAACATACAAAGCTTATCACAAGCTCTCAGTATAGTACAATCATCATACACTAATCAGGTCTAATCTTGCAAATCCATGCACCGATCTTTGCCTCCTGATAGGTTGCCTCCACTGCACAATCCAAGCTGATTAAAAAGACCAATTTGATGTAATACCACTCTCATTGACTACGTTATTATCATTGCAAACTCCAATGTATATGTAGATGCAATTCATGAATCACTATTGTCACAACAGATAGTCTATCTTTCCCTTTCACCTATCTCTCCACTGGTCTCCACTGAAACTGCCATGCACTATAGTTAACTGCTATATTGTTCAGTTGATTGATGAGTTATTATTTGTGAATTAATTAACTAATTAATTCACTCCACTCTCACTAGTGTATCTATCAGTTAAACTAGATACAACTAGCTCAACTGAGTCTAACAGAGTTAAACTAAATACAACTCCATAACAACTTCTAACTGTGTCATAACTCTACCACTTGAGTTATAACTGAATTCCTCCATGAAATAGATCCAGTAAACCCTCAGGAATAGCGTAATTCCTTTTGTCAGCTACTATGCCACATTTTTGCACTTAACTGAAGTGCTCCAAGAGAATAAGATAATGTTTAGAGTCCAAATATTATTAAGAGCTAATAATATTCAACATGCATCTATTTTTATATCAGCACTCTATAAATAGACTTCGCCCAATATTATAAAAATATAATTTCATATATTTTTCACATTTGACCAACCATCTACAAATAGCCTCCTGCTACATATAGAATATGCTCACCATGTCTAAAAATGGACATACACCTAAAAATAGACTGTGTGGGCCCCACCTAGTTTAGGTGATTATTTTCCAACTAGGATCAAGGATGATGTTTCAGGATGCCTCCTTTACTCTTTCTTGTTGCAATCTTCAACACTTCCTCTCAACAAGGAAGGAATGTGTTTTCATGCGACATGCAACTCCATGCATTCGCCTTGCAACCTTTGCTGCAACACTTCTGAAACTGAAAGGCTCCAAAAAACTCAATTAGTCTGATGCATCTATCATAAAAGTCTTTGAATTCTGCTGGTACCAACTGCACATGTCTTCAGGAACCACTGCGCTGTTGAAATCTGCACCCATGCACTCTGCACTTGCTATCAACTCTGAACCGCGTTCCAGTATCCGACACTGTCACTTTGATCTCACTGCATCAATCCAACTTAACATGCTACTGATGATCTGTGGGCACCTCATAGCCAGGTTCAATTCATGAGATCCACACCATATCAATGAATCCTACCCAGAAATCTCTTCTTGGGATTACTCATGCACATTGCCCCACCTCTCACATGGTGGTATAGCTGCATGCACTCCCTCTTCCCATCTGGCACGAAATTTCTCTGCATAAGTGGTTGCTCCCACTCCTTGATCCTCATCTTGTGACTGTTCCACATCCTGAGGTTCACTCTTACCTGCATGAAAATCCTGCTCCCTCTCAAGCTTCAATTTCATGGCTTTCTTGCACTTCCCAATAGTAGGAAGCTTCGTAGAAATCCCATATACAACAAATCTATAAAGATTCTTCTGCATCTCCAATTGTGGCTGCTCCACAACCTTCTGAGATTGCTTCTCACACTACATGTTGAGAGGCTTCGTCTCAACCACCAAGTCACTAACCTATGCTTTTCTCCTCAAAGCTTTGCATGCATCTTGTACCTCAGTGCATGTATATTCTTGGCTCGCGCACATTGCAATTGTCCCGCCGTCGCAAAATTTTCTAACAAAAGAGTTGATTTTAAACCGATGATATCTCCCTGATCTGAGCTTTGATTCGATCGATTTGTTTTTTCAATTTGGGTATTTTTTTGCAAGGAATCCAAATATGCTATTTGTTTCTGAAAAAAATTCACCAAAATTTTCAGATATTCTCTGCAAACTCGCGCACCCAAAAATTCATGCTCTCATTCCATGTAGAAAATCTATAACACAGCTCTGATACCATGTAGAAATTATATTAAATGTGCATGTATATATTCGGACTCTCCTGATCTCACAATATTTAACTTCTTGAAAAATACAAAATCCTTCCACTATAATTCTTGCGGAAATTTAATCAACAATTGCAAAACACATGAAGCAATAAAAACACACATAACACAGTTGTTTAACGGGAAAGCCTGAAGCTAAAGAACCCAACTATCATATTATGTAACACGGAGATCATATGAAAATCTCATACAAACATACAAAGATTATCACAAGCTCTCAGTACCGTACAATCGTCATACACTAATCAGGTCTAATCTTGCAAATCCATGCACTGATCTTTGCCTCCTGATAGCATGCCTCCACTGCGCAATCCAAGCTGATTACAAAGACCAATTCGATTTAATACGAATCTCATTGAGTGTGTTATTATCATTGGAAACTCCAATGTATATGTAGATGCAATTCATGCATCACTATAGTCACAACAGATAGTCTATCTTGCCCTTTCACCTATCTCTCCATTGGTCTCCACTGAAACTGCCATGCACTGTAGTTAACTGTTGTATTGTTTAGTTGATTAATGAGTTATTATTTGTGAATTAATTAAGTAATTAATTCACTCCATTCTCACTAGTGTATCTATCAATTAGAATAGATACAACTAGCTCAACTGAGTCTAACTGAGTTAAACTAAATACAACTCCATAACTACTTCTTCTAACTGTGTCATAACTCTGCTACTTGAGTTCTAACTGAAGTCCTCCATGCAATAGCTCCAGTAAACCCTCAGGAATAGCGTAATTCCTTCTGTTAGCTGTTGTGACACATCTGTGCACTTAACTGAAGTGCTCCAAGAGAATAAGATAATGTTTAGAGTCCAAATATTATTAAGAGCTAATAATATTCGACATGCATCTATTTTTAGATCAGCATTCTATAAATAGACTTTGCCCAATATTCTAAAAGTAAAATTTCATACATTTTTGACATTTGACCAACCATATACAAATAGCCTCCTACTACATATAGAATATGCTCACCATGTCTAAAAATAGACATACACCTAAAAATAGCCTGTGTGGGCCCCACCTAGTTTAGGTGATTATTTTCCAACTAGGATCAAGGATGATGTTTCAGGATGCCTCCTTTACTATTTCTTGTTGCAATCTTCAACACCGTGTGCTACCTATCATCATACTGGAATCCTCCTTCTCCGATTACTTTCTTTAATCGTTGATCATCTTCCCATATGGACTCAAATGGTCCTTGCTTGAAATCTTTCAGGTTGTTCACTTTCTAAGAGTAGGACTTAGGCTTCTTGAATAGTTGTTTCAATGCATTCTTGATTTCCTCAATATTTTCATTTGCATGTTGGTCGATATATCCCATGTAACAGTCCAATGTGCTTCCTTCAAAGGCAAGGGATAGCTGCACTTTTTTCACCGCATCACTAGCCACATTCTGCACATTCCATACTGGTCCTATGAAAAACTAGAACCGATCCATGTCTTCATCCCCCATGGCCTTGAAGGTAGGTAGCTTCATGTGTGAGGCGATATCATCTTCTGGTGGTGGTGGAGGTGATTTCTTACCCCTATGAGGGTTCAAAGGTGGCGTATATGGAGAGCTCTGCGCAATAAAATTTCTTACTGGACTGTAGACAGATCGATCCCCTTCTTGATTAGTTCTGTAGTACTTACCACTGTGTGTTGTACCCTCACTTTGATCGGAGCTCATTAACTCTGTATGGCTACAAAAAATTCTTTTTTCGCACAACAAGATCTTAATCAGTAATGGAAAATTTTTCAGAAACTTAACCCGGAAACCCTTGAAGAACCTCCACTCTGCTTCTGAGTAGGACACAAATTGGTCGATTGCAAATTCTGTCACAAATCCTCCTATCACACTGTCCACCCAGAGATCTACCATGCGAGTGATGGTGTTATCAGTCTTTTCTAACTGTTGGATCTGCTCCGAGGTCAACTACATGACCCGCTCATCTTTCCAACACTTCTGAAAATCGACAAGCCTTGCGAGCCACTCCTAGAGCTCGATCACAATTGTCACAAAGAAAATCTTGGAGATCTCCATGAAAATGTACTTATTCTTCCACTCCTTTGCAGTCAAATTCGCACTGCGATTTTCTTTTACTGTGAATTCTTGAACTTGATTTTCAAACCACTCGTCAATTTCTTTCTTCTTAGGTTTCCAATACGGTCTTGGCATTACCCGATCTCTCTCAAAATTCTCTCGATCCTTGCAATGAAACCATTTTTTGGCTTAAGGGGTCCTAACCCAAGTTCAGAGGTTAAGGTTTGCCAACAAACCCCTCTACTACTGGCCCTTTCAGTAATGACCTGCTTGCGCAGGCCAAAGTCTCACCCGAAGCAGTATGGGAGGGTGCTGGAATGAGGTTTCCGCACCCTGAGAGAAAGCAGGTCTGCATACCTAGCCTATCGAGTTCATATTTAATAGATATGCCCAAAATACCTCCTGTGCACACATCCAGCAGGGTCCGCACACAGTAGGACTGAGATCTCTGCACACACAGCCAGCAGGAGTACTTACGCAACAACCGACTATGGATCTAAAAATTCATGCTTCGCATGAATCTCTATATTTTTTCCTACCTAAGACTCAAAAAGATTCATCTATTTATACCGATTTAGCCTACGCATCCAATGGTTGTATACCCTTGACCCATTTAAAATGCATTAGGGGCTTTGACCCACCCCAAAACCCCCGTGTTAAACTAAACAGTACAAAAATATACAAAAATGGACAAAATTCGCAGCCTTTAGGAGACCCTACTCCAACACCAACCAAGAACTTTCTCATCCAGATAGCCTCACATGCAGCTTGAATCATTGCCATGTATTTCGCTTCCGCCGAACTGAGTACCACATATCTCTGATTCTTACTATACCAAGGAACATCTGTAGATCCGATACTAAAGATCCCCCCTGATGTGCTCTTCCTATCCATTGGACTTCCAGCCCAACCTACATCCGTGAAGCCATGAAAATGCACTCCATCTGTCTATATTTACCATAAACCATACTCTGATGTGCCCCTTTGGTATCTCAGGACATGCCTACCCACGTTCCAAAGGAGCTTTGTAGGCTTAACCATATCTTGATTCAACTGGTTAACCACATATCAAATGTCTAGTCTCGTGTTCACTAGATACATTAGCGAACCCACTAACTTTAGATAGACAGTAGAATCCACTACCTCTCCAGAAGTAGCATCCTCTTTCCTCCAGTTTCCTAGAAGAGGAGTATCCATGGGTTTGTATCCCTCCATGTGAAACTTACCCGATATCTCCTTTGCATACTTTCCTTGAGACACAAAGAGCTCACCATCTCATTTCCATATTTCCAATCCAAGTAAATAATGAAGGAGGCCAATATCCTTCATCTTGAACTCCTTTGCAAGATTCTCCTTGCATGAGTGTATTAGCTGCTCATCATCAGTCAATATTAAATCATCAACATAAAGAACAATGGTTCAAAGCTTACCTTCCACTACAATTTGGTATAGGTTTTCATTTTCTTCACTTTTTATGAATCCCAATTTGGTGAAATGGATGTCTATCCGAGTGTACCCAGCACAGGGTGCCTGCTTCAGCCCATACAACGCTTTTTTGAGTCGGTGAAAATGTGACTCGCTGTTGAAGATCATGAAACTTCGGGCTGCTCTATGTACACCTCTTCCTCAATGATCCCATTGAAAAACACAATTTTCACATCCATCTGGTGAATTCGCCAACCCATCTGCACTGAGAGAGAAAGGATGGATCTTATGGAAGAATACCTTGCGACATATGCAAAGGTATCTTCATAATCTATCCACTCGATCTGTGAGAAGACCCGGGCCAAAAACATAGCCTTATATTTTTCCGCACTCCCATCAGCAGCTTGCTTTACCTTTTAGATCCATCTCTAACCTACCACTGATTTATCAACCCGCCTTGGAACAATTTCCCAAGCACTATTTTTGACAATGGAGTCATACTCCTCCACCATTACATCTACCCATGTGGGATCTCGCACGGCTTCCTGAAAGGAATATGGTTCAGTCACAATACATTTGCTCATGAGAGCCATGTATCTAGTAAATCGGTTAGGAAATTTTATTTTTTAGTGCTGTGAAGTATGGGCTCCTACATTCTGTGAAACATCAAGTCTCAGCCTATCAACTTCCGTGGTATGCCTTTTTCTAGTTCTGATGGTTGGCTCTGCATGAGTGGAATCCTCCACTCCATGAACCTCCTCCTATGGATGATCCACATCTAGAGGCTCATCTTTGGGAGCCAGCTCCCTCTAAAGTGACAATCGCATGGCTTTCCCCTCATCAAATTTTATATCCCATCGCAAAACAGTCATATTTTTGTTAAGCAAATACACACAATAATTGTGGTGTCTTTTTGTGTACCCCACAAAAATCCCAACTTCAGTAGTTGGCTCTAGCTTCTTCCTGGTGTCCTTGGTCACATGCAAATAAATAGATGAGCCAAAAATCTTAAAGTGTGAAACATCTGGTTTCTTACCAGTGAAAGCTTCTTCAGGTGTACTCATGCCAAGTACTCTATGAGGACAATGGTTTTGCACATAAACTATAGTGTTGTATGCTTCCACCCACAAATGAATTGGTAAGCCTTGATCATGCAACATCACTCGTGCAACACCCACGATCATTCTATTATTCCTCTCCGTGACCCCATTTTGTTGTGGGTTATGAGGCGCTATGAGTTCTTTTCGAATTCCTTCTTTGCTGCAGAAGTTCTTGAATTCGTTAGAGATGTATTCTCCACCATTATCGCTAAGAGACTTCAATTGATTCCCTGAATATTTCTCCACCAATGAATTAAACTCACAAAAATTTGAGAATGTTTTATACTTCTTTTGCATGAAGAAGATCCAACATTTATGAGAAAAGTCATCAACAAAAATAACATAGTACTTATTTTTTCTGTTGAAGCAACCGAGAATGGTCCGCACACGTCTGTGTGAACTCTCTCAAGGATCCCCAAAGCACAGTTCTCCTTCTCATGAAATGTGGACTTTACATAATTCCCCATGGTGCAACCCTTGCACTGATCTAACTGAGCAAGTGTTCCCATTGGAAGTCTAGTAGATATTTGTTGCATGACTTTCAAGGATCCATGATGAAGATGGCCTAATCACTTGTGCCATAATTCGCCCTCATCTCGTCTCACCACTTTTTCTGCCTTGCCCATCATGGTAGCACAACCATATACCTCCAACTTGTAGATATTCTTAACTAAAATCCCTATCCTCTTTGATTGACCCATTTTTTTATGTTGTAGGAAGGCTTTCCCATTGCTAAAAACAATGTCATAGCCTTTGTCCTCCAACATTGCGACTGAGACCAAATTTTTCTTCAGACCTGGAACATGCATAACATATTTAAATTGAAATGTTTTGCCTAAATCCCTTTGAACGGTAATGGTACCAATCCCGGTAGCACTGTACTATCCGTTGTCACCCATATCTATATGCATCTAGAGATCTTTCTCCTCCAAGTCACTAAAAAGTTAATTATCTTCCATCATGTGAAAGGAAGCACCACTATCCAAATACCACACCAATCCCAATGCACTTGAAACCATGCATGCGATAAAGGAGAAGCCAAGCTCAAATTGTGAGGCAAGGGCCTAACCAGCTACAACTCCAACAACTTTATTGTTATTCTTCTTTTGTGGATAGTTAGTAGCAAGATGCCCATGTTCGTGACAGTGAAAACACTTCATCTTGGACATATCCAACTTCTTGCCTTTATACTCAGATTTGGAATGGAATTTATTCCCCTTCCCCTTCTTTGCATTGGAATTCAAAGCACAATCCTCTTCATCATCATGATTTAATGAAGAGCCATCTCTGGTGTTCTGCTTGAACTCCTCTTGCACCAGATCTGACCATAGTCGTTCCTAATCCAGAAATTTTTCCTGTCTGTTGACAGAGTCTTCATAACTGTGCCAAATCTTAGGAAGTCTCAAGAGAGCGAAGCTCACCAATTCATCATTAGCAACAATTATTCCCACACTCCCCAGTTCATCCTGTCATTGGAAAAATTTTCTGAGATACTTTGGAATGTTGTCGCCCTTTTCCATCTTGATCTTCCTAAGTTTATCTTTGAGTTCCAATTTCCTATGGTTGCTACTGCTTTGGAATAGATCCGTAGAAGCCTTCCACATATCATATGGTGTGTATTTCCCATGAGGGCTTGAGGCAATGTGGTCTCATACTCCCTCCAACAGGATCCTCCTCGCCTTTTCCACTTTATTTTTCCATGCATCAAGATTGGTAGCATCTGACGAAGCAGGCTTAGGAACATCATTGTCACTGAATTCCTTCAGGACATTGTCTTCGAGTATTGCCTCCATATTTTCCTTCTAAGAAATGTATTTTGAACTGCCCTCAGTGCATACTCTAACCTCGAGCCACTGAAATCCATTTCGATCTTGAATCAGTTGTAGCACCAAGAAAGTCTTGCTGCAAATTCGAATTCTTTCCACCAACAAACTCAGCTCTTGCTTCACTATTGAAATTTCCTGTGCTCTGATACCATGTAGAAATTTATACAAAATACATGTATTTCCTAGATTCTCCTCATCTAAAAATATGCTACTCTTAATTACATAATTTCTTCTACAAATATTTGTGGAATTTAAAACACAATTGCCAATTACAATATCATAAAGAAAGATAAATCACACACAAAAAATATAATTTACTGGGGAAATATTATAGGTAAAAAAACCCCACTATCTTCTATTGTATATTATATCATGGATCATGAAACAATTACATACAAAGCTATAATCCAAGAGCTCTCAGTACATGAGCTAACTTTCTCACACTGTCATACAAAAATTGGCAAGTTCCTTGGTCAATTTACTATCTCCAAACAACCCGCATCCAATGTGCAATCCCAACTGACATCAATCCATGAATGAGTGCAATCCTGCCTACCTTGACTGAGCAATCCTCATGGGCACATCCAATTTGTGTGTGGTTGCATGTGTGAAACTAGATAATGCCACAACTGATAGTTTACTTCCCTTTCACCTAGAACTCAATCGGGTCTCCACTATATCTAAAATGCATGCTGTTAATAATAGTAAATATTAAGTTGCATGTGAGACCACACATTGTGAATTAATTAATAATTAATTAACTTGATCTCTCACTAGCGTATCTTCAATTACAACTAGAAAAACTAAGTTTAACTACTTTATAGCTTGCATAACTTTGCTTCAAACTCTGTTACAACTTCGAATCACTCAGTTACAACTAAGTCAACCTACATGTCTCACCAACCAACCACTTAACTCAAAATTACTTTAGCTAACTGATTTTCCACTTCAGTTAACTATTTCCAAGTGCTAGTTGAGAATAGAATATATTTTATTGTACAACTACTATTAAGGGATAATAATAGTAGACATGAACCTATAAATAGACATGAAATCTATAAATAGAATTTTCACATACATTTATAAATATACATACACCTAAAAATAGCCTGAGTTGCCATCCTAGTGTAGGTGCTTCCTTTCACTAGGATCTTCTTGTTGAATCTCAACATGTAAGTCTATCCCATTGGAACTCATAGCTACAATGTGATTTACCTGTATCTTCCTCCTAAGAGCATCTACAACCCTAATCTCTTTACCTTTGATATACTTGATCTCTAAGTCGAACTGTTGGGAAAAATATTGAGAGGGGGGGGGGGTGAATCAGTATTTAGTGCAGACTGAAAACTTTTTAACTTTTTCTTTCTCTACAACCCATGTGCTACTTTACTGAATAAAACTCGCGTATAAACGCGGATATCCTTCAGACAACTCGCATATGTCTAGAGATATAATTATTTCTTTTAATTCTTAACTTGGATCATTGTATCATTCATTCATCAGATTTATAGTAAGCAGTAAATAGATGCAGTAAGAACAGAATAAATCAACACACATAAGTAGCACACATGAACACCAGGATTTAAGGTGGAAACCCAATTTGGGAGAAAACCACCGCTGTCGTCATCTCAGTCTTCAATATTTATTATGTAAAGAAAACTTCTTACAACCATGTACTGACGCAGACTCATACCAGCACGCAGGCACCCACCTGCAGAAGTCCACAACCTTCTCTCGTTTACCAGCCTCTCCTCGAAGGGAGCTACAACCCCCTGCTCTCGTTTACCAGCCTCTCCTGGAAGGGAGCTACTAGCCCCTGCTCTCATTTACCAGCTACTACTGGAAGGGAGCCACTACCCCCTCACTGAAGGCTTGACCCTCAGTACCACTGCTGACCACGTTTCATCAATTTTCAAACTGGATCAAACAGCTTCAACACAACCCTCACTTATCAACAAATATACTTTGCCCAATTCTTCAAACAGAATAGTGAAACCACTGTAACCAGAATATCAGAGATAACCCAGACTTCAGAATAGATATGCAGAAACACATTCAACCTTGATAAATATACGAGCTTTTATTTAATTATACCCGCGTATACACATGCTCTTCATGAAACTAACCCGCGTATACATCTGTGCATTTTTCAAAGAAAAACCTAACTGTCCATACGCGCTTTTATTGAACCAGATCCACGTATACACGCGCTTTTCATGAAATGAACCTGCATATAGATCTATAAAAGATAAACTTTGCAGAATAGATCAGATCTATGAACTTACCCAGATTTCTTCAATTTCTTCATCAGATTTGTGCCAGGTCTTCATCACTTATTTTCAGATCATCTTAGAGATTCATCATTTCTAGATCTAGAGATCTTGAACCTTCAACATATTCATAGGTGCATCATAGATTCAGATCTATCAATTAAGAACAGAATTCAACCATGCAGATATACTTCAGAGTGAAGTATTCATTAATGCCTAGACACTTGCACACCTTGCACTATTATTCTTTACTCCTTATATAGGTTTAGCCTTTATCAATACCATGAGCCAAAAACCACACCACTTCCGATGGTATTCCTAGACGGGATCAAATAGATAATCCAACGCTCAATACAATGGGCCAATACCATGGTAACACCCCTTGGTATTCTAAATTTGGAGCGCAAAAGGGCATAGGCGACTTGGCACATACTTTTCCGCGTGCATACGCTACTTCACCTTAACAAACCCGCGTATGCTTTGTAGCATAACTTATTTATCATTATTCTGGGACTTTCTGAATTCCTTTCTTTTGCTACTTCTGAACTGATCTGTAGATACATTAGATTTACATTCATCAAGTCAGTTTCCATCACGAACAACTTCATTAAGCAGGTTTCATCAAATTCAACACATTGTATCACATTTCCAACAATCTCCCCCTTTGGACTTGATGGCAACCATGATGGTGTTTGATCATCACAACAGATAGATACATTGAATATAACCATTATGAAAACACCATGATGCTCTCCCCTTATTCAAACACCATGTTACTCTCCCCCTTTGACATCAAGGGAAAAGGGCAGATGAAAACCAAAACAAGGTTTTTCTCCTCATGTAGAAAGAAGAGCTCTGTAGATCTGATGTGCATTGAAATTACCTTGCTCCCCCTGAATTCATGCTAAATCTTCAAACATATTATTCAATGAAGTACATGACTCTATGACCTTTCCTATCACCAAGGAATCATACTTACAGCAAAGATCCAACCATGTGGATTTACATATGTGACTCAAGTACCCAACCAAGTGGGTTTACACATTTTGACTCAACTACCCAACCAAGTGGGTTTACAAATTTGAACAAGTCCTTACATGATTGAATATTACAATTTTACATCAGAGGTATCATCATGACCTTTTCATCAAATTACAAATATGAATTTTTATAATCAAGACCAAGGAATCTCAAACATGAGATCAGATCACAGCAAATCAAGAGAATGCCAACAATGCATCCTTTCCACATGACCAATGCTCCCCCTTAGCTTGTGCATCCTGAACACTTTTAACAGCAAATCATCAAGGCATCTTCACCCAATATCAAAGAGTGAAACAAAATTATAAGAGCTGAAACATCATCAGAGATTCCAAACAACATCAGAGATACCAAACAGTACTACAACTGTGCTGAAGAATGCTGACCCAAGTAAAATTTGTCAGCAATTAACCATACGCGGTTTTCTTTGTATGAACTCACGTATATACGCGACTATATTTCAGGAAACCCGCGTATCCAATTTAATCTTTTGAATTTAAGCAGTTCTGATTTTCTTCATGGTAGAGACTACTCCCAGCTTTTTTCTGAGATATTCGAACGCTTCCCTGGGCAGAGGTTTGGTAAATATATCAGCCACTTGTTCTTTGGAGGGAACATTCTCCAGCTTCACCTTTTGTTCAAGCAATTTTTCACGTAAGAAGTGATACTTGATGGGAATGTGCTTGGTATTTAAATGCATAATAGGATTCTTTGAAATACTGATGGCACTTGTATTATCACACATAATGGAGATAGGAGGTGAGCACTTGATTTGAAAGTCTTGTAAGGTTTGCATCATCCAAAGAAGTTGCGTGCAACATGATGCAGCAGCCACATATTCTGCTTCTGCTGTAGATAAGGCAATAGAGTTTTGCTTCTTGCTGAACCGAGATACTAACCGAAACCCCATATAGAATGCACCACCACTGGTGCTTTTCTGATCATCAACACTTCCAACCCAATCTGCATTAGTGTAAGTATGAAGAGTAAGATCAGCATTCTTTGGATACCATAGTCCAAAGTCTTGAGTTCCTTGTAGATATTTGAATATTCTTTTGATAGCCTGAAGGTGAGACTCTTTTGGATTAGCTTGGAATCGGCCTGAAGAACCTGTAATCATGCATAATGTCTCACCAGTCTGGAGATAAAAGAGATCTCCTTATCATAGATCTAAATTCTCTGGTTGATTCACCTGGGAGAATCATCATAGAACCGAGATTACATCCCATATCATTGGTGTACTTAAGGTGTTTGCACTCTTCCATGCCATACTTCTTCAGACTTGTTGGTATGTATTTTTCCTGCATAAGAATATTTTCATCTGTAGTTTGATGCACTTGCAAGCCAAGAAAGAATGTTAGTTCCCCAAGTAAAGACATTTCAAATTCTTGCTGCATAACAGAAGCAAATTTCTGACTCATAGATTCTTCATTACTTCCAAAAATGATATCATCAACATACACAACCATAATCAATAGATTTTCATTTTCAATTTTTGTGTACAAGTTGCTATCAGCAGATCCATTTGAAAATCCTTGTTGATGAAGATATTTGTCAAGATGATAATACCATGCCCTTGGAGCTTGTTTGAGACCATATAGAGCCTTTTTAAGTCTACAAGCAAGATTTTCATCATTTCCCAAAATGAACCCTTCTGGTTGTTCTATATACACTTCTTCTTCTAGATCACCATTGAGAAATGCATATTTAACATCCATTTGATAAACTTTGATTTTTTGAGAACTTGAAAAAGCAAGAAACATTCTTATGGCTTCAAGTCTAGCTACAGGAGCAAAAGTTTCTTCAAAGTCTATACCTTCTTGTTGAGTATACCCCTTGCAAACAAGTATAGCTTTATTTCTTACAACATGCCCATTCTCATTTAACTTTCTTTTGAATATCCATTTAGTTACAATGACATTTTTGTTATGAGGTCTTGGTACTAATTCCCAAGTGTGATTATTTTCAATTTGATCAAGCTCTTCATTCATGGCTTGAACCCAAAATTCATCTTTGCTAGCTTGATTGACATTGTGAGGTTCAATAGTAGATAGAAATGCCAGATAGATAGAAGATCCCACAAGAGTCCTTCTTGTTTGTACACCTGATCCCTTATCTCCCAAAATTTGAGATTCTGGATGATTCTTTTGAACATATCTGGATGGAGCCTTTTCAGATAAATCATCTTCAAGTTCTTCATTGGGTTCATTGTCTATATCATTTCTATTTGATGTAGAAGGACATAAGTCACCATCGTCTTCATTTGTTGTTTGTTTTTCTTCCTTTGGGGCTGCAGGAGACTCATCAATAACAACATCAATACATTCGACAATCTTCCGAAGTCTTTTATTGTAACATTTATATGCTCTACTTGTAGAGGAGTAACCAAGAAGTATTCATTCATCTTCTCTAGGTTCAAACTTGCCAAGTTTTTCATCATTATTTTTGATAAAGCATTTACTTCCAAAAACTCTAAAATGCTTCACAGATGGAGAATTACCATACCAGAGTTCATATGGATTTTTGTCACTATTTACATAAAATTGTGCCTTGTTGAGAATGTTTACCGCTGTATGTGCTGCTTCTCCCCAAAATGTGTCAGGTGTTCCAGAATCATCAAGCATAGCTCTAGCCATTTTTTGAATTGTTCTATTCATTCTTTCTGCTATGCCATTTTGTTGTGGAGTTCCAGCTACAGAAAATTGTCTTTTTATGCCATGTTGTTCACAAAATTCAAGGAATTCATTTGAAGTATATTCTCCTCCTCGATCAGATATAAGACATTTGAGTTTTAGATCTACTTCATTTTCAACTAGAGCCTTGAAGATCTGAAATTTCTCAAATGCTTCATCTTTGTGCTTTAGCAACCCAATCCAACACATTCTAGAGAAATCATCAATAAATAAGATATAGTATTGTTCACCACGAGGTGACTTTTTCCTCATAGGTCCACATATGTCAGTATGAATGAGTTCAAGAGGCCTACTTGACGATCCTTCCTTGGCATTAAATTACACTCTGGTCTTCTTGCCGAATTGGCACGATTTGCATATGATACTTTCAGGTAGAGTAATATTGGGAAGACCACGAACAGCATTAAGTCTGCTTGATTTTTTGATTTGAGAGAAACTTAGATGCCCCAACCTTCTATGCCATAGCTAGGTTTCTGAAGATTTACTCAAGTAACATTTTTCTTTGCAGTTCTTCAATACATATAGGTTTCTTGGAGTTCTCTTTCCTTTTATAATTGTTTTACCTGTATCAAGATCACGAACCACACATTATTTTGAACTAAAGACAACTTCAGTTCCTTGATCACACATTTGACTTACAATTAACAAGTTATGCCTTAATCCATCCACATACATGACATCATTAGCCTTCATATTTTCTTTTAGAAACACAAACCATTTTCCTTTAATTACAGCATGAGTATCATTTCCAAAAGAAACTTTCTTTTATTTTTCTAGTGTACTATATGCATGAAGTTTGGTTTTTTCACGTGTCATGTGTCTTGAGCATCCACTATCAATGTACCATTGATTTTCTTCACCTTCTGCAAATAACGCTATGCCACAATTTTCAACCTGTAATTCCTTCTTTTTCCATACTTTGGAGTTTGAAGGAAAATGCTCTCTTGGCTGAACTTTGCTCCTGCATTCAGATTCTTCATGCCCAAAGTTATTGCAATAAGCACATTCAAATTCATTTAGAAGAGGAGAAAAATTGTTATAGGTATTCTTCTTTTTTTCAATATCAATCCTTTTCTTTCTCGCTTCTCTTGTCATGATGGTTTTATATGCAACACATTGAACAACTTTGTGACCAAAATTGTGACATGAGAAACATTGTCCATTGAAGAAGAAATTTCTGCGATCATGAAATCTTCTACTTGAATTTACCTATTGATTGGTGTTTCTTTGAAATATATTCCTGTTCGTGTTCTTTGAATTGAGATGATCATGCTTCACATGTAAAGATTCTTGCTGAGTGGTAGAATTTTTTAAACCAGATGTAGCTGCTTTTAGATAATTTAGTGCTGAAGCCTGAGAAGATTCCCCGATATATCCAAGACTTGTCTTTACAAGAGGAGAGCGTTGTACCTTGATAATTTCATTTAGGGTTTCAGATCCTTTAGCAAATCTGAGATTCAGAGTCTTTTCTTTCTCAAAATCTTTTCTTAGACTTACCACTTCACATTCTAATTTCTCAATGTGTTTCTTTGCTTCTTCAAACTGCCTTTTCAGAACCTCTATGGTTATTTTCCTTTCTTCTAAGAGTATTTTACTTTCTTATAAGTGTATTTTGAGTTTATTGTTTTCTTCAAGAAAATCATTGTCCTCTAGAGCATCCACAAAAGTATCATTTTCTTCTCTAGATTCAAATTCCATGATAAGTCTAAGATCTTGTTCACATTCTTCCTCACTATCAGATAACCCATCACTATCTTCATAAGTATAGTAACCTTTTCTAGTGCTAGACCGGTTCTTATTTATTCTTGCTACTTATTTTCATTTTGCAGATATTTCTTTATAATGACACTTAGCAGCATAATGACCAACTCTTCCACAATCAAAACATTTGAAAGGAAGCTTACCTCTGAAACGTTCTGTGCCAAGTTGAAGTTTATTTACAAAATTTACCTCATCTTCTTCTGAGATATATCCTGATCCTTCTGCTTCTTGCACTTCTTTCCCTTTTGTAGAATCTCTAAAGATGGCTTCTTTGACTTCAGATGGTCCTCCTCTTCTCATTTCATATGTGGTTAGTATGCCATGAAGTTGTACTACAGTAAGATTCTGAAGATCCTGTTTTTCTCATACGATTTACAACATCATCAACATGTAAAAAGAAACTGGCAATACTCTCATCACTATGCATCTTTAAATTTTCATATTCAATTCTGAGAGTTTGGAGTTTTGCACCTTTGACCTTTGCATCACCTTCATAACTTAGAATGATTTTGTCCCAAATTTCCTTTGTTGTATTTAGCTGCATAACTTTGACAAATTCAGATTCAGTCGGACTTACCGTTATAGCATTGAACGCTTTTTCATTTGATTCATAATTCTTCTTTTCAGTCGGATATGTTGGTATTGTAGCTGGATATTGATATCCTTGTCGAAAAATGGCCCATACATCTATTCCCATAGACTAAAGATAGGATCTCATCCTTGTTTTCTAGAAGATTAAATTGCTTCCATTAAAGATTGGAGGCTTGATAGATGCTGTTCCATCTTGATTGCTCATCTTGCTTGATCTTCCTTCTAGCGGCTAAGCTTTTTTAGAAGGACCTGCTCTGATACCAATTGTTGGGAAAAATACTGAGAGGGGGGGGGGGGGGGAGGGTGAATCAATATTTAGTGCAGACCGAAATTTTTTTAACTTTTTCTTTCTCTACAACCCATACGCTACTCTACTGAATAAAACTTGTGTATACACGCGGATATCCTTCAGACAACTCGCGCATGTCCAAAGATATAATTATTGCTTTTAATTCTTAACTTGGATCATTGTATCATTCATTCATCAGATGTATAGTAAGCAGTAAATATATGCAGTAAGAACAGAATAAATCAACACACATAAGCAACACACATGAACACCAAGATTTAAGGTGGAAACCCAATTTGGGAGAAAACCACCGCTGCCGTCGTCTCAGTATTCAATATTTATTATGTAAAGAAAAATTCTTACAACCATGTACTAGCACAGACTCATACCAGCACGCAGGCACCCACCTGTAGAAGGCCACAACCTTCTCTCGTTTACCAGCCTCTCCTCGAAGGGAGCTACAACCCCCTGCTCTCATTTACCTGCCTCTCCTGGAAGGGAGCTACTACCCCCTGCTCTCGTTTACCAGCTACTAATGGAAGGGAGCCACTACCCCCTCACTGAAGGCTTGAACCTCAGTACCACTGCTGACCACGTTTGATCAATTTTCAAACTGGATCAAACAGCTTCAGCACAACCCTCACTTATCCACAAATATACTTCGCCCAATGCTTCAAACAGAATAGTGAAACCACTGTAACCAGAATATCAGATATAACCCAGATTTCAGAATAGATATGCAGAAACACATTCAACCTTGAGCAATATACGCGCTTTATTTAATCATACCCGTGTATACACGCGCTCTTCATGAAACTAACCCGCGTATACATCTGTGCATTTTTCAAAGAAAAACCTAACTGTCCATACGCGCTTTTATTGAACCAGATCTGCATATACACGCACTTTTAATGAAATTAACCTGCGTATAGATCTATAAACGATAAAATTTTCAGAACAGATCAGATCTATGAACTTACCCAGATTTCTTCAATTTCTTCATCAGATTTGTGTCAGGTCTTCATCACTTCTTTTCAGATCATCTTAGAGATTCATCATTTCTAGATCTAGAGATCTTGAACCTTCAACATATTCATAGGTGCATCATAGATTCAGATATATCAATTAAGAACAGAATTCAACCATGCAGATATTGTTGAGAATGCAACAAGATGATGGAGCTTAGTGAAAAGAAGTCACCTTCACTAAGTGGGCTCGCAGGCTATTTTTGGTGCAAAGTCTATTTTTAGATTATGTCTATTTTTAGACATATGGATCATGGTCTATGAGTTGCAGGATGCTATTTGTGGATGGTTGGTCAAGTTGGTAAAAATAGATGGACCTCTATTTTTAGACATACTGGGCGGAGTCTATTTTTAGACCGCCGGGCTAAAAATAGAACAGTCAAATATTATTAACCCTTAATAATATTTAGACTATAAACATTATCTTATCCTCTTGGAGCACTTCAGTTTGATGCTTGGATGTGGCACATGCAGCTGACAGAAGGAAATACGCTTTTCCTAAGGGTTAGTTGAACCATTGCATGGTTGACTTCAGTTAGAACTCATGTGGCAGAGTTTGGTGGAGTTGATGAGACAGTTGGTGGAGTTGTGTTTAGTTTAACTTAGTTGAACTAGTTGTATTTAGTCTAACTGATAAATACATTAGTGATGAGTGGTGTGAATTAATTATTAATTAATTCACTAATTATTAACTCATAAATCAACTAAAGAATACATCAGTTAACTGCAATGCATGGACAGTTCAGTGGAGACCAGAGTTAGAGGTGGGTGAAAGGGTGAGTCTACTATCAGTTGTGACTATAGCTGTGCATGAGATTTGCACACACATTGATTGAGATTTCCAATGAGGATTGCACAGTACAAGCCAAGGGGATTCGAACTTGGATCTCACAATTAACCATCTTGGATTGCGCAGTAGAGGCAGGCTAACAGGTGGAGGAGATTTGAACTTGTGACTTGTTCATATCTGAGCTTGTGTAGTGTGTAACAATTGGAGATAGTGCTGAGAGCCTGTGAGGAGTTTGTACTATGATTGTTACATGTTCTCTATCATTATAATATACAGATAGTTGGGGGTTTTCAGCTGTAAGCTTTCCCCATTACATACTGTGTTGATATGTGTGATTGATTAATGTTTCAATGTGCGCATGCGATTGCTTTTAATTCCACAAATTGATGATCAATGGTAGAAGAGGTTATGTATTATGCATGAAGCTCAAATAGTGTGTAATCGGGATAATCTAGGTGAATAACTCATCTATTATTTAAATTTCTACAGATATACTTCAAAGTGAAGTATTCATTAATGCCCAGACACTTGCACACCTTGCACTATTATTCTTTACTCCTTATATAGGTTTAGCCTTTATTAATACCATGAGCCAAAAACCACACCACTTCCGATGGTATTCCTAGACGGGATCAAATAGATAATCCAACGCTCAATACAATGGGTCAATACCATGGTAACTCCCCTTGGTATTCTAAATTTGGAGCGCAAAAGGGCATACGTGACTTGGCACGTACTTTTCCGCGTGCATACGCTACTTCACCTTAACAAACCCGCGTATGCTTTGTAGCATAACTTATTTATCATTATTTTGGGACTTTCTGAATTCCTTTCTTCTGCTACTTCTGAACTAATCTGTAGATACATCAGATTTACATTCATCAAGTCAGTTTCCATCACGAACAACTTCATTAAGCAGGTTCCATCAAATTCAACACATTGTATCACATTGCCAACAATCTCCCCTTTAACTCATCAATAAGGTTGTCATCAACTTTATCAAGTAGGTTACCATCAAGGACAACATATGCCAACATGAAATTACTGATCATGGCCAACCATCTAGCTTTCACGGAATTCATATTCGGTTGGTCAAATAGATACCTCAAACCACTATGATCACTCATCATTAAAAATCGTCTACCCAGAAGATAGTGCCTCCACATATTCAAAGCATGAATGATTGCTGCCAGATCAAGATCACGTGTCAGATAATTCTGCTCGTTCTCATTTAGTTTTTGTGACTCATAGAATACCACCTGTCCTTCCTGGATAAGGACTCCACCAATTACTCTCTTGCAATCATATGTACATACCAAAAACTCTTTGTCCAGATATTTGATATTTAACACTGGAGCATGTGTCAACAACTGCTTCAATTTCTAAAAAATGGTCGCACATTCCTCTATCCATTAAACATTCTTACCTTTCCTTTGAAATGATGTAATAGGATAAGAAATTTGTGAGAAGTTCCTGATGAACCTCCTATAATAACTTGACAACCCCATAAATGACCTTACCTCATCCACATTCCTAGGAGGTTCCCACTCCATGATAGATCTTATATTTTCTATATCCATTAATATGCCTTCCTTGGGGACAACATGTCCCAATTAATGTACCTTTATCAGAAAGAAACTGTATTTTCTAAGCTTAACCTACAACTGATACTCTTTTAGAAATATCAACATTGATGCTAAATGTTTGGCATGCTCTTCTTCATTTTTAGAATATACAAATATATCATCAATGAACACAATAAAAAACCATTAATCAAGCACATAAAGGTAGCTGGAGCATTAGTCAAATCGAATGGAACTACAAAAAACTCATAATTCCCATACCTAGTCTGGAAAGCTGTCTTGTGAATGTCATCTTACTTAATGCGTACTTGATGATATCTGAATCTTAGATCAATCTTCGAGAACACTACTGCTCCCTTCAACTGATCAAACAAGTCGTCAATCCTCGGCAATGGATACCTATTCTTGATGGTCACCTTGTTCAACTGATTGTAATCAATGCATAATCTGAGAGTACCACCATTATTATTCACAAACAATATCGGTGCACCCCATGGTTATACACTTCGTTGAAAGTATCATTTTTCAAGCATTTCCTTTAACTGAAACTTCAACTCTACTAACTCTGGAGCACTCATCCTGTAAGGTGCATTAGATTTCGGTGCTGTCCCTAGTACCAACTCAATAGAAAAGTATACTTCCCTGTGAGGTGGAAAATATGAAATATCTACAGGATATACATCATGAAACTGTTGTAAAATTGGGTACCTGCTCAATACATTTGCATCCTCAACTTCCTTACCTTTGTCACTAGAAATGTGCATTGCAAATAACACACTCTCTTTAATTGAACTATGCTTGGCCTGCATAGCTGTAACCCTTATCACTGATGTTGATTTCTTATTACCCTGAAAGATTCTCTTCTCCCCATTATCTTCCAAGCACTCAATAACCTTGTCATAACGATCCAGCTTGGTCCTACGAATATACAACTGGTCCATACCCAAAAGCATGATATACGAACCCAATGAAAATACATTCAAATGTGCGGAAATAGGCATACCATTCCATTCAAATGCACAAGATCTTACCCAATGATGAACTAGCTTCTTTGTACTTGGTGCCAACTGCACTAACCAAGATTCTACATGCAATTATTTATTCAAACCATACTTATCCACCAAGTCTGTGTTAACATAACTATAATTAGACCTAGGTTCAATCAAAATAGAAAAAAATTGATCATAAATATTACCATCCATCTCAATGAAAAATTTCTAATTGCATTCCTTCATGTTATCAAGTGTTTCATAGATATGAGAAAATGCTCTGACCAACATCCCCAACAGTCTGCACCTCCTGTGCACTATAAATATGAGGCCTACCACCCTGATTATACGGAAAATATTTCTTGAGATATTCTTTGACACATCTCCAACACTCCAAATGTCTCGTACTATCACTTCTATGTTGTTGTTGTGATCTATGTCCCTGTATTCTACATCTAACTTCTTGTATGGTGCCACATTATCTTTCTCTTCTGCATTCTGAGGCCTTGTTCTTTTCAACTTCCATTTAAATTTAAAATTTTCCTTCCCTTTATATCCTTGCTAAGACTCATTCTTATGCTTTGAATGCTTGTAACATTAATTCAACTTCCCAATAACTTCCTCAAGTGACTGAGGCTCATCATACTCAATCCGATATGAAAATAATAATGGAAATCCATTGAAAAAATACTAAAATTTATCCTTTTCATCTTTAAAATATGATACATACCTCAATAGGTCCAGGAACTTAGTTATATACTCCTCATTTGTCATCGATCCCATCTTTAACTCATAGAATTATTTGGAATTACTGTCGTAATACCTGTTATCACCCAAAAATTCTCAAAACATCATTGTGTCGACTCTGCTTTTGGTCATGATTTCAAGGAGGTTTTAGATAGGTTTTAAGTCATTTCATGATTGAAAAGGTAAGTGATAGGCTTTAAGTCTCAAAAATGTCATCTTTTATTTCCAAATAAAGTTTAGAAGTCTTATTCCATGGTTTAAAGATCCCATCATCCATTTAGAAGTTTTAAAAGGTCAGTTTTCATTTTCAAATAAAGTCCTTTAGGTTCACTTCATGGTCAAATAGGTCATATTTTTCATTTAGGGGTCATGCCATGAATTTTTTGGTTAAAGTTTTGCAATCATATAGGAATCCACGTTTTCGTAGCACAACTAGTTCATAAAAGGTGATTTGCGCTACGAAAACAAGCTGTTTTCATAGCGCACTATGAGGTAAAAACCTTGTTTTTCTGTTTTTAGTGGTCAACTTCCAAAGGGGTTCCTGAGCAACCAAAAAATAATTTTTGAAAAATGAAAGAGGATTTTATTCCTAACATACAATAACCTCTCTTAGTTTCTTTAAATTAATTATGAGGTGGGAGAAATTAATGACTCAACTTGCGCTACAAAACTGCTGAAAGTCATTGAGAGAAAAACTTTGCTTTAAGATTTTAGTAGTTCACTTCAAGATCAGTTTTTGGCCACAAGAAAAGGTATTTTGAAATTACAAAGGAGATATCTCTTCATAACATCTCCATCTACAATAACCTATCCCACTTTTCTCACAAGTGTTACCAGTTGGGAGATACAAGGCTTTCTTTGAAGCCATATTTTCAGAAATCAGAATTTTCAGTTTTACACAGGTTGTTCAAAGACAATTTTTGGGCAGTAGGAGAGGTATTTAAAAAAAAGGGAAAGTTTTTTGTTCAAGACATAATGGTATCCAAAATCCTCCATCAATTTTTCAAAATAAATTATGGGTGAGAATATAAAAGCTCTGTCTCAACATCTATTTTTTAGATGAAAAAGTGCAGTAAAAGATAAATCTTAAATCAGTTTTGATATTAAAAAGAAGATCATTTTTGAAGAATAACATCTTATAAATTTAATTTGTTTTGATTTTTGGTGATCATACCAATCCTTGTGAAATTTTGAGAATCCCCAAACTTTAAATTTTTGAAGACTGTGTTAAAAAAGAGCATACACAGCAGTTTCGTAGCGCGCTACGAAACTGTTGAAAGTGAACTTTTAACACTTTATATATGTATTTTGGTGGTAAGGTCTGTTGATTTTCAAGTTTTAATGTTGCTGGTAGATAGATGAGGATCATAGATGAAGATTCAGATTGTATAACAAAACAAAGAATGGTTTAAAGGAATATTTTACAACGCTATAAAATCTGCGCTACGAAAACACTCTTTTCGTAGCGTAGTCAGATTTCATCTCCTTTTCTATTTTTTCGAGGATTTATTTTTAACACATGCCACATATATGAAATAGTCATCAAGGCCAGCAAAGTTGCTCGAAGATAATCATGAAGGTTAAAGGGCTAAAAAGTAGGAACTCTATCTCATGGTTTTTAGGACAGTTGGGTCATGAATCAGTAGGGTTTATAACAAGACTAAAGGCATCATCCAAATTCAACCTCATAAGGTTGTAGTTGTCAAATAAAACATTAAAGGTTAGATAATTTTGTTTTCAAACATGTTTAGGAGTTTAACTCCTATTTGTATTAGGACTCCTAAAAGACAGTTAGCTGTCAGCTTGTAATTAATAGTTTTTTTTATGAATAGAATAGGTGTCAAGGATAGAATTCGAATTCTCCTAATGATTGATCATGGAATCCAAGATTTTAAATTCTCTATATAAAGAATTAGGTCGAATTCATATGGGTTGGAGAATTTTTGGCCCAGCTGCTCCTTTATGTTATGGACTATAATTAGTAATACAAAGAGGTTTTTTTCTTCTTGACAGATCTAAGTTTCTCATGGGGTTTAATGTTTTCTTGATCTATATGTTACTTTAAATTACTTGCAGTAGATCTTATTACTATTACTCTGAATTCACAACCATGTGCTCTGACTTCCTTTAGTAATAGGATGACTTTTTTTTTCCTGTATCTTGTGACTAAAATACCTTTGAACCACTAGCACTAGATTTCATTTCTATTACTCAGAATTCATAATGATATGCTCTGACATCCTTTAGTAATGGAATTATTGTTTTGACCTATGTTATTGAGTGAATTTTCCCTTTTAGCAACCCTATTTTTCTAATCTCCCATGTCAATAGATCTTGCCATTGAATCTACTGACTTGTTGACTCCATAGCCCAATGGTAGTAAGCCTTCATCTTTTAACCTATAAACATACAAAATCACAAACCACAGAGTTTTCCATCTATCTATATATTATATCATTAACCCTTGAGAGAGCCCTCTCAGGCTAAGGAGGCTAAGCCTCAGCTAAAATATTGGTTTCAAATAGTTACTCAGAGTCTACTTTATGAGCATCCTATCAGGGTCAGATTTTGTGATAAAATTTTGGTGTGTCTTCCGGGAGCCTAAAGATTATTCATTCCCAAAATCAAGAAGCTGAACTTCTGAAGGTAGCAGGAGCTCATAATCTATTTGAGGATGCATAACTACCTTGGTGACTCCATTGTTGAGGAATTAAAAATTCATAGATTCATGGTGATTCCACTGTAGTTATGAAGAACTCAGATGCTGCCATTCTTATTTCAAGGTATGCATTCATAAATTTTTCAAGAATTCATGGTTTCCCAAATCATTTTCCCAAGGATACATATTTTTTAAGGAATGGTCCAAAATTCAATGGAGAAGATTTGAGTTTAAATTTGAAGCATATATCAGATTTCCGTGATTTTACCGAGCTTCTTAGAGTCAAACATGAAGATGTTTTCATTATGTTGTTCTATGATTCATTTCAAGGGAAATGTAAACAATGGATTGAAATTTTTCCTGTCAGATCTATTAAGTCATTTGCAGACTTTTGGCTTATGTTTTTGGAGGAATGGATAGAGAGAACAGAGTTGGTGGCAAACTTTCCTTCAATTCAAGGTTTCAAACAATGGAATGATGATCATATTAATGAAGAAATAGATGAAAATTTTTCTTTTTCCTTGTCTTCTTATCTAAAATCATTTGAGTTCAAGACAAAAGATAAGATAAAAATTTTGGATGAAGTTGCTAAGAACATTGAGAAAGACATTGAAGGCTTACAAGGTCAAATTCAATCATATAGTATTCATGATCATGATCATTATTTTCAAAAGCTTTCTATGACAGAACACAAAGAGAGAGTGTTTCTACCTTTCTCCTTTGAGATTGAGGAAGAATGCACTATTTTTGAAAATGATTTTGAAAAGCAGTTTGAGAGCACACAACTGATGTCTTATCTGGTTGATCAAAGCATGTATGTGTGGTCCAAAGTCTTAGAATGCCATGAGAAGTTTCAAACAGATTATGTCTTCTATGGTTCTATAACCAATTACATGGAAAAGATTTTTTGTTCATATTTCCAGTTATATTTTCATCTTGAAGATCAGATATATCTCATGCTACCTCAGTTATTTCAGTATCATGTTTACTTTTGCTTCAAGCACAGTCAAGAGATTCAAGTGTTAGATCAGATCAATGACTCGCTTCATTGGAAGTTTCATGTTCCTTGAGCTACAAATATAGATTGCAGCTAATAGGGTAGGTAGGTAGGAATGTGAAAATAAGGTCAAGGTAGGTTGATTGATCATTTTTAGTGGGTATAGTTTGAGTGCTTCTTGCAGAGACCATCAAACTTGAGCCCGAGGTGAAGACCATAAAAGTTTGAAGCAGATTGGGCAGAATTTCAGAGATTTATTTTAAAGGATGGATAACAGCATTGGAGCTACTGGTTCTTAGTGTACCACAGGGGCACACTATCCCAAGTGGAACCACTGTTATCACCCAAAAAGTCTCAAAACATCATTGTGTCAACTCTGCTTTTGGTCATGATTTCAAGGAGGTTTTAGATAGGTTTTAAGTCATTTCATGATTGAGAGGGCAAGTGATATTCTTTGAGTCTCAAAAATGTCATCTTTCATTTCCAAATAAAGTTTAGAAGTCTTATTCCATGGTTTAAAGATCTCATCATCCATTTAGAAGTTTTAAAAGGTCAGACTTTGGCCAACAGCCTTTAGGCTACCTTCATGGTCAATAGTCATATTTTTCTAGAATAGTCATGCCATGAAGTTTTGGGTTAAATTTTTGCAACTGCAGAGAATCCATGTTTTAGGCTAACTATTTCAAAAGATTAAAACAATAAAATGTGTTGTTTTCGTAGCAGCACAAGGAGCAAAACCCTGTTGCTTAGTAGTCAACTTCCAAAGGGGTTCCTGAGCAACTGAAAACTCATTTTTGAAAACTGAAAGAGGTTTTTCTTCCTAACATACTTAAATACAAAAACCTCTCTAAATTTCGTTTAATTCATTATTAGGTGGGAGAAATTGATGACTCAACTTCCGTTATGAAACTGCTGAAAGTCATTCAGAGAAAAACTTTGCTTTCGGGTTTTAGTAGTTCACTTCAAGATCCGTTTATGGCCAAAAGAAAAGGTATTTTGAAATTATGAAGGAGGTTTCTCTTCATAAAATCTCCATATACAATAAAATATCTCATTTTTCTCACAAGTGTTACCAGGTGGGAGATACAAGGCTTTCTTTGAAGCCATATTTTTAGAAATCAAAATTTTCCAGTTTTACACAGGTTGTTCAAAGACATTTTCTGGGCAGTAGGAGAGGTATTTCAAAAAACCAAGAGAGGTTTTATTTCAAGACAGAATTTTATCCAAAATTGTCCTTCAGTTTTGAAAAATACATTATAGGTGAGAATATAAAAGCTCTGTCTCAACATCTATTTTTCAGATGAAAAAGTGCAGTAAAAGATAAATCTTAAATCAGTTTTGATATTAAGAAGAAGATCATTTTTGAAGAAGAACATCTTATAAAGTTAATTTGTTTTGATTTTTGGTGATCATACCAGTCCTTATGAAATTTTGAGAATCCCCAATCTTTAAATTTTTGAATACTGTGTTAAAAAAGAGCATACACAACAGTTTTGTAGCGCGCTACGAACTGCTGAAAGTGAAATTTTAGCACTTTATATATGTATTTTGGTGGTAAGGTCTATTGAGTTTCAAGTTTTAATGTTGCTGGTAGACAGATGAGGATCATAGATGAATATTTAGATTATAGAACAGAAGAAAGAATGGTTTAAAGGAGTATTTTACAGTGCTATAAAATCTACGCTACAAAAACAGACTATTTTCGTAGCGTAGTCATATTTCATCTCCTTTTCCATTTTTTCGAGGATTTATTTTTGCACAGGTGGAAGATTGAAGTTTTAATGAAAATTTAACACATGCCACATATATGAAACAATCATCAAGGCCATCAAATATACTCTAAGATAAGCATGAAGGTTAAAGAGCTAAAAAGCAGGAACTCTGTCTCCTGGTTTTTAGGACAGTTAGGTCATGAATCAACAGGGTTTATAAAAAGACTAAAGGCATCATCCAAATTCGACCTCATAAGGTTGCAGCTGTCAAAGGAAGCATTAAAGGTTAGATAAGTTTTTTTTCAAACATGTTTAGGAGTTTCACTCCTATTTGTATTAGGACTCCTAAAAGACAATTAGCTGTCAACTTGCAATTAATAGTTTGTTTGATGAATATAATAGGTGTCAAGGATAGAATTCAAATTCTCCTAATGATGGATCATGGAATCCAAGATTTTAAATTCTCTATATAAAGCATTAGTTCAAATTAATATGGGTTGGAGACTTTTTGGCCCAGCTGCTGCTTTATGTTATGGACTATAATCAGTAATACGGAGAGGTTTTTTTCTTCTTTACAGATATGAGTTTCTCATGGGGTTTAATGTTTTATTGATCTATATGTTAATTTAAATTACTTGCAATAGATCTTATTACTATTACTTAGAATTAAAAACCATTTGCTCTGACTTCCTTTAGTAATGGGATGATTGTGTTTTTCTTGTATCTTGTGAATAAACTACCTTTGAACCACTAGCACTAGATTTCATTGCTATTACTCAGAATTCATAATCATATGCTCTGACTTCCTTTAGTAATGGAATGATTGTTTTGACATATTTTATTGAGTGAATTAAATTTTTTAAAAACCCTATTTGTCTTAGCTCCCATGTCAAGATATCTTTCCATTGAATCTACTGACTTGTTGACTCCATAGCCCAATGGTTGTAAGCCTTCATCTTTCAACCTATAAACATACAAAATCACAAACCAAAGAGTTATCCATATATCTATATCTTATATCATTAACCCTTGAGAGAGCCCTCTCAGGATGAGGAGGCTAAGCCTCAGCTAAAATATTGGTTTAAAAGAGTTACTCAAAGTCTACTTGATGAGCAGCCTATCAAGGTCAGATTTTGTAATAAAAATACCTTTCTGATAAGTGCTTCTTCCTAAAAAGCCTCTTTAACTCATGCCAACTCAAGTCCTCTATCCTGATGTCTCTGACTCGCTTCACATCTTCCCACCATATATTTTCTTTTCCTCTCAGGCTGAAGATAACTACTCTAGACTTCATATTACCTATGTAATTATGAAACTCAAATAACTTCTTCATCCCAAGTAGCCAAGCCTCTGCATCTTCTAGCTTCTTCAAGTATCCATCAAAATTAGGTGGATTTTATTTCTTAAACTCCTATGGAAATTATCCCCTATCACTCCTCCTATAAGGATAATAACGATGATGATAATAATCCATCTTAGAACCAGAACTAGAGTAGTACTTATGTCCATCACCTCTCCTATTCAGAGTGTCCAAATTCTTCCATCTCTCACTATGTCATCTCTATCTGACTTGTGATCACCATGGGAACTACTTCCATATAGCCCATTAGTTCTGTCATCCTTCCCATGGTTGATCCAAAGTGGCCCATGTCGCTGCAATTTTGAAAAAATACGAAGGATTACTACATAAAAATTTTCTTATTTCTCTTATTCCTGCATGATTTTTTCATTTTCCACCTTACAAATCCTTATTTATTCCTTCAAAATCCTCAACGTATCTTCCAAGTCATAAGTTTTCCCAACACCAAAATGCTCATTTGAACCATAAGGAGAATCTCGTGAACTGTAATCTACCTTATTGCTATTCATGTTGATCCTTTTCCTACAAGGCATCTTGTGTCAGCTAAAAAAATCATAAACCAACCAACATACCTTAGCATAAATCGGGGAGGATATCTCATCTGCAAGATCAACCAAATCAACGTAATACATGTATAAACATAATAATAATATCATATAGATGTATAACATATAGATATCATCCTAACCAGAGTCCAGTCATTAATGCACGACCATATCAATCACATGCGAAGACCTCATGCATAATGACAACAACCATATCAATGTATAGTAACAACATGTAACCAAATCATACACTCTTGAGGATACATTCCACTAGAACACCCTCACTTTCACATGGAAACACCACTACAACCATGATCAACAACATGCATATGCAACAAGCATATAGATCACAAGGAAGTGTAACAAATGTGCAACTGACATGAATGCATGACTAACACATGCCGCCCATCCAGTCCAAGGGGTGAACCATGGTCTGATACCACTCTATAACACCCTCCTCCCACATCTACCCAAGTAATCGTCCAACTGGGGTAAACATGTGACAAGAGGCTACTATGATATGATTCAACCTTCCAAGCCACCTTAAGGTTGTGGAATCAACACCACACAAATCCAAAGACCTCTTGCACCTGCTATAGGACACCCAGGAGCCATCCAAACCTTCCAAGAAGCTAGCCCCTGAATCACACTGACATTTTCACAAATCAATCCCCTAATTTCTCCCTTTAAATGGGCAAGAGTGTGAATGGAAACCTTTAGTTGCTCACACATCATGGTTATACATGCGACTGGGGACTTTTACCAGTAGTTTTGAACCGAGTGAACATGATTTTTGTGCCACTTTTTCAAGCTCAGGGCTCAGGTCTCTTCCGAGAACTCCATGACACTTTCAAGAATTAAAAATAAAAATGGAATAATGAAACAAATGAAATTAATTTAACAAGGACTTGACTGGACCCCTACTAGCCATGACAAAAAATTCTTCAAACATGTCACAAATATGTAATCTATAGGTTTAAACAACATATCTAAGCATAGGTTATCATAATTATCTGAGAATCGCTAAGAAGAATTGTTCCCTTATATCATTAGTTGCCTTATCATATATTAGGTCATATATTCATTGCTCATTAGTTTACAAATAAAAACATGACGAGAGCCTTAAATTTTCAATGTCATAAAATACATTCATAACCAACATATAAATAACAGAAATACTAAGGATACAACAACCATAAATGCTACATATAATAAAATACATATACACATAAATTACCAAGGAAATAAACTCTTATTCATGACTGCAAAAGCCAACCTAGTATGGTAGTACCATGTTCCACCCGACCATCGATTGGCTGAGTCAAATCTCTTTTCAGCCATTCACCCCCATGCCATATTCCAAGGAAGAATATGGGACTCAAACCAAAAGAACCAACAAGGGATTCCCAAGGCTAAACCACCTCACCCTCATAAATATAAAACAATTTTACTGCAATCCTCATCAGATCATTAGGATAAAACAATAAATATGTAATAATAAGATTTCCCATAATATCCACTAGATCACTAGGAAAAAACAAGCATGGATTCCACTGTATTTCTCCACCTACACCGTGACGAATTTTACTGTCTCCTAGTCTCTAGGATTTACCACAATCCACACCAAATCACTAGCCCCTAATTGAGACTCCACTCTCCATGCTTTATCGTATATCCCATCTAGGGATTCTTAGGCTCGATGGAGAGCACCCACCTCTAGGATTTACTATATATCCCGCTATACACTGGTCGAGGATTCCTAGGACCACCGAGGAAACATAAAATATGGATTTACTGCAACCCACAGTGCAGTTCATGGGTTACTAGGCCATGTGTTTTTTCCTTGAGAGATCCACCTCACTCAACTTCGAATCCATCTCGCAAACTAGCTCAACCAAAACATGAGAACCCCATCAAACCATGGTTATCTAAAAATGGAAAGGCTAGGCTGAAAAAAATATCACGCCTGGGAAAAGCCATGCCAATGACAGAAAGAGAATCAAGAACACACATGCATAACCATGCATGCCAAATCTAGCAAGAAAACCACACATGCAAATTGATACCTGCAAAGAATCCCGTTGTAGCTTCTTGATCCTGCTTTTCCTTACTTAATCTTTGCTTCCTTTTTCCTTATTTTCCTTTCTTGATCCAATGTTGAAATGATCCAAGAAACCTCTAAGTGTCCAAGAGTGAGTGAGAGAAAGAGAGAATAGAGAGTGAGCTCCAAAACTGAACTAACAAAAGGTATAAACTGATCCTCATAAGAATTTTTATCAATTATGCCTCTATTTTCTTCATTTTCCATTATTTCCCTTCATTTTCCTCCTCTCATGAAACCTGTGACATTTCACCTTCCTTTTATCCTAATTTACATTATTTTCATAAATAAATGCCAAAAATTCCATTTTGCCTTTCCAAAGCCTTTGCCAATTTCCTTAGCCATAATAAACCAAATGAACACCCAGACTAGGATGTTTTGCCCAACATTCAACTTGGAATAAGTGTCCCATAACTGTGGTTATTATTTTTCCTTTATTAACTTTTATTACATGGAATTTTCACCAGGGTTGTTAGAAAATGGCCCCATGCAATATGACAATTCATGGAACTAGGACGAAGGAATTGGATATGGGTGTGGAGGTTGCGCTAATAGCCTACAACTATGCGGGATGCAAAATGATCGTTGGAAAAATGAATAGAGGGATTGGGGCGCATGGCATATCACCTATTCCCATGGTCCAAGGCCATGTGGTATCATGCAGAAACTAGGGGTGTAAGATCGACGAGGCTAGTGGGCCATTTAAAAAATTAGTTTAATATTTAATACAACAAGGCCAACCATTGCAAAGAATCGGGGATTGAAATCGAGACCTCTGGTGTTCTAACTAAGTTCCCAACCAATAGAATAAAAGACTGTTTTGTTCCTCAATTGGCAGAGCCAAGCAATTTTGTAGAGTGTTTTGCAGGTAGTTTGACGAAGGAGGCTTATCTTGGTAATTTTTCAACCTTATTAAGCCCAATAAGAACCTAGATAGGGGTTTTTGGGCATTCTAGACATAATGGTAGTGTTATTTTTTCAAATTGAGACATGTATGTTGATCTATTTGAGCATTTTAGCATATAAAAAAAAGCCACCATTGGAAGTTGGACCTAGAGACATAGCCCAAGAGGGGTGAAATTCATTGTCAATTTGTTGTGTTTTATTCTACATGTTGTCCATATTAACTGTTAAAAATTATGCAAATTTTTGTTCGGTTTCTGTGCTTTTGCAATCATGATATATTTTGTAAAAGAAATAAAATAGCTTGGAAATAATTTCATGAAACCTTCACTTTTTAATTTTGAATAAGTTTGGTATGAGAGCATGGTTTTGTGAAGGTTTGAAAAGACTTGCAAGGTTTTTTAATGCTTACAAGGTTTAAATTGAGAAGAGGAGAAGAAGCACTTGAAGAAACTAACCCATAACTTAGTTCAAGGAGGCCACAAAATCCACAAATAATGACACATGAAGAATGACAAGGGAAAGAGTTGATGTATGAGGATGAGAGATATTTTAGAAAGGCTTTCTTTGATATGACTGAGATGGTGAAAGTTTTGTACAATGAGAGAATAATAAGGTTGCAAGGAGAAATTTATAATCAACCAAAAGGTGATGGTGTTAATGAGATAAAGCCTCCACATCGTCCTCCTCTGTCAACTTCATATACACCTCCATCCTCACCTCCTTCATCACATAGACCTACTTATTGGGCCACCTTTTGTCCAAATTTTTACGGTTTTTATCAAACAATTACAGGCTTGTACTTAGTGTTTGCATCATTATTAAACCTATTATGTTGTTAATTAGAGGCATTAGAGACAATAAATATTTATTTACAAATTCTTTTTGTTAATTAGTTTGAAAGGTATTTTTGTGTAAATATAATTAATGATATGCCTTCTTGGTGGCAGGAGAATAAGTCTTCACACTAGCACTGTAGGAATTATTCCTGAGAAACATTTGAATATGGATCCATGCACAAAAGCAACAACTTGAATTGGTATGAACATATGGTTCAATTTATAAGGCCACTAGTGTGAAGAAAGCTCAGTTTCATAGCTTCTTCATAGCCCACCTTCATCTCAATTGTCATAGATATCATTTCAATTTAACCTTCAAGAGAAACATGGCATCAATAGGAGTGGCTTCTGTGGGATCATCGCTATCAATGGACATCAATGTGAGCAATTTATCTCAACCAAAAACTACAATTATGGAGTGGACAATTTAAGATGTTGCCAAAGTAGAATATTTCAACTCTTCAGAGGACTCCATTAAAATCAAAGCATGGGATAGTCGCTGAAATAACGATTAGTGCTAATGAAGATGAAAAAATGAAAGAAGTTGCAATATAAGGGAGAATCAATGGTAATTAAAGTATATGTGGAGCCACTTTTAGAACAATATCGACCTATAGAAACTACTTCTTTAAAAATAGGTATATGAATTTAGAGCTTCTTGATTACAATGTGGCCGCACTTCTTTCTGAGCCTAAACCTAAATTTTTTTATATTTTAAATTCAATCGAACCCAATGTTGTATGGTGGATAAGCTATGATCCCCACCATCCCTTCTCATATATCTAACAAATGCTAATCATAGCGAGTGGATTGAAGTATTTTGATACATCAACAAAAAGAAGAGAAGTTTTGTGTGGATGAGATATTGACAGTGGTAATGGGGCATCAGTTCATAATGATTTCGAGGCTCAAAGGCTTTCACCCATGGCCTATGCATGCATTGTGCTTGGATGAAAACGTTGATAGCTGGACACTTCTTCCATGATGTCCACTGGAGCTGAGTCAAAATATTGCGCTCAACTTGTAGCTCATCACATGTGTAAAGGCAAGGCTTGGCTTGTCTTGGATGGCCAAAAATTGGCTTTAAAGACCAGTGTGAATTCATTTTATGGGTTTACTGGTGCCACTGTTGGGAAATTTCCTTATTTGGAGATTTCATCAAGTGTGACGGGCATATGGCTGAAAATGCATTTCTATCTGTTCTATCGCTAAATTATTTTAATATCTAGTTAATGATATAACTCCCAATCTTGTTCAATATTCACATTTCTGTCAGTATTCTCCTCGCTCAGCAAACACCTCTAGCTCCGCATAATGAGCATCTGTCAAGTATTCCAATTCTGCAGCTTCAACAATTGCCACAGACCAAAAGAAGGTTTTGTTGCCAATAGTATTTGGCATAGAGGAAATGGAAGTTGTTATAAATAATCAATATTCTGAGGAGAGGATGGTGCAGGGGATGTATATTTTTAACACAGGTTGCAAGGGAATTCTAACCAAGAGTTAGGTTCTACTCTGTAAATGTTAATGAAATTCCACAATCGCTTGGAGACCGTGCCAGAGTAGTTCAAATGCCACCTCTTATTGTCAACGAAACTTCCCAAGCACTTTCTTATATGCACAAAGAATCAAAGGAACGCATTAGCTAGGTTGAAGGTCAACACCTCAGCCAACTGTGTAATGTCTCAACCAGTTGTGTGATGCCTCATCTAGCTATGCGATGCCTCAGCCAGCTGTGTATTGCTTCCATGAGAAATATGAAGGTCAAATTGCCTCTAGAAGCTAATATTGCACCAGGCTCGAATTGAAAATGGATCTTCTTGTTATGATTTTAATTTATTTGTGGCCTAAATTTATACCCTATGTAACCATCAACCCATTTAATGAAGAGCATTGTTTCTGCTATATAATATAGGATTTGTGTGCTCATAGGGGGTAGTAGGGTAGCAAGGGAAGAAAGTAGTAATAGGTAGAGATGCAGATCCATCATCAAATTGTCGAGCATAAGAAATTGTAATAGAGTAGTGGATGATGTATTTGATAATTGATATTTGAAGCAATGTTTTGATTGAATTTAACTATATTCCGTGTTCAAATTTTTTCTTTGTGTATATTTATGAATTAGCATTAAGGTGTGATTTTTTATATTTACGATTTGTGAGATTTGATGCATTATCATTAAATATTGAGTACAGAATGGATTGTTTTGTTTGATCTAGATCGTTGGTCGAGTTAGGTACTGTTCTAGAGACAAATTTAATTTGACCAGTAGCAATAGGTGTAGAGATTCCAGTTTATGCAATTCAAATTCTTTTGATTTGTTTATGAATACCACTTTGAGTTATTAAATTATCATAGGATAATTTAGATTTCTACTCGCATAATAGAATAATATTGATTCTCATTTATAATATTGTAGAAAAAATATTGAAACTTATCTTCCGAGTGTGATTTTATTTTGCTTCAAGTTGTTTGAAGGCAAGGATAAACTAGATTTCTATTTATGAAGACAACAGATTAGGATTTGATCTTAGAATTACATTTTAGCCTCCATATAAATTAATGCTTAGTTTATTTAATAATTAGAAGTTTAAAACCTTTATTAAGATTGTAGCTGAAGTTAATTTCATTACGCCATTATTTCGATAAGGTTGACTTTTCATTACAGAGAATTAGAATAAGGATTGATTTAAGTAGATTTACTTCAAAATTATTGTGTTTTAACTGTGAGTTTGCTTGGCTAATAGAAGAGTTTTTTTATCATTTTATACTCGACGATCATCAATAAGGAAACATATATACTCTGATGATTAACCTGAGCCAAGATGTAGTACAAATCATGTTTACGACTCTTGGATTGACAATTAATATTGAGAGGTTTAATATGACAATTAAAACCCCAAACATTTTGGTGCCGTTGTCGAGGAGTTATATTTTTTCTTAGGTAAAATTATCTTACAAAGTTTCAAGGTTATTGTAGGATGTCAGAGGGTGGAGAGTGTACGGTAAGAAATGAGTGAAGAGCCACATATCCACTTTTGTGGGGTTTCTCCAAAGTCTGACCGTTGTTGCATATATTTGACCTTTTTTTTCCTTTTCTTTATGCATAGAAGTAGAAGTAGGCCTTAGAATAGTCTGAAATATTTTGTGAGACATTTAATTTCCGAATTTTTTTTCTTTCAATATGTTAAATATTTCTTTGATTCAACATTTTCCCCAACACGTTGTTCCCTTCCTTTTATGATTTTTATTTTTTATGCAAGTGTAGTGAGATTTCTTTCAGCCAATAGCTTTTAAATTCATTTATCTTCAGAATCTAATCTTTAACGTTGTATCATTTTTTGGGGTGCTGTAAGAACCATTGTGTACTAATCCATGTGATGACATAATATACCAGTTGGCTTGTTGAGATCAAGAAAATGGTATTTTGGGGAATCATTCAATGAGGAGTTTTTATGCTGCTACAAAGACAAACAACTAATCCAATGAGGAATTAACAAAAGCAGAATTTAACACCTTGCTTGAACATAAATTCAATATTATTAATTCTTTGATTTCAAAATTGGATGATTTGTAGGAACAAAAGAAGGATGAATAACCACTGCTTATCCTTTGCGCCAACTGTAGAAAGGAGTACTTCCCTGGAAAGTGCCCACTTAACAGTCTGAAAGTTTGCAAAATTTTCAAGGAGGATCATTCAACAGAACATTTATCGTCCCTACTAGGATACTAAAGCTACTTAAGAAATCAAGTAGGGAATTGAAATCAGTTAATTGGAATATTAGAGTTTTTACTTTTCTTACTTATTTAAGTAAATAAAAGGGTGGAGGGACCCATAAACCCCATATATGAATAAAAAAAACTTTTTTTTTTGTGAATGTGGGTTAGTAGATAGTAGATCAACATCATGGAGTAGTGGAGAAACTCATTAATGAAGGAAGAGTGGAGCTTATGGAGAATAATGAGGAAGATGGTGGAGATAGTGGAGGAATAAAAGTAAGATCATAGAGCATTAATGATGCAGTGATGGAGGATGTGGTGCATTAAATGCACACATGATGGAGGAGTGGAAAGTAAATGCAGAGATCATGGAGATCATGGAAAGACAACACAGTCTTCATGGAGACTAGTGGCCACATGTGCAGTGCAGTTATGAGGTGGGCCAAGGCTAGGGAAGGCTCACAATCATATAAGGAAGATGAGGGCAACAAAGAAAATTAGTCTGGAATTTGATATTGTATTGTCGTTTTACATTATTTTCATGCTTCAACTATTTAGCTAAGTTTGTTGTGCTGTTTAGCACACGGGTGTTCCCAAGCGGGAATCCCACCCTTACCCACGGGGGACTTTGAGTGCCTACTCTGGGAAGGTTATTTTGAGCAGCTATTCATCATCCAGAATTGGTGTCACATTCAAACCCTCTCTTCTACATATACATCTTCAGGAATTACACATTTTTGTCTTAGGGTTTGAGAGGAGGAAGGTAGTTCTTAGAATTTCAGCTAAGAAACCAATGGAGCGTTCATCCTTTCATCTTGTGCTTCCATTTTAGTCTTCCAGGAGAATCAATGTGATATTCAACATCGGGCCTTTAGTTTATGCATCCATGCAGTAGCAGTTCCTCCAGGAATTGTGCAGTTCAGCTAGGTAGATCTAGCGGAGGAAGGAAGTTCCAAGTATTTTAGCTTGGAATCCTATGAGGGATCATCCCCCCACTTTGGAGAGATTATTCCATTAGGTGTGAGCTATATTCCATAACCTAGTAGTAGGCTACAACTTCAACCCTCTTGACAGTGCAATTATTTCCAGCAGTTGTGCACTGTGTCGCTGCAACTTGAGCAGAGGAAGGAAGAGCTAGATCTCAAGCTTCTAGCTTGAAGATCAAGAGAATGGACCAGCCCTTCATGTATTGACATGATTGGGTGCTATTGCAGTAGAATAGTATTTAGATCATAAATTCATCCCCATCTCAACAGTTACCCCGAAGGATTGCGTAATTCAGCTAGGAGGGGTGCAGTTGGTAGCCCAAAAAGAGCTAAAAATCCAAAGTTAAAATCTAGCCAAACCATTTATGTGTTTGTCTGGGTTTTTTGAGTAGAATCCATGGTGAAAATCCCAGACCATTCTGAGCAGTCTATAATCCTCCCACACATAGTGCTTCTTCCCAGTAGTAGTAGTTTCCAGCATCAGCAGCAATAGCAGCACAACATTTCCAGTGCTAGTTTCAATTAGTGTATTTTAGCTACTTCTTCTTGGCTTGAGTGCATATCCTTTGGAGCACTATGTAATTTATATTTGTTGTTGTTTATAATGATATGGATCAACTGTTTCTTCTCATGGTTATAATTTCTTGATGTTGCAACATATTTCTGGCATTTTCCAAATTTTAGTGTTATATTCCTTTTTTTCTTATTTGGAATGCTATAGATATTCTATATTCCTACCTTTTCCATTTTGGAATATTATAGTGGTATCAGAGCATGATATTTGGCTTAGCTTGTGGGAATTTCATGACATCAGAAGAATAAGAAGAAGAAGTAGTAAAATAAGAAGTTTTCAATGGTGGAAGGATTAAGTTTTGTCACACTTATCTTTAGGTATATGCAGGATCTCTCGACAGAGATTAAAGAAATGAGAAGGGGAGGGCAAAAAGAAACCCGTTGTACTATAAAAAACCCTTATAAATAAATATGAAATTGATTTTTAGCTTTAAAAACAAAAAACTTAGGAAATAAAAGTTTTCTTTTGAGTTTTCTGCTTTATTCCTTTAGCACATCGCAAACCGCATAGCTTACAACTTAAAAAGGCTTACAATCCTCTAAGTTACATGGGCTACGAAATGCGCTAACATTTTTTCGAGGTTATGTTTCAAAAAACTTGCAAAAACTCTAATTATCGTTATACTCTCTTTGTCACATCGCACCTTCTTTAAAACAACCAACTCATAAAGCAATTCTATATAAGTGCGATTGTGCGGACCTGATGAGCCAAAAAAGCAATTAAAAAAAAAATCTCTAAAGTCCTATTAAGTGTGGCCGCTTTACATTTTTAATTTGTAATTCACATTTCACATGACTTATCCAAAAGCAAATTCATTATCGCATAAAATTTTCGATGTGTGGTTTGCACACATCACATTTCACAACATTTATGGGTAAACATCACAAACGGTAAAAGTTATATAAGGCGATGTGTAACTAATGACATTTAATTACTCGAGTATGTGAAATGAATTATGTCATATCAAACCGAAATTTGAGATCTAACGGCTCAAAGTTGATTGATAAATATTTCGTGTGAAGGTTTAAGAGAATTGATTTTGAAATAATTATCGATGATTGTTTTTATATTTGAAAATATTCATATCTATTCGTGCATGTTTGATATAAACAACACATTTGAATCTATGTTATCTATGTTTTTAATGCTCTCCCTATTTAATTGAAATCATGAAACCTTTTAACAGATTAAGGAAGATTGAATTGAGCAAAAAGGGCAAAGAGATTTCTCAAGCGCTGCCTACTGAAGACTCGGACATGTATCCCTTATTTTTAGATACCACCTGCAACAAGGATTGCAAAGGTTCATCATGGGAAGCAATGTATAAACTGTTTGAAGATGAAAATCCAAAAGTAATAACCAAAGTCTCTACAACAGGCATGACATCTACTTCAAACGCAACCTACTTCAATGTTGCATGTTCATTCATCCACAAGGTAGACGCAAGACCAAAAATTCTCCCTTACACAGACATGTTTAAGTGGGTAATTGACCACTTAAGCATAGATGGCAGAGAATTCAAGGATTCAAAGGGAGAAAACATAGGGTCTTTCAGGGTAGAATATTTACAAGCAATGTACCATCTACCCTCCTCGTAGTAGAAATATGACAAGGCTTTTCTACAAATTTTTAGAGCAGAGCATCCAGATCTCATGAAAGTGATCAAAGAATGGAAGGAAAACCAGGGAAAGCTGAAGCGAGATAAACTCGGTACGTACCCAATTGCATAAATTCTGCCCCTTATTGCTATGCTGCCATTATTTTTTGTAGATTGTTTACCAAACCTGATACCACTAGGTTCTCAGTAGATTGGGTTCCATTGATTGACGCAATCATCAATTCCTCAATTCTGAATTGGGAAAATATCCTATCTGACAGTTTAGCCAAACACATCACAGAGTATAGGAATAAAAGGAATGTTTCATCTAGAGAAATACCTCCCTTTTATATATCTTCCTATGTCATGGACACAATATGATTTTCTTCTAGTTTTCCTATCATGGGATGGAAATGGACTACCCAAGACCCTACCCGAATCCACATTTACCATAGAGACCTTTGGGATTCATACTTCCACCTACATTTTTATAAAAAAAATTATGGAATCATATTTCCTATGCACCAAATGATATTCAATAAGGAGGCCCCTAGGGTTTTTGAAGAGGCTAGCACATATATTCTTTCTATGGCTAGGTGGTTTGCAGAGGAGGATTTTACATATGTTAGAGTATTTGGAAGTTATGCTTCTCCCCACGTCCTACCATATTATGTTCCTGATATGTTTCTTGCACAAGAGATAGGTTACTAGCTTGTTAAAGGTATCACTAAATAGCTGAAAGATTCTAAGAAGGCCATTTGGCCTAATTTCCCTATATAGTGCGACACTTTTTCACTTTTTTATATTGGCCATACCTACAAGGAGGTTTCCAAGATTAATCTATTGAAATTGGTAATAATTCCAAAGAGGCTATACAATCTAAATGATGTAATTAAAAATTACATTATAGAGCTCAAAATGAAGTATTTTGTAAAGGAAATCGATGGATTTTATGGTCTCTTCCAAGACATGGAAATGTTTTTAGATATAATCAAGTTTGCATCAAGCCAACTGATCCAAGATGGTTTGGAAGCATTCCAAGTATATAGAAATAAGAGACTGGAGAGAGTTCCTCTCAACTTGTTAACTATTGAAGATTTCAACAAACCTACTCCAAGTATCAGCTTGGATAATGAAGCAAAATACATGTCTGAGGATGAATAAGGTCAATCAGACCATCAATATCACAATTCAGATCACTCTGAAAATGAATCCGAATCTAGAAAGGATAACCTAGAAAATATAATTGATCAGGTAATCCAAGAGATAGATATGTAAGAGCAAAAATAAAGTAATGGAATAGAGTCAACTTCCTAAAAATTTCATCACAGTCATGACACACTAGATCAGTCTGAAAAGTCATAAAAAAATAATTTTAGTAGTAAATGGGAGGATTTCTCTGAAGTAATAAAAAATCCTAAAGCTAATCCTAATACTGATCAAATAACTAGTTTTCAAACACTTGAACATTCCTAGAAGATAGTGGAAACTATTAATCCACTACAACAAGTTCTAGAGACTCATGATCGAGATATCATACTAGCCTACCCTTCAAAACAAATAGCTTTACAAGTTGAAGAAATTCCTTCACTGGACATCTTCTATAGTCCTAGCTATAAGGTCGTAGTTAAGAGGGAAAAAAGGAGAAGAACTGATGAAATAGTCTCAAACATCACAGATGAATCAGTTGACGTATTATGGAAGGATTCCTTAGATGATCCTATGGAACATCTAGCTAAATTATCACAGTATGTAGGGGCATATGCTACTTCCACTTTTGATAAAGCTACTAAGGTTAGAGTGTTGTTGAGGCAAAAGGAAGCTGGTGTAAAAGAACTAGAGAGGCTGTTAAATGAAGAAAAATCCAACTCCAATGAGAAAATGAAAGAAAATATGGTCCAATTTCAAAAGGATTTCGAGAGTCTTTGTTGGCGAGAAAGAAGGTCTCTGAGCAAGACCCGGGTTCAGGAGAGAGGTCAACAAGGTTTCTGTAGTAGTCTAGCACAACGTCAACATTTTCACCCCACTCTGAAGAGCAAAGAATCTCACCCGAGGCGTGTCATGACCTTAGTAAGGTTAGGAACATATCAAGTATCATCCGATCACAACTATAGAGAAAAACATAAAGAACCGGGAATAGTAAACAGATCTGACTACTTTTACCCAAAGTACCACTCATTAAGCATATTCAGGATGCAATATTGAAGTTTAAAAGTGGCCAATACATTCACAGTAACTAAATTCTTAACACAGAACTCAAAACATCAAACACAGGTAGAAGTGTCTTTCATTATCAATAATAGACAACTACATTACTCCGCAGAGTTGATTACAGAGAGACATATTACAACAATGATAGAAGAGAACAGAAAAAAACATAAAAAAATAGAACAGAACATAATAGAGCTCTCTTGTGGCTCTCTTCCTCAACCCTCTACTAGAATAACCTCTTGTCTATGCTAGTTGATTGCCTATTTCTTCCTTTTCCAACGTGACTATCAGTTTTTATTCCTTTCCTACTTTTTTGTTTGTCGCTTCTTCCCGATCACTGGAAGTTCCATTGCCTGTCCTTGTCGCTCATTCTTTCCATCTATGCTGGTTTTCCATAACTGTTGTGCCACTTGTTCTCCAGCTCTCCACAACTGTGGCAGCTCCCTGTCTACCATGATTGCGCTCCACCACCTATTTTCCGCAACTCAAAACCGTTTCATTTTCAAAAAAAGGGCCCCAATAGGCCATGAACACATGCTATTGAATCGTCCTGAGTCAATCCTTTTCCATTGCCTTGGTCTCCATTGGTTTGTCTACCTCTATGGCTGGCCTTGTCTTCTCCATTTCCTCTCTCTGTCCAACCAAGGGCCCCAACTCGAGAACCTTTTCAAATGCTAAATATTTGAGTTTGAGAAAGTCGTTAATGGCCTGTTGCCATTCCTTCATGATTTAGTCCATTTATGTGGTAACTCTTTCAGCTTCTGTTTCTCCTGCAACGATCGACAGTTTGTTGAATACTTCCTTAATTTTGATTTCGGCCTCAGCGGCCATTTGATGTATTGCTTCTGCAGTCTGATTTACTGGTTGCCTCAGTTCTCGGAGGACCTACTTTGTGGCAGTAGAATGCTCTTCAATCTTCTGTATTTTGGTCTCTAGTGCCTGTGCTTGATTATATAAATGGGTTATGCCGATGGGATCTGCGGCCTCCTATATTTCTTGTGAAACCTACTACAGTTGTACCGAGATTGGTTGGGCCTTCATAGTTAACAACATTGAATACTCATGTAAATGCTTCAAAATATTGTAAGCCTATTTCACCGTGGTCCCCAGAATTTATTGCATTCCTATTGATTGTTTTTGCTTTTATATGAACTTCTTTGCATATATGACAGCAGGATCTCACAACGCCAGTCTGGTTGCTAGCACTTCTTTTAGCTCTTGATTTTCCCTATTGAGATTCGCATAAGTTGCCTTCACGGGGAGGGACCGGTCGACTATGGTGCAAGACGATATGTCTCCTAGTGTCTTGTCATCCTGAGCCATTACTATTGGCCACAGATCTGCGAAAATATCCGTTACCTTCTCCAGTTGCTCCTACAGACTTTCCTTCTCTCCCTTTAATTGGTTGCACTCTTCAGTAAGTGCATTGATTTGCAATTGTTGCTATTCAAACCTATGCTAGAGGTCGTTGTGTAGTCCTTCTACCTATTGTGTCACACGCTCGATGAAATTGTATAGTTGTTCTGTGCCCCAGGTCTGCATACTCTCAGCCCCAGACATATCAGTGTTTGGTGGTCTCTCTCTGAGTGGTTGACCGCTGGCTATTGATCTAGTTGAGTGCTCAGGTGGTGATGTGGGTTGGTCCTGTTACGGCAGCTAACTCCCTAGGTCATTCATGCTTGTGGTTGGTTGAAACTATTGCAGTATCAAATTTTCTTGCTGAAAAGGGTTCAGACCCTTGGGCAAGGGTGTTTTGTCTACAGTGAAAGATCCCTCGCGAACTAATAGGTCAAAAAAAGTGCTATGTCCCACCAGAGGTTGGTTAACCTCGGGTACCATAGCCATACTCGAGTTAACTTCTACCTCGTTGTCTACATTTGTCTTGATTTTTTTCTTGACTAGGCTGAAATGGTTGTTGATGTGGATGGAGTGCGGGTGGAACGGTACTTGGAAGTTAATGACATGTGAGGCGATGAATGGTGAGTGCAAGGTGAAGAGGTATGAGTGTGGGGTGGAGACGAAGTTTAAACATTCAAAATTGAGAATGGATTGAACACAAGTAGCTCAGTGGTTACCTGGGGGGCCACCTCTGGCCCCTCTTGAATTGGTGCTCCCGTATCCATAGGATGCATTTGATATTCCTCACTGAGATCAACTATTTGTATAAGCACTATTATTCTTGCTTTCTTGGCCTTATGAGTAGCTACGGGTGGTTTAGGTGCCTTATTCTTCCAGATTGGAACTATAGTGGTTGTTGCGGGTGAATTAAACATGGTGGATGGTAGGGTCATGATTATGGGTGAAAATATGGAAGGTGATGCAAAATTTGAGGCTTGAAACTCTGAAAAATTAAGAAATATAGGAGAAGCACCGGTGAGAGTTTGAATTACCCGATTGAAGCCCTTTACTCTCGTGTCCAACTCCTCTATTATGGGTGTTAGTTGTAGTTGAGACACTCTACTCAGTGTCTCATTTGTTTTTTCCCATGGTAGTGGCCTTGGTAGCATGCCCTTGAATGAGTAGTGATTGATTCCTCTTCTGATCTCCATTCCCACCCCTGGCCAGGAATAGACTTTGGTGTGGAATGAATTTTCACCAACCTGAAACTTTAACGGTCTCATTTTAAATGTTTTTTCATCCACACAGGTGGGCCGGATGTAGGTCTTCTTGTGAGTGACCCTAAACCATATTTGAGAAGAATAATTGTCCAGCAAACTCCTCGGGACCCTTTTCTTCCTCGCCACTATGTCCACCATTTTCCTATACCAGAACATGAACGCATCTTCATTTACCTCCTTGGTGCTAGGGTCTCCCGAGATCTTCCAGGGTGTAAGCTTCATCATGATCGACTGACCATTTTTGATTCCTGCGAGCTGTCTCACCCTTGGGTGAGTCCATTTCCAAATTGTGAACACCATGATGGGGTAGCCATAGATGAAACCAATGGATATTTTTTAGTTATCTTCGCATGCTTCGAATCATTCGTTCAGCAGAAATGTACACCAATTTAGTTGTGTTCCCTGGAGGTAGTGTTCCGCAACTGAAATGGTGTCGAGGGTACATTCTCCCTTCATATAGTGCCTCATGGTCTTGCCTGCAATCAGGTAACAGGAAAATTTAAATGCTGTGCTATTTATGAGGTCTATCTTCGCCCCCTTCCCTCCTCTTTTAGTGTCATATTTCTTATAGTAGTCACAATATCCCACCTTATTTAATCTCTTGGAGACAGCCTAGAATGCTATGGATACATCCCTTCCTTCTGCTAATAATCCTATCAGCCTGTGAATATCTTCTACATGTATTGGTATTTCCCTCCCTAGCCATAATGACCCGTTCTGGAGTCTTCTCAGCAGGAATTTCGTACACTGCATTGTTGCTTCTATGGTTCTGAACACTGGGAGGTTCCTCAAGTTCAGTATTGTTGACTGCTAGATACCTCTAAACTCTGGGTTCAATATTTCTGCTTCCTATCTTCCTTTCGTAGCTTAATTTTCTATGTAAACCTGCCTCTTCATCACTGAAAACTGGTAGGAATCCGTAAAATATGTGTCGATCAATGATGCATTGTCATATTTTCCCACCAGTGATTCCATTCTCTGGATTCTCTCGTTAATCTTAGGCTCGACGATAGCTAGTTCTACCTTGGTCATCTTTGATCTTCTTTTGTACACTTGCAGTGCTACCCCTGCTCTTTCTCTGTAAATTCTTGCTACTAGATTCTCTCTTTGGACTTCTTCTAAAGAAATTTTTCTTACTACAACTGCTGTTTCTTTTTCTAACTCAAAATTATCCAGCATTCTCATGCTTTCTTCTTTCATGCGAGTTAAGTAATGTAACCAACATGAATGAGGTTGATAATACCCCATAACTAATTAATTTTTTTGCCTCCCCCGTGGCTATAATCGTGTGATTAGTTACCACGATGAGGTGTGTTCTGACATGGCTGAATGTGACTTCAGGATTTGGGCAGACATGATGGGTAATGATTACGACCTAATATGGAAAATTTATTACGGTATGGATGTTACTAATTATGGCAGTTAATTCTCAAATCCGAGTAATCCTACAGACTAACATGGGATAATGGGTCATGATGACGGAATGATGTTTGACACGTTTGGCTCTCTGACACGGATGACACGCTGAACACTACCCTCCCCCCGACCACAATCGGTTGTGATGCGATCTATGCATAAGAACTGTGAGTTTCCTATTGTTATCGCAATTTGTGCTTTATTGCTATTCCTATCTATTCTCTGCTCAGGTGTGAGAGATTTATTGACTCAATCTATCTATAGTATACCCTACTGACTCCTCTCATTTGCGAGAGTTATTTGAAAGGGAAATAATGAAACTTACTCATAATAAGGCTTCAATCATGCGCCATTCACCTATCCTGGTAACATTTGGTCATCTAGTTGTGCTAACCGAACTACTCCTGAATCTCGGATTTCAATCACATGGTACGGTCCCAGTAAATGCATTTTGAGTTTACCTGGGAACTTTTGGAACTTACTGTCATATAGTAAGAATTTTCCTCCAATATTAAACATTTTTTGTTTGATATGATGGTCATGCCAAGCTTTCTGTCTGTATTTTTGGACTGTCTAATGGAATTCCAATAGAAACCTGTCCTCTTCAAGTTCTTGTAGTTCATGTAGCCATTCCTTCAATGAGTCTTCCTCTGTTAAGAGTAGTGTTGAAGTGATTAGTAGGTTTGGTATGATAAATTCAGCAAGTACCACCACTTCCCTCTCGTACACCAGCTGGAAAGGAGTCTGGTTGTTCATGCTTTTCACAGTTGTCCTATATGCCCATAACGTTGTTGGTATGCACTCATCCTAGTCATCTCAATTAGAATTGCAAATATTTTTTAGTCCCTTTTCGAGAATCTTATTAAATTCTTCAACTGTTCCATTTGCCTCTCGCTGGTGCGGACCGCTCTTATGATGTTGTACCATAAACTTTTATTATAGAGATTTGATTGTTACATTGATGAAGTGTGTACCTTGATCGCTGGTTAGAATTTGGGGGCAGCCAAATCTGCTAATGATATTTTCAAAAATGAACCTGGCTACTATTTTGCCATGCAATCCTTCACTGGTACCGCTTCTTCCCATCTGGTAAGATAATCTGTTGCGGTAATTATGTACCTTACCTATGAATGTATTGCGACAGATGCGATTGGACCTATAAAATCAATGGCCCACTTCTCAAATGGCTACAGTGCTCATACATGTTGAAGTGGTAGCTCATCCCTATGTGATGGATATCCTGTTCTTTGGTAGACGTCACATTTCTTTACAAATATTTTACTATCCTTGTGTATTGTGGGCCACCATAACCCTACTTGTAATATATTTCTTGTGGTGATTTTTGTGCCAACGTGCCCTCCCGCAAATCCGCAATGGAACTCCCATAGTACTAGGTACTTCAATGTTGAATGGTTCGTGAATAATTTGAACATACCTCCTAATAGGTAATGGCAGAACTTATGAAGGGAATACACCATTGCTAAAGCTTCCCGTTCTGTTTTTGTGTAGTTCCTTTCAGTTGTCGATAGCTTCCTTCTTGCAAAGTAGACTAGGTAATCGACTGAAGTTTCCCCTAGCTGAGCCAGAACTGCTCCTAATGCAATGTTGGATGCATCCATATGGACGTGAAATTGATTGTCCCAATTAGGATGAACTAATGTGGGCACACTTGCCAATTTTTCCTTCAGTGTATTGAGGGCAGTAGTGCACTTGTTTTTCCAAATGAATTGCTCTGATTTCCGCAACAACTTTTCCTATGGGGCTGTTATGCTTGCATAGTTGTGGATGAATCTTCTGTAGTACCCAGTATGGCCTAGCAACAATCTCAATTGTTTCACTATTTCTGGTGCTTCAATGTTATTTATAACTCCCACTTTTGCTGGATCCACGCAGACACCTTGCTTACAAACAAGATGTCCCTGCAGTGTCCCAAAAGGTACTGCAAAGATTCACTTCTTAAAATTGAGTGAAATCTGGAGTTGTCTGCATCTGTCGAACATTATACTTAATAAAGTTGCGTGATTATTCAACAGGCTGTAAACTGTCCAATCATCCATATAGATTGTTGGTGTCACAGAGGTGGCTTATTATATACAACTCTAGTGCTTCTCATTTAATTATCAAGCTGAGGTAAGACTTCTTATTTCAAGAGTGTCGACACAATATATGCAAGCGAGCTCGACTGATAGTTACTCTATACTGCTTATGATAAAGGATTAGATAACCTTCTAAATTCAATCAACCTAACGAGGAATAGTTTGGTTAATTCTTTTGTCTAGCCTATGATTGAACAGCAGGATGACTGTTTGAACAACAAGTTAAGGGATTGAAAAAAAATCTAATTGAATTAAACAACAGTATAAATGAATTGAACAACAATCTAGATGAATTGAACAACAGTCGAATTGAATTAAACAACAGTATAAATGAATTGAACAACAAGCTAGATGAATTGAACAACAGTCTAATTGAATTAAACAACAAGCTAGATGAATTGAACAACAGTCTAATTGAAGTAATCTAAATGAATTGTACAACAATTAATTATATATTTTTGTAATGGAATTCTCTTTGTAAACTAATTAATCAACATCAATAAATAATTGGACGCTTCATTGTACTGAAAGAATAATGCAATCCGCAAGGACAAGTAACATTGAAAGCAACTATTCTATGATCTGTGAACCAATTATAATGACATTGGAAGAAACCAGAACCATCTATTGGTGATGAAGCATTATTATAACCCAGAAAATACAATTGTGATTAATCTATCTCAAAGAACACAATTGCTAACAACTCTAAAGAAATAGAAACTGTAACTTTATTGAATGGAAAAGTATTTTACAACTGCATTAGATATTGGAACACTAATTCTGTGACTAACACACAATATGGGAATTGGCGAGGAACTTCCAAGGATTGGGCCCAGACCACCGAAATCTCTATCACAGTAAAAATTCAAAAGATAGTTGTTCAAAAACTCTCTATTACATCCAGGGATACAATAGAAATACAATTAGGTAGTTTGGTTCTGATGTGTCAATTACAGAATGAATTTCCTATTTTTCTTTGACTCCCCTTCTCGTTCGTCCCTGGTCCTTTTAAAGGCGATTTCACAAAATGAGAAAGTATTTTCCAAACGACAGCCTGTTATGCATGGCTTTCGTTTGAGTTCTTGGGCTCAAATCTGTCTATCTGCCTTCTGCTGGCTACTGGGAGTTACCGAGATCCCATACGTTTGCGTTTGTCGATTATATTCCATTTTATCGGTCTAGCTACTCTGAATTTCTGCATATGGAGATAAAATAAGTCAATTTTCTGTTATAAAAACATTCCTTTTGTCGTTAGCATAGTTGCTCTAGTTTTCATAAGTCTTTTCTTTCTTTATTGTTAAGATGAAGGAGAATTCCCAAAATTGTGACATAATTTGATGTAATTATAGGGTGAAAACATACCTCAATTTGGGCCCAACATACTCCCCTGCTTACCTAATTGCATGTCCTCATTCAAAAAAATGGTTGAGATGCAACTGTGTTAAGGAGTAGGCAGGGTATACCATTTCCTTGTATGCTCTGAACCCCTATATTTGTTTCATGATTGCAAAGGAAATGCTTGTGTGTCCTTCTGGTAATTTGTAATCGTGATGATAGTCCTCGGGAGGATACCAGAGGAGAGGGCTTATGTATCTACATCGTAACTACATAGGCCCCATGCTGTAGACCAGGCTCCTGTATGAGAGGATTCTGGAGGTAGCAGCCTTAAAATTCCTGTAGCCGAATGGCTCCCTATTCTTTACATTTTTCGTGGAGGCCATCCACCTTTGCTTAGCTACTGCCAAGGTCACTTCACGAATGTCCTCAAAGTATTATCATCCATTTTCTATGATGTCCTTATGGATTGGCCCAATCCTAGTCCTTATTTGTCCTAGGACTCGAGCCATTTCTTCCTCAAAGTCTTGCAAGGGTGCATGGGATGGCCCTACCTCCTCCATGAGGTGCGAGGTTCCTTGAAGTGTTTTGGACCGTTTTTTCTTGCTTGGTTCTGAAGTTGTAGTTCAGGTCCTTTTTCTTCTTGGTGTATTTACCCTGGGGGCTCAATTTCGATTCCATCAGGGTTTATTTTTGGTTCCTGCGCCTCAAGGTTAACAAAATTGTCACAGGCTATCTGCTGCCTATCCAACTCATGAATGATGACTAGTTTAATTAACCCCTGGTGACTGACTACTGCTTAGGGATTTTGGCTTTTCTCAATCGAACAACAATATCATGCAATATGGAATTCAAGAAGGCAGGCAGATTAATTGAAATCTTTTGCTTAAGTACAGCTAAAAGTTTGAGCTGTCGAGGTTTTACCACGTCCTAATGTCTATCACATGTAATGAAATTTTGGATGAATGCTGTCAATTCCTGCCATGGCTGGTGTAGAGAGGTAGGGTAAATCCCTCTCCCTTTTCATTCCAACAGCTCCTCCGGGTCCTGATATGCTGCTACTGCCTCTCGTAGAAGGAGATGCTTCTCTACCAATATTTCTCCTTCTGCTGGTATTCCAGAGACTTCAACAAAATTTTCCTCTGTGACTGGTATAATTCTACCTTTTATTCTGGTTTGAACTTCCTCCAGATTTTGCAAAAACTCGATTGCAATTTCCGTGTCAAATCCCTGTAATCAGTGTACATATGTCAGCTGGCCAGCTTGCTGGAGGATGGAACTCACTGCCTCTGAAATTGGAAATTTTACAAGCTCTTTCCGAATGGAATTTCCTCCCATAGCTAATATGATTTCTTCCTCTAATTGTATTTCTTCTTGGATCTGTTATAATATCCAAAATCTAGAACTCAGCAATGAATAAGCTGGATAATGGTCCTGTTATGATGAATAAGCTTAAAATATATATAAGAAACACATAAACATCATTTTTAGCTACAGCAGCAACCTGCACTTTGTTTCATGATCTGGAAAGTGGGGAAAAATGGGATTTTATGCCCTAAAAAGGTTGTTTTCAAAAATTGTTGTAAAAATAAGTAGGGGAAACGGCTGGATATGATAGCTTAGGTAATTATGGACCTATTCTCCTAATTTAAGCTTAAAATAATTCTTATAGCTATGTTAAACAACTCCTCCTTTCCCGACTAGGCTAGAAAACATTGATTTCCCATGACTTTGCTAAAAAAAAATTTCTGAATACTGTGAGAGCGTAATTTTCATGAGGGCTTCTACAAAAAATTATGGAATAATTATGATCAGAATTTTATATTAGTAATACAGCAAAGAAATGGAGGTTTAATCACTTATACAGTAAAAACAAGACACCCGGCAAGGTTTCCGGCAAAATGCATGTACAAAGAAGTACTGCAGAAAATAACGTAGTTAGTTGCAAACACTGTATTAAAAATAATTGAATATGAAATATAAATGCTGAATAATACAGAGAATGGCCTTAGGCCTTCTTATTGGATCTCCCAGAGGGAAACAAGCACCTCCTCTTCAAAGATTAGCATACAATCAAAGGATGCAACTCTACTGTTGCTGCTCCTGCATAAAAGACACAGTTTACTGAAGGAGACTAAGTTGTGGCTGAATTTGGATGAATGTCCTTAATACAAATACAGAAATTAAGCTCTAATCCTTCCCTCTTGATCCCTTAAGCAAGCTAATCTAAAGAGAGGATGGAATTCCCGCACAGGAATTCCTTGCACTAAGCAGTGCAACAACTCTAGCTAAACAACTGAAGCATGAAAGTGGTCTCAAGATCAAAATAGCTAAATACATGAATGAATCTCCTTTGATGCTATGTCTTCCTTTTATCTTTGGTGAGCCTCCTCACCCCGGACCCCACACCAAGTTGAGGTGACTTCTTCATGAAGCTTCCTCCTTCAAAACTGCGTTGCCCTAGGTAGCTTCCCTCCTCTTTGTGACAACGTTGTTGACTTGGTCAACTAATCCACCTCCAATGCCTCTTTTCACACTATGGATCTTCAATCTAGTTTACATACGTGTCTTAGGCTGATCCTTGTTTACATTGAACTGGTTTGCTTAGGTGATCTCTTCCTCCTCAAGAATGCATGTTGACTTAGTCAAACTTGACTATGTCCTTATCTATTTTGCCCATGTTCACACTTGTAACTGTAAATTTCAGCTGCTGAACTGATCCCCTTCCTTCTTAAGGTGGAAAATATTCATATTTTTATTGTTCATGGGCTCCCTTACCCATTTATTCCTCTCCTAGGTGAAAGTAGAAAAATCTAATATTCCAAATTGTTGTGTGCAAATTTTGGAATATTACAGTTCTCCCCTCCCAAATGTTGCTTGTCCACAAGAAACTACAAGGATAAGACTGAAGAGCATCCTCCTCCTCCCTGTAGAAACCTCATAAGATAAAATCCTCCAAGGATCAAGGTGCTGCATCATCAATATATCTCCAAGTTGCCTCTCTCAAGTGTGTAAGCTATCTAAATAGCTAATATTATGTGACAGTAGAACATCCATGGAAGCAACAATGGGCTATTTGAAGAACCTCTTGAAGCATGAGGGATGATATAGGTTGGGACTCATCATCCCCATTTCAATCTCTCCTCCCCAAGCTATCAACCAAGAAAAATGAGCCACCCTCCAAAATGGTAACTCATGCAAATCGTCCTCCACCTGAAGCTCCGAAAAAGTAGGTGGGTTGAAATTTTGATCATGGTAGTCATAGTAGTCTACCCCAAGCTGCTTTCCTCTCCACTTAAGACAAGTGTAAAGGATTTTCTGATCTTGGGCTGCCATCATGTTTCCCTCAAATGGCAAGAAGGAATATAGACCTCCAAAGGTCCCTCTCCCAGCGCTATGCATCAAGCTGGCCCAAACCATCTCATACATGATGGACAAGAAATTATCATCATATGGCAATCCATCCATCTCACGACCCTCCTCATTAAGAAACAAGATGTTGCTACAGAGGCCATGTCCCCTCCCATGCTCCCATTAGAGCATTCAATGCAGAAAGTGTGGGGATGCTTCTCCCCCAAGAACACATCCACTCTATGTGTTCCTCCTCCAATCATGCTCCTCATATAGGTAGGAATAATATCAACAAATAGGATCATGATCATCAAAATACTGAGGGAAAGACTGAAGGTCTCATGTGTTGCTGGAAGGTACCAATAGTCTCCCAAGTGATCATAGTGCAGTCTTCCCCACTGCAGCTTCAGGAAATGGTATGGCAAGTTTTCTTTTGACAAATGGCTTGCTGTATAAGTCATCACACCCACAAGTAAATAGTAGATGGCTGGATATGTCACTTGAGCATACAAGAAGCAACCATATACTTGCCCCAGATCATACATTATATGGTTGTATCCATCATAATAGCTAGCTAAAAATAGACCATGGAGTCTAAAGAGAACCTTGCCTCTTTGTAGAGAAATGCACTCCAAGGACATGGTGAGAGTATACAAATATAGTGATGAACTATCAATAAGTGCAACAATAGAGTTCTTACCATGTGATGGAAGCAAGTTGGTGAAAATATCCATAGATGAATCCTCCATAGTGGTATGGCATATCAATCTGAAGAGGAATGAATCACATGCCCCATGAAAATCATCCTTCTTATGCTTGGAAATCCAAGTCAAGGAGAGCATACCACAACAACCAATAAGTCCATCCACCACTCTATCAATCTCACCTCCTCTATGCCCACCAAGGGCATCAATTATGAAGTGATCCTGGGAACACTCCACCAATAACCTCGTGCTCCTAAGTGACAGTGTTGTTGGCCTATGCAATTAGGCTCCTGCCAACTCATAAATCCATCCTCTGACATGTTCAATGTCAAATATTTCTCTCATAATGTTGCCATCTCCTCCCATTGCAACATCATGCAATATGTGAGAGCAACTCTTCCCTTGCTCTCTCTCAATCCTCCAAAGCAACAAATGTCTTTGTTGCCTCATCATACCTCCATCATACAACTGATGCAGTGAAAAAAAAATGACCATATCATCATAATGCATCCACACTCCTTGCTGCCCCATGATGCAAGTACTCTGCCAAGTATCCTCTTCCCTCATACCCTTAGAAGAAGGATATGCCACATGATGGCCAAACTCTCTAAAGAGTAGCCAATGCAGTCTTGCCTCCTGCTGCCCGGTATCATAGAGTTGCAAGTAACTTTCCAGATTCTTGCTCTTTATCCACATCCACCTATCCATTGATGAATGCCTCCAAGCATTCTCCATCTTGGAACTCATCCAAAAGAGGCTACCATCCTCCCATATCAGATCTTTCTCCTTGCATTTCATGAGATGCTGAAATGCAACTCCTTGGAGACCTCCAAGAAAATATCTCTCATCAATGATTATCTAGAACCCATAAGGATCGAAGTGACTTGAAGGAAAATCCTCCTTGCTGCAGCTTCTTGATAGCTGTAACCCTCCTCCAAGGTGTTCTAGCTATCTCATTTTTCTTCTGAATGAATTTGTTTGGAGCAAATTTCACTCCATCCTCGAAGAATTCACACTCCAACCTTAAGGGTTGTGTGTAACTCATTAGTGATACTTGAGGTTGATGGTTCAAATCTCCCTTGAACCCTCCAAGCTTGCACAACGCAGTGCAATCCTGATGCTTTATCTCAATAATATCATTTGATCCTGGGCCATATGCAAACAAATATCCAACTCTTTCCATAAAATTTTATGAAATGTTAAGACATGGAAATTTATGCATACCTCTATGAGTCTTTGGGACATCTTCTATGGCTGCAAGAGGCCCTCTCTTCAATGTGCTGGCTGATCCAACTGCTGATGTAGAAGGCTGCTCTCTCAAGGCTATGGCAGTGCTGGTACTTGCCTCCTCCCATGTTGGTGTGGGTCTTCTCTCCTCTGATCTTTCCTCATCAAAGGTTCTGATCAGCTCTTGAGTGAACTCAGAAAAAGAAGTCACCCTTGTGTGGTTTAAGTGACTGCACCACCAAGCATTGGCTTCACCCTCTAGGTGTAGCGCTGCAAATTTTGCTGCCTCCCTCTCTTCCACTAGATGAAGTATGAAGAATGCCTCAAGCTTCTTGCCCAAGATCTTACTGTAGCTAACCCATCAAATTTAGACAATAGGAATATGTTGCCTTTGATCTCTCCTTTGCTGCAGGGTCTTCTCTCCTCTCTTGGTTGAATAAACTGAGGAAAATCTAGGGTTTCTTTGATAGCCCTATGTTGGCACTTGTATTCTGCCAAATATCCACTTGGGATTTCATGCTCTAAGCGGTCTCCTTGCTCTTCACCTCCTCTATGAGAATAGGAAGTGCATGCATCTTTTTTTTCCTCTTGAAACCTAGAGGTTTCACTGCAGCTCTCTCCTCCTTGAAACCCTCTTGGAGTTTCAATGCATTTCTCTTCTTCTTTCTTCTTAGATCTGAAAATGGATGAGAATAAGCTCATTCTCTCCATCATTTTTTTCTCCTCTCCTTCTTACCTTTTGATTGGATCTGAAATCCACAGGTTGAGCCAAGATGGTAGCTCTAATACCACTGTAATATCCCAAATCTGGAACTCAACAATGAGTAAGATGTATAACGGTCCTGTTATGATGAATAAGCTTAAAATATATATTAGAAAGACATAAACATCATTTTTAGCTACATCAGCAACCTGCACTTTGTTTCATGATCCGGAAAGTGGGGAAAAAGGGTATTTATGCCCTAAAAAGGTTTTTCTCATAAATGAGTGTAAAAATAAGCAGGGGAAATGGCTGGATATGATAGATTAGGTCATGATGGACCTATGCTCCAAATTTCAGCTCAAACTAATGCTTCTAGCTATGTTAAACAACTCCTCCTTTCCCGACTTTTACGCTTTGACGCTAGATCTTCCTTCGGCGAGTCGACATCGGAGTACGTCTTGGTAAAGCTCGTCGGGAATGGGACAAGTTTCTCTCTCTTTGGCTGTCTGAAAATAATATCCTTACTATTGATTCAGCTCTATTCAGGCTAGCTTGCAAAGGGAAAATGACAAGCTTATATAGATGGTGGAAGGGAAGTTGATATCCCTACAATGGCGGGATTGGCCCTATCCTCAAGGAAGCTTCCATGATAGGTGGAAAACCACTTCCCCTACATGGAGATCTAGAGCCAAACCTCCAAACTCATTTTAGAAACTCATTTAGGAGTTGGTTGGAATCAAACTTTCGCCATTTATTTTAAAAAAAAAATCCTTATTAAGCCTGGCCCGAGTGATACACTGAGACAAAGCACCAGTTGGCACGCCCTCTTTGGTGGATTTCCCCCAATGGCGCGAGGGCTGGACTGGCTAGTCGCGCCAAGGCCAAAAGGTCTATTTTTAGGGATTTTCACAGGAAATTGTCTTCAGGGGAATGATTGTCCTTGTCAAGGGGGATGCCATGAAATTGGTTTCAGGTCATGTCACTGCTCACAGGTCACGGAATGAGCCCTCCAATGTGTGGGACAGGGAATTGCAGGGACAGTAACAAATTACTGTGTAACAAATTCCCCCTAATGCATGAGGCCCGAGAGAGAGAGAGGGGTGAAGTGCTTTACGAGAATGTGTCCAACTGAAAACACTACCGTCGGAAAACCTGCATAGACAAGTACAACTGATATCTCAAATACATGATATATGTGGTATGGGCACCGCCATCCATAACAGAGTATACAATAATCAAGATCCAAGGCATGGACGTAGCCATCCAGTAAGGATCGATAAATAGACTCAGGCATGGTTGTAGCCATCCAATCAATGAGTCATGTAACCAATCATAATAATCCACAAAATCGCATCCTGGATTCTAACAGACAAAATCCAAGATCTTGCACTCCATCTCGACCCGAATAGAGTACAAATTCTAGCATTTGAATAAGTGAGCTAAAGTTGAACATGCAATAACATCGTTTGATTACCAGCCAATGATGAAAGTTGTTAACAGATGCGAGAGGAACCACCAATAACGAAAATGGCCCTCAAGGTACTATAGGTACAATCCACGGAATGTGAACATTGACCTGGTGTCGAACACCTACAGAATCATTTGATCGAAGGTTAATGATGAAAACCTTGCATCGAATGTGAAGAACCTGCCATTGAGGCATGTAGGCTCCAAGGTACCGGAAGGGAGTCTCTAGATCAACTTCCTGGATAATGAGCTGAAGTCAACAGGAAGTGACCTTGATCGAAGGTGGGCCATAGTGTTTCCGACATCATTGACATGAGACAGAGGAATATAATGTTTGTGAATTCGGATCAAATGAGAATCAGAGGAAGGTTGAAACTTGCAAAGGTCAACTTCTCTTGAACATATCGGTGGCACGACAGTGGATTTGGCAGTATTTGATATCAAAAGATCATAGGTCATGATGGAAAGGAAAAGAGCAGATGAGAGGTCAAAAGGGATTACCCAAACCCACAGAGGCAAACAAAGAATGAGATGAGATGTCCCCAACCCGACACAAATGCAAACAAGTGCCATGTTCAAGAGCGACATACTACCAACACGACGACGATACTGGTTCCATTTTTCCCCACCATTTCTGGCGAGTACCCCAATTATTTTTAAAAACAAGCTTGAAGGGGATAACATATGCTTGTAATATAATTTCATCCTTCGGACGAATCCATCCTAGTACATTTAATGAGCCCTAGGAAGGAGGAACTTGAATATTTTCATTACGACTGAATCTGATGTCATCAGGATTTAACGAGTCTGACAAAGGAAGAACTTGGCGTCTTTTCATGTTTAGAGAGTTTTAAAAGAAAGCGGAAAAGTAAACTCCAACAATCCCTTTTCGTAGATATTTCCTCAGATCTGAAAAGGTAGAAAAATATGTCTGAGAAAACCTCCTAGTCGCGATAGGCTAAGGTATTCCTTTTTCATAAATAATCTATCCCAACCCGAAAAAGGGGTAAACGTATACTGGGTAGATGTCGTTTAGTAGCCACTTTAACGAGATCAAAACAACAAGTGACTCGGCAATATTTTCATGTTTAGGGAGTCAGAAAAGAGCTAAAATATGACTCCAGAAATGAATTTTTCGTGTTTTTACCAAGTCCGAAAAAGTATAAAATACAACTCGTATCACCATCCAAGCTGCATAAAAACCTGTTGATGCACATAAAAACGAGCGTAAAATCCATTTTTCGACAAAATATAGCAAAATATTGGGAAAAATGACTTTCAAAACCTAATTTGACTTTGAAAAGTTATAAATATGCCAAAAATAGTAAAACATATTCACTTTTACTTTTTACCTCTTTTGGAGAGCAACGGTGAGCTTTTGCTGTGCAAACTTGTGGCAGCGATTGTGACCAATCCAATACATCATTCCAATTCTCGTTCATTCCAGGTAAGAGGCACTCTCCTTAGCTTTGTTATGATTAATTTTTTATATATTTCCATTGTGTCTTTGATCTCTGGAGGAACCCTTTGCAAAATTATGGCTCAGCCGATTGGCGCGGGTATCGGGCATGGACCCACGCCAATTGGCTCCCTTTTGCAAAGGGGTCATTCCAGTTGGCACGACTGTTAGCAAAATAGACGTGCCAATGGCGCAAATCAAATTTACACCTTAATTTATCAAAATGCGAGCCAATCAGATGAATTTCTGAGTGTTGCAGAGATCTAATAAGGTGTTTTTGACCATTTTGGTGCAAATACCCAGCCATAATGGTGATTGAGTGGAAGGAGAGGGAGCATGGAAAAGAGGATGAAATGGCCATGCAAAATGAAGCTTGCATGATCGCCCTCCGAAACTGTGGTCTCAAGAAGTTCTTCCTCACACCATGTTTGAGAGCACAACCTGAGCTATTGCAATATTTGATTAGCATATGGGACAAGAATGAAGAAGTGTTCAGGCTCAGAGACCAAGTATTGGAACTTAAGGTGTTCGATGTTTATTTCATAACCAGATTGTCCTGCAAAGGCCTAGTGTGATTAACGAGAGGCAGTAGACATTCTGGTGAAAAAATGGAGATGGTAATCGCGAGAGTGTGCCCAAGGGCACGGACAGGATTGGGCAGTGGGAAAGTAGATATCTACACAGTCCATGATCTGGCACTCCGAGTAGTGCTTCACACCATTACACAGGCTGCGAGGTCATAGGCACTGCATGAGGCAACCAAAGCACAACTCCTACTAGCCTCCGAATGCATGAACCCTACACTTTTTGATTGGGCCACTGCCGTAACAACAAACATCAAATGACAGCTGACAAAGTGTAAGAAGGCCAAACTGAAATAGTTTGGGTACGGTTCCATTCTGGTGTCATTCATTCTGAAACGATTAACAATTTTCCAGGGCCAAGGGGTGATAGTCGTCGAGCCATCATTGAGGGAGCCGAGGATGGCTTGATGGGCAGCACTCATGCCCAGATCAGGAGGGGTCCAGTAGAAATCGTGGAGGCTGGAGTTTTTTGTATGGAAAGGACGATAGATGATCGTCATTGAGGATTGTCCCTACGCTGGTGCCAACTTCATGGGAGACCCAGATCTTCCACTCCTGAAGGGGGAGGATTGGGACAAGGAGATGGGTAAGACTCCTTTTGATTTTTATGTATTTATGATTTTTTTGTGATACATGCCTATTCTAACAACAGTTCTATGTGCATGCAGATGTTGGCCTAGAGAGGTTTGCTGACATGTTTCCCATTGCACAGAGGACCCCTCTCGCACACGATCCTCAAGCTGAGGGTGGCGAAGGGGGTGAGCTAGTCCAGAACCTGGAGGGTATCGCCCAGGGGGTCTCAGATTACGCACAGCTAGCAGACATCACAATGGATTACTAGAGACACACTGTGAGGGTTCCTAGTCACCTCCATCGATTACTGAGGCGATTGGTGCGCGCGGTGACATGCTACCATGAGCATCACGGTGATTAGTCATCTAGGGCTTTTATATGCATATTTTTTAGAGACATATTGTCTCCGGATACTATTCAAATGGACATGTATATTTTTTGATTTTATGTGATGTACACAAACTGCAAAATATTCGACATATATATATATATATATATATATATATATCTATTTCTGGATGGATATTTTTACATGTGAAGATGTTTTTTACAAGTTGCGCAAATTTCTATCTAAAACCAAATTAGCTACTGCATATGTTAACGCATTCATGTGTCTGGGTATATGTTGATATGTAATATAATCAAAATTTCTTTCCAGTAAAAAAATACGTAGATACAGACGTAAAATGGGTGGGTTTCTAACTAAATAATGACCGTTAAGTTGTAGTACTACAAGCTACGAGTCCAGATACACAAGTAATGCACGAATACTGAGGTTAACAGCCTCATTTAATAATTCCAAAACGACACTATACTCTGTGACATTATTTTTGGTAGGCCCTAGAAAAACACCTTGCAAATTAACCAACTCACCAGCAGGATCGTAGATTACCTAGGCTGCTGCAGACATATTCCTGGTACTGCGGGAGGCACCATCTGTGAAACCTACAAAAGGAGTAATATACATCTGCACAATCAGGAAGACCCAATCAGTAGAAAGATGATTACAAAGCACACCACACCACACATGCACAAAAATTAAAACACTCACTTATGTACACACTCACCACACAAGAATAACTCAAGCGTAGTACTTTTTGAGGTACATCCCATTCCTAGGCTGCGCCAGAGGAACTCCTTCATAGTCAATAAGCTCATAGGCCCCATTTTTTAATACTCATTTAACTATATAGGGCCCATGCCACATGGGCTGGAATTTTCCCGCTCCAAGTTTATCATGTGCTTGGTCATATAGGAGGACGAGGTCCCCTTCAATGAAAGAACGTGGAGAAACTGATTGATCGAAGTGGGCTTTGACCCGCTTTTTCTATGCCTCAATAACCAAGGTAGCTAAGCGGTAGGTTTCATCCAGTCGTTCCAAATACAAGAGACGTTTTTCCTCCGGAGAAGTGTCAGGAAATAATTCCACAGCCAACTTCATGGAAGGAATTTCGCATTCAACCGGGAAAGTCGCTTCCAAACCATACACCAATTGAAAAGGTGTGAATCCAGTTGCGCTCTTTACAGACGTTTGATAAGCCCAGATATCTGAGAAAAATTGGAGATGCCAATTGGATTTATGGATACCAATCGTTCGTTGAAGCATTGTGACCAAAACCTTGTTCACGGCCTCAACCTGGCCATTCGCCTGGGGGTAGTATGGTGTTGAGCTATCATGGCGTAAGCCCAACTTTGATGTCAGCTCAGCCATCATGTAATCCCAGAAATGAGTGCCATGATCAGTGAAAATGGCTTGAGGGACTCCGAAATGTGTAATAAAATGGTTGAAAAGGAATTGGGCAGCTGTCTTACCATCGGCAGCTAATCTAGGCATCGCTTTGGCCCACTTAGTGAAGTAGTCTACGGAAACAGTTATATAAGCATGCCCCCCAATCGAGTGAGGGTTACATGTCATAAAATCTATGCCCCATTTAGAAAAATGGCCTACAGTAATGATAGGATGCAAAGGTAGGGGTGGCACGCGCATCTTGTGCTGAAAAACCTGGCACGCATGACATTTTCGGACTGAAATAATACAGTATTTGAATATAGATGGCCAAAAGTAACCCGCACGCAGAATATTCTGGGTAGTGGCATATTAGGAAATGTGACCACCACAAGCGCCACTGTGACAGTCATTCAAGACTCTCTCAACCTCTTTCAGGGTCAAGCACCGGCGGAGCACAGAATCAACTCCGACACGGTACAAGGTATCTCCTACAATGCGGTATGGTTGAGAATGATGTTGAATCCGTCGTCGAGCATATTTTATCAATTCATACTGGAACATGGATGTTTGAAGATAACCAATAATGTCACCATACCATGGGTCATGAGTGCTGATGAGAAAGAGTGTTTCATTCGGGATATGATCCTCGGATTGGGATGGAACGGAGTCTATCGAGAGAGCTAATAAGATCAGAAAAAACCAATGATTTTTTTGACTTAGAAGTGGTGAAATCTAAATCAAACTCCTGAAGGATTACAATCCACTTGGAGTACTTGCCCCCCAGCAATTTTCAAGACAAGATATATGTCATGGGGTTGTAGTTAGAAACCATGGTTACAATATGCAACAGGATGTAATGGCGGAATCGCTGAATGGCCTGAACCACAGTGAGCGCTAACTTCTCGAAATGAGCATAGAATGTTTCCGTTTTAATAAACTACGTGTTCATTTCCATCATCGTCATCTTGTACTAAAACCATAGCTATCGTGCTAAACGCAGCAACCAAATAAAGGGTGAAATCATGATGATAGTTGGGAGGATGTATTAGGGTAGCGTTAATGAGTAATTTTTTAAGCTTATCAAAATATTGCTGGGAAATCTCATCCCAATGGAAGGGAACGTCCGGTTTCAAAATTCGCGTAAAGCCCTTGGCCACTTCCGCATAGTTCGGAATGAAGCGTCGTAAGAAGTTAGCTTTCCCCTACAGACTCTGTAGTTGATGTAACGAGGAAGGGGATGGGAGGTTAACGATGGCCTCGACCTTGAGAGGTTCAAGGCGAATTCCGTCTTTGGAGACGATGAATCCAAAAATACGGCCAGAATCCACGCAGAAGACGCACTTATGAGGATTCAACCTAATATTTTACCATCTGCAATGGAGGAAAATCTGGTGGAGGTGTTCAGGGTGGTCCTCACACCGAGCTGAATGGGCCAGAAAATCATCTAGATATGGCTGAAAAATATGACGCATGTCTTGGAAAGCATAGGAAATAGCATGCTGGAAGGTGGCCCCAACATTTTTTAAACCAAATGGGAGCTTTTTGTAAGCGAAGGTACCCCATGGATAGATAAAGGCAGTCTTATGTTGATCAGCAGGTAAAATATTGATTTGATTGTACCCAGAGAAGCCATCCATAAGGGAATAAATCTCACTCCCCGAACATTTGTCAATGATCTGATCTATAAAGGGAGTGGGGTAATTGTCCTTAGGACAGGCCCGATTGATGTCTCGGTAATCAGCACAGACCCGTATAGTGCCCTGCTTCTTATCTACAAGGACAATGTTTGAAACCCATTCTGTGAGGGGAATTGGATAGATAAAGCTCGCGTTAAGATTTTTTTCAAATTCTACCTTTATAGCTGCGGCTTTTCGGGGATGCACTGGGCATAGGCATTGACGCACGGATTTCACACCTGGATAGGTAGGAATTTCATGCACGACTATGCTAGGATCAATTCTAGGCATCTCTTCATAGGACCATGCGAAAACATCTCTGAATTCGCTAAAAATATTCATATAAACTTGTATCTCTTCAGGAGAACAAGTCACTCCCACATGAATATTCTCAACTACCCCCGGATTGACGGAGATGTCGATCGTCATGGTTTGAGTGATATTACTCAAGTTTCCCTCTGAAAGGGCCTCATGAGTCAATATCGGTGTTTGAAGAGGCAGATTGGGAACCTAAGATGAAAGCGCTCTAGACAATCAGACATTGCCCCCAGGCCAAGCATGAACGAGGAACGATGATGTCCATCGCTCCATGAAAGATCTTCAAGAGACATTGTTTCAACAATAGCTTCATCGGAAGGGAAAAATTCTTTTAAAGGGTAAGGAAAATCTGCATCGCCGAGCCAAGGGGATTGAGAATATATATCTAGACCCATGCTCAAAGGAGCATGTTCAAGAGGAGGAGGATCAGATGTGGCGACAATTTCGCAATTATTAATCTCAACTGGAGTTAACGGCATCGATTCTCCGAAAGAGGTCACCTGTTCAAGCGAAGGGATGATCCAAGGGTCGTCGGACCTAGAGACCATATTAACTTGAATGGTGTGCGGTGGTGGCGTGGGAAAAATACCCATGAGGATGGGGTCCTTGAAGAGACTGGGTCCTACACTGTCAGGGGGATTGGGGATCTGATCCACATAAGGAACGTTTTTTCTCAGAGGATGAGGTGAAGAAAGACAATTGATCCACAGTGGTGATTTTTCCCTCATGAGGGAACTTGAGAAGCCGAAAGAGGGTGGATGGAATGCATAGCATGGCATGAGTCCAATTGCGACCAAGAAGGAGATTGTACTTGAGCTTGACGTCAACCACTTATACTTCTATTTTGACTATCTCCCCCTGTAACTTGATCAGAAAACTCTCGATAACACCCAGGGGTTTTGATTCTCGACCATCAAATGCCTCTAGGGCATTGGGAGATTATGTAAGAGCTGGAGAGCCAATGGCCTTCCAGAAGGCGGATGACATAACACAGGTGGAAGCACCTTCATCCACAACGGCCCTATGGATGTTGAGGCCATTGATCCCGACTTGGATAAAAAGAGAAATTTGATGTGTAAGTCAGGGGACAAAATTTTATAGGTCGAAGGTGAGAAGATTAGAATCGGCGGGATCGATTCCACCGATTGCAAACAACAAAGCTTTACATTGCGATGGGAAACTTTGAAGCACTTCCATTGCAGAAATTGCAAAAGGCGCTTGTGCCAAATCCTCAACAATACTATAATGCTAAGCGGCACGAGTGTTTGGGTTGTAGGAATATTTCTTGCAGAACACCTTTAGAAGGTGGCCTCACAAAAGGGTCAGCGTTGGGTTTCTTAATTTCTAAAGGACCAGAGACAGGTCAGGGAGGTGGGCCATCCACAAATTCCTTCCCAGCTGCCTGGCGCAATCCAATATAATCCTTCAAACGCGTAGAAATTGAGACATGTGCGGCACCATTCATCATAAAGACCTGGGACCCAAATGGTACAGATGGTGAAGGCTGCTCAACCATCTGGGTCTACTGAGACGGGAACGATTCTTTGAGAACTGTCGGAGTCCCTTTGGAGCCTTTTAGAAGTTGACTAACTTCAGATTTTCGGAGAAAATCTTTGGTATAACGGTCTCCTTCACAAATAAGGCAGGGGTACTTCAGTTTACGTTGGGAACCATCATCAGTACGAGGTTTAGAAGACTCTAGTTTCAGGGCATCGGGTTTTGATTTTCCTTTGCCCTTCTTCTTTCCTTTGGAGGCCTTTTCCGTAGGATTAGCCTGAATGATGTTGACCTCTACAGTATTACCAGAATCTGGAGGGGTGGGAAGAGTAGAATTATTGGAAGAATTAGACTTCTGCTTCCCATTAGAGGATTTCCAAGAATTTTGAGAAGCGGAACCAATAACACCATCCACTGCTGCGGTAGGTGGTGCTTTAGAGGTCCCTGGCCACGAAGCATCAGTAAAAATATCATAAAGCGTGCTAGACTGAGAGTACACCAGATCAAGTTACTAGGCACGTGCGATGGCTTGTTCTTCGGTCACACATGCCCCCATAGCAATATCTTGAGTGATCTTGTTAATGAAAGAGGTGGTGAACCAATGAGTTAGTAGCTGATCATGTATATCAAACTTGATCAATTTACGACGACGTCGCCACTCATGAATATGATCAGATATGTGGGTGGCTTTATCCTGCTTCAAAGAAGTCAGGAGATGCGTCCAAGCTTCGTAACGAACCGGTAACTGGAAGTGTGTCAAAAAATACATATCTAACGTATTGAAGTATTGAAAGATGCCGCGAGGTAATTCTATATACCACTTAGTGGCAGCACCGGTAAGAGTGCACTGGAAGAGACGTAGACGAATTAAATCATCCACCCAAGAGTTGGACGAACACCACAGATGGTAGGTAATTACATGAGCTTGTGGGTCTTCTCCAGCTTTACCTTCAAACTTAGGACAGTCACCGGGCACCTTGGTCGGAACCGGAGGCCAATAAGGATTATGAAGAATTGGATCATTGGTTAATTTAGAAACATCCGGTAACTCCAAGGTGGCCAAGAACGGAAACTTAGGATTGAAAGGCATACCAGGCCCTCGATAAGGACTTGTACCTGTACTCCACCCTGTTTGAGCATAACCTTGCCCCAATTAGCTCTGTCCCAGATGATTCTTACCATAGGGGGTATAGGCCATATAGTTAGTCTGATACAGTTTCTGATAACCAATGTACGGGGGTTAATAACCGGGGTATGGACCCTGATTATATGTCGGCCCCATTTGAGCAGTATATGGATTTGATTGCTGAGTATAGGTATAGCCTGGTTGTTGAAGATAATAATTAGACCCTTGGGGTGGGTTGCAAATCGGTCAAGATTGACCCTGAAGATACTAACTGCCTTGGGGTTGAGCGGGCTGTTGATAAGTGGGGCCCTGCTGAGCTTGATAAGTGGGGTGCACAGGTGGATTCTACTGTGGCATAGAGTAAATCAGCTGTTGAGCAGGGTTGACAGGATGTGCAGGCTGGCCTGGTTGGAAATTTTGGCCTGGCTGAATGGGTTGCCTTGGTTGAACAGGTTGACCCAGTTGAACGGGTTGTCCTAGTTGAACAGGTTGACCCAGGTGAACAAGTTGCACCAGTTGAACAGGTTGACCTGGCTGGTGAGGGACACCAGGCTACCCTGGATGAGCCGGATGGCCTGGTGGTGGAATAGGGCCAGACTGTGTCTAATAACCAGTTTGACCTGCAACAGGACCATAAGAGGGCCCTGGCTGTGCAACATTCGAACCAATAGGAAACTGAGGTTGTAGAGGTTGCAGCATAGGTTGAGAGGGTTGGATTTGCCCCCCAGGACTGTACAACAACCCCGGTTGGTACCCCGGTTAACCTGTGGGTACTTGAGGTTTCCCCGGTTGGACCACAGCATGAGGCTACATAGGTTGACCTTGAGGGTTGTAGGACTGTCCTTGCGGACTGTACAACAACCCCTGTTGGTCCGAAGGTTGGCCTTGTAAGGGTTTTCCTTGCGGGTCATAAAGATAACCAGGTTGGCCCAAAGGTTGGCCCTGAAAGGGTTGTCCTTGCGGGTTGAAAGGTTTCCCAGCCTGGGCAGACAGAAAACCTTGAACATACTGATAATCCTCTAGAGCAGGAAAATGTAGAGGGTTTCCCTGCTCATTGTATTGATATGGAAAAATGTAGACAGGTGTACCATCCTGTGCATAATGTGAAAAATAAGGACGTTTGGGATCTTGGGAGGATTGACCAACCTCGGAGTTTGATTGCTGTAGGGAAAATCGATATTCCTCACGAGAAATATTCTCAATAATAGCAGATGCTATGTAGACGTCTTCGGGAAGTGACATAGTCCTTATAGACAGAGAAGTAACAACGGGTGTAGACGTAGCCACACAGACAGTGGGCCTGACAGGTACTGATGTGATTTGAGGAGATGACGTGAGGGGTGTCCTTGGAGACATCCCTAACGAAGGAATAATCGGCCTCGTAGAAGGAGTTAATACTCCCATAGAGGCGAAAACGGTCATAATCTGACTTAAAGATCTATACCCTGCTGGAAGCGAAGGACTAGGCGAAGACATGACAGATAACTCGGGGTTGTATTCTGGGAATAACTGGTAATATTCACCAGATGTTGGGATTTCCTCACTAGGAGAAGGACTGGATGAGCCCATATTTGAGCCTGCCGCTAGATCTTCTAGAAGACGGCGAGGACTAGGAGGAATAATAGCAGCTAGAAAAGGTGAACCCGATGTAAGAGGAGAGAAATGTTCCCCTACTCCAAATCCAAAATAAGCGTTGGATAAGGGCCAATTGAACTCAACTGGTCGTCCAAAGGGAAGCTTAGATAGAACCGGTCCCCCATTAGGAAAATTGGAGACAATGGGCTGTTGAGGTTCAGCAGAGGATTGAGAGACCTCTGATGAATCATCTGTGTAAGGACTACCAGTAGACGAAACTGAAGGTTCCGCCATTGTGACAGTAACGACAAGAGGAAGAGATCAAACAAAAGCACACGAGCTAGAAAACCAAGGCACACAATCAAACGACCGACAATAAAACTCTAAAAGGGCGTGTGATCACAGGTGATTTATTTTACCACATTGAAACTTAGAAACATCACTGTTTCATGTTTTAAGAATCGAGAAACGGATGAAAGATGACTCTATCTCTTTCAATTTTGAAACAAACGTGAAAGGACAAGCACTTGATGATCCTTTCAAATTTAAAGAGTCAGAAAAGATCTAAATGACTACTCTGGAACTCTAGGCAAAGGGTGTAACAGATATCCGAGAACTGCAATATACACCTTGGTTTCAAAATGAAATAGAAATCAACCAAGGACTTGATGCACGTGCAGGAAATATCTCCAAATGCTGTGTCTGGTGTATCACGGGTATAAGGCGGCAAACCTGGCTTCCTACAGATAAAGGATAGCAACCTATTGGGGTCTCCCTTTATATACGCTACGGTACGAGGAGCACAAGTCCGTACTAGTGCTGTCTAAAGCCAAGAGGCGAACGACAACTACTAGGTTTAACAACGCCGGAACACATCACTAGCCTAGACCTCTAAATATTTCGTTAATGTTTTAATGCTGCCTTAAGGTAAATTGAATAAATTTTAGTGTTGATCTTCAATTATGTTTCAATTTCTAGGCCCTACCAAATGTTATGTCTCAAAATCCTCTAAATGCACACTACATGCCACAATGTATCATTTCGTTGGATGAATAACTAACTATGGGAAGGTTGAGAGCTTTCACACAATAACAAAATGATCACAAAACAACCACTAGTGTCTCTAATGTCTGCTAACGAAAACTAAAAGCTTTTATTTCAAAGTTACAAATCACCAATAACACAGAAAATATTTAATTTACATTAACTAATCAAAAGCAAAAGAGATTTTTTTTTTGTATTTTCAATGTTTAAGAGCAAAGTGCACTAAACAAAATGAAAACTAATGAAAAGAACAATTTGAGAAGTGATAGCAAAAGAGTAAAGACAAGTAAGTTCACTCAAATACCAAACACAAAAATCAGACCTCAAATTGACAAAGAAGTCCCTCAAATAAAAAAGGAATCCCGAAGACTCAAATGAACCGTGTAATCTAGGCCCAAAATGAGACAAAGCGGAATTCGAATGGGGAAGAAGCCAATCACTCAAATAACGCAACAAAACAATGGAAAACCACCAAATGAATGTAGAGAAGCAATAATGAAATTGACTGATCAAACGAGGACCAAAAACTCCCACGGGAGGCTCGACACACTATAGCACCTAGATGCCCTAGGGCTAGAATGTAAAACCGATAGTAGAGGGAAAAAAACCAGAGGATGAAGGTCACACTCAGTCAAAAAAGGCTCCAGAACACTCAAGCAGTCGAGAAAATGACACCAAAACCACAAATCAAGCTTAGAAAGCTCAGAAAGAAGCAAACCCTACCACCACACAGGATTGGCGTGACTGTCAGGCTGAAACTAGCGCCATAACAGGATTGGAACGGGGGATAAACTGGCAACATGCACCAGTTGGCGCGAATGTCAGGGAAAAAACCGTGCCAGTCAAGTTTACTAATGCAAAAGATGAAAAAGAGCAATGAGGGAGCAAATCAGGGATGGTGAAGCTAAAAAAAATTTTAACACTAGAAAAGAGCGAACCAAAAGAGTTGATCAAGCAGGAAAATACCAAAATCAACCGAAAAGACAAGAAAAACTCCAATCAATGTCTCTCCAGTGGAGTCACCAGTTTTTTGGAGAGGTAAATCCCCTCTACGGATAGAGGCGATCCCTACTAGCCTAGATCAGGTCTAGCACCAACCAAGTCACGCTAAGACTCAAGTTCCTAATTGCAAAAGACCAAGATGCGACAAGAGGCCTACCTTAAGTCCTACGCTACTGTCGTTTGGGGAGAAGATGGAACTTATATCCTTTGTTATGGCAGATCACAATTTTCCCGCCTAGCATGTTCGAACACCTGCACGTACACGAAGAAACAACAAACACACAAGCGTAAAACCTAATACATGCAACTATGTATCAGTCAGAGAAGATACAACTCATAACATAAAACATGAACATATGAGTGGAACCATAATCAAATTTGTTTATTATTAATCAGAACAAAGAAAGATACAACCTAAGCTCTAATGCTGGATCTTCCTTCGGTGGGTCGACAGCGGAGTACGTCTCGATAAAGCTCATCGGGAGTGGGACAAGTCTCTCTCTCTTCGGCTGTCTGATGATAATCTCCTTACTAATGATTCAACTCTATTCAGGCTAGCTTGCAAAGGGAAAATTACAAGCTTATATAGATGGTGGAAGGGGAGTTGGGATCCCTACAATGGTGGGATTGGCCCTATCCTCAAGGAAGCTTCCATGATAGGTGGAAAACCACTTCCCCTACATGGAGATCCGGAGCCAAACTTCCCAACTCATTTTAGAGACTCGTTTAGGAGTTGGTTGGAATCAAACTTCCCCCATTTATTTTTAAAAAACAATCCTTATTAAGCCTGGCGCGAGTGATACACTGGGACAGAGCGTCAGTTGGCGCGCCCTCTTTGGTGGATCTCCCCCATTGGCGCGAGGGCTGAACTGGCTAGTCGCGCCAAGGCCAAAAGGTCTATTTTTAGGGCTTTTCACAAGAAATTGTCTTCAGGGGAATGATTGTCCTTGTCAAGGGGGATGTCATGAAAGTGGTTTCAGGTCATGTCACTGCTCACAGGTCACGGAATAAGCTCTCCAATGTGTGGGACGAGGAGTTGTAGGGATGGTGACAAATTACTGTGTAACAATAAGGTGTATATAAAAGCAATTGGATATTGAAGGAGCATACTTTCATACCATAAGCAGAGCCACTGTTGCTAGCAGACGTTCATAGCCTCGACAGGGTTGCTATTTTAACCCAAAATAATGAGCTGGGATCCTTATGTAAAAATAGTTATTCTACCAATTTTATGATCACTATGCTGGTATGGTAGCCAAATAACCATAGTGACACTCACCAGAGTTGTAGCACAGTGATCAGGCCAGCTCGTGATGAGACCTCTTTTCCTTCAAGCAGTTACGAAGGTCATTACCCTGGTGTGGTGGCCATTGTGGGAATGTCACTTGCTAAGCTCTTATGAACGTGGTAAGCTGGCTCATGATGAGACCCCCTATTCTCTCTTTTTAAAAATTTGCATGTAAGAGTAGTACTTATTTTTTAATCATACCATATTGATTTATAAGGAGGTCACTGTGATGGTGTGATAGCTAGATAGTCATAGTGCCATTCACTAGGATTGTAACAGAGTGATCAGGCTGGCTCATGATGAGACCCCCTGTCCTTCAAGTAGATGAGAAGGTCATTACCCTGGTGTGGTAGCCATTGTGGGCATGTCACTTGTTAAATCCCTATGGTCATGGTAGGCTGGCTCGTAATGAGACCCCCTATCCTCTTAAATATTTGCATGAACACATAATAGTTGCTTTTTATACATAAAGGGAGGCTCATTAACTCCTTAAAGGTTAGGGATGGTGAAAGAAGAGAAAGAATTCCAATACCATTAATACCCCTTATTCCCATTCCTTCATGTTTGAGGGAAATATTATTCGAATAGTGCAGAAGATATACCATCATAAGGTCATATATTGTATGATAACATATTTGAACTGGGGATGACTTAGCCTTTCATTTCATGTATGCATAATTTCAACTTCCTGTTTAAGGATGATAGTGCCAAGGAGTCATCATATTGGTAATTTTACCATTTTCCCTCTCTTCTTCAACTGCCATTACCTACTTAGAGATGCTTTTCTAGCTCAGATGTAGTTTTAGGGGAGGGTGCTAGCTAAAGGGAATAATGGAAAAGAAAAAAAATAGGTTATTCAATTTGAATAGAAAATAAAAATTCAAAAAGTTGTTCAATTCGATTGAACAACGATCATTCAAAGATTGAACAACAACTGTTCACAAATTAGACAGCAAAAATAAAAACGCAAAAAAAATGACTATTCAATTCGACTGAACAACAATCATTCAAAGATTGAACAACAAATGTTCTAGAATTGAACAACAAAAAATAAAGAATGCAAAGAAACGGTTGTTCAATTCAATTCAACATCAGTCATTCAAAGATTGAACAATAGATGTTCAAAGATTGAATCAGCAAAAATAAAGAAAAAAAAAAAAACGCGGAAAACGGTTATTCAATTTGACTAAACAACAGTCATTCAAAGATTGAACAACAACTGCTCAAGAATTGAACAAAAAAAGTAAAGAACGTAGAAAATGACTATTCAATTCGATTGAACAGTAGCCGTTCAAGGATTGAATAGAAACTATTCAAGAATTGAACAAAAAAAAGAATAAAAATGCAGAGCAACTGTTGTTTAATTCGACTGAATAGTAGCCATTCAAAGGTTGAACAACAACTGTTCAGGGATTGAACAACAAAAATAGAGACGCCAAAAAAATTCCCGTTCATTTCGACTGAACAACAGCCGTTCACAGATCGAACAGAATTTTTTCCAGAATTGAACAACAAAAGTAAAGAACACAAAAAACGACTGTTCAATTCGATTGAACAAAAACATTTAAAGATTGAACAATAGCCATTCATGGATTGAATAGTAAAAATAAAAACACAACTCACAAGGAAAATAAATTGCAAGTATGAAGAATGTACAACAAAATAGGAAATTTATATACATTATTTACAAGTGATGGTAGCAAAACCTCTCATGTATGAGTTTGTGGGGTTGTCACCCCCTTGTGCCACAACTTGGATGGTGGGATCATTTCTTACCCGTTGGAAAAAAGATTCTTTCGTGAGAGGCTTGCGATAGAGGTGCACTCTGTGTTCGTTAACTCAGAATGTAGAACCAGACCCATGTATGGTGGTCAAGGTGAGTGTGCCATTGTTGTGTACTTCCTGAATCTCATATGGACCGAGCCACCTTGTTTGTAGTTTTCTTGGAAAATCTTGGAATCTAGAGTCATAGAGGAGGGCCCAATCTCCTTGTTGGAATATCTTCTTCTTGATAAGGTTATCATGCCATTTAGCTCGATGTTGTTGGATGATCGATGTGCATTGCAGGGATAGCAGTTGTATTTCATCTAATTAATTTATTTGTTGGAGTCTTCTAGCTTGGGCTTCTGTTAAGTCCAATCCTACTTCCTAGGCTGTTCTCAGAGTTTTGATTTCGAATTCAATAGGAAAGATAGGTTCTCTACCAAATACTAGCTGATATGGTAAGTATCCAGTGGTGTTTCACCAGGTTGTACGATAAGCCCATAAGGCTTCTAGCAATCTAGTGGCCCAATCCTGGCGGTGTGCTGATACAGTTTTGTTAAGGATTTCTTCCAGGACTTTGTTGGTTCTTTCAACTTGCCCATTTTCTTGTGGGTGGTAAGGAGACGTAACTCTATGGGTGACATGGTGATTTCTTAGAGTGGCTGTAATTTTGTTACCTATGAATTGTGCCCCTCCATCGGTTATCACTTCCCGTGGAAAACCGTATCGTACGAATAGTTCAAAAATAAACTTAATTACTGATTCTTCCGTGGCTCTTGACAAGGCCACTACTTCTACCCATTTGGTTACATAATCTGTGGCAACTAATATGTGGAATTTCTGATTTGATGGTGGGTTGAATGGCCCAACGAAGTCCAGTGTCCATCTTTCGAATGGTTCTACCACCAATTGTGGTTGTAGCGGCATTTCATCATCTTGGCCTAGGTGGCCCATTCTTTGGCAGCTATCGTAGGCCTGGACATATTTCTTTACGTCTTTGAAAATTGCAAGCCAATAATAGCCTAATTTCAACACTTTATGCCTCATTCTGCATTCTGCGAAATGGACGCCACAAGGTTCATCGTGACGGGCTCATAATATGTCATAGATTTTGTCCTCTCTGATGCATCTACGTATGTGCATATTGGCCCTTGTGTGGAAGAGGTAACCACTGATCCAGGAGAACCTCGTGTTAATTTGTACAATTAGTTTCCGTTATTTTGACGTTAAATGTCTGGGTAGCTTCCCGACTACCAAATAATTTGTGACATCTGCATACCATGGTGTTTTTACTGCCACAAAAAACAAATGTTCGTCAGGGAATTGATCATAGACTGCTAGCATGTTGTCTGTCTTGGAAACCCTAGACAGGAAGTCTGCGACCACGTTTTCATTTCCTGGACGATCTTTGATTGTTATATCGAATTCCTACAACAACAACAACCAACGAGTTATTCTCCCATTCTTTATTGGTTTACTGGCTAAATATCTAATAACATAGTGATTAGTATACAGGAGTACTTGATAACCATCTATATAATGCCTAAATTTATTAATAACATAAATAACAGCTAGGAACTCTTTCTCGGTCATAGTATAATTCAGTTCGGTGGGAGTGAGGTTTTTGCTGATATAATAAATAGCATAAGTTTTTTTTTCTTCTTCTTGGCCAAGGACTGCTCCTATTGCTATGTCGGAGGCATCTGAAGAGATGTGAAAAGGTAGTTTCCAGTTAGGTCCTCATAGGATTGGTGTTGTTGAGACCAGTTTTCAAATCTGCAAAAGCAGTGTCACATTTATCAGTCCAATGGAATTCAACATTTCCAGTTAATGCATACAAAGGTGCAGCTATTTGTGAGAAGTTCTTTATAAATCTGCAGTATTATCTTGCATATCCCAAAAAACTGCATACTTCTGTCTATGTACAAGTTGTAGCCAATAGAAGGATCACTTCTATCTTAGCTAGATCTACCTGTATCCCAACTACAAAAATGTAGTGACCTAGGATCACTCCCTCTGTCATCATCATGTGACATTTCGTATCGCTTAGACATAGCCTAGTAGCAATACATCATTCCAGCACATTTTCTAGCATTTATAAAGCTTGATCGAAGTCCTCCCCATACGGTGTGAAATCATCCATATAGATTTCAAGCCCTTCATTTATTAAGTCAGGAAAAATGCTAATTATGGGTTTCTGAAATGTTGTTGGGGCATTACATAATCCAAACTGTAAAACTCTGTAATAAAAAGTACCCCATGGGTAGGTAAAGGTTGTCTTATCTTGGTCTTCGGGAGCTATTTGGATTTTATTGTAACCGCTAAACCCGTCAAGGAAGGAAAAAAACCATTTCACAGCCAATGTATCAAGGACTTGGTCAATGAAGGGGAGGGGGAAATGGTATTTATGTGTTTCTTTAGTCAATTCTCTGTAATCTACGTAGATTTTCCATTTCCCAGTCTTATTAGGGATGACTACCAGAGGGGAGACCCATTTTTTGTCTAAAATAGGATAAATGAAATTTACATCTAATAGCTTTTGCGGCTCCTCTTTTACAATATATTTTAAGTGAGGGTTTAGCCTTCGTTGAGGTTGTCTAACGGGGCGTGCTTCCTTATCAATATAGATGTGGTGTGTGCATAGTTGTGGGTCTAAACCCTTCATGTCTTGGTAGTGCCAAGAAAATTCCCCTTGATGCTTTCGAAGGAATTTTATGAGCTTTTGTTTTTGGTCATCATCCAAATTTCCATTAATATTCAAAACCTTTCCTGGCTCGATCTCAATAGGTATGCTGTTAGGAACAGTGGTTGTGGAAATATGTTGATTCTCAAGGTCTATCACTGGATCCTCTTGATCTTCGTTTTCTAGGATTGTTTTCAAAATCTGGCATTTTAAATTTCTAGGCGTGGGTGACTCATTCATAAAATTACTGATTACATCATCTTCAGTTTGATCCTTGAATTCGAGAGCCTCTACTAGTGTTAGAGGTGGACAGATGTTTTTCTCCCAATATGTACATGGATGTTTGTGAATTTTTACCGTGGGTAGGCTTGGTTTGGTAGGCAGATAGATAATGATAGTTTTTATGGAATCCCCTCTAATGATAGTCATGCTACCTGCTTAGCAACCTATGTAAGCGTTTACTGTGGCTAGCCAAGGCCGCCCAAGAATCAATGGGTGCCCTTCAATACTGTTGTTTGGATTAATGACTAATAAATCAGTTGGGTATTCCCATGAGTCCACGGAGACTAGGATGTCCTACACTATTCCTTCTAGTCTGATAACAGACCTGTCATCCAGTTCTAGTAGTGTGGCCGTAGGTTCTAAAGCTGATATGCCCAGTTTTTTGCAAGACCGAGTAGTTAGGATGTTAATGGCTGCCCCCAGGTCGACCAATGTGTTTGAAAATGAGTGGCCAGAGATTTTTACTATTACAATGGGATTTCCCGGGTCTTCATATTGCACGGGTGGTTCCCTACCTAGTAACAAGTCAGATAGCGTTCCTACCACATGAACAGTGGGTTCAGCCTTTGTTTTCTTGACTTGTTTTTTTCCACATAGCTCTTTAATTGTCTTTTCATAAATGGGGATGTCTTGGATAGCCTAGAGAAGAGGAATTTTGATACAAAGGTTTATTAATTCCCCTAGGATGTCAAAATATGGAGAGATTATTGGTCTAGGCAGAGTTAATCTTTCATGAAATGGAGGCGGAGTCACCCTAAGTTCTTCAGGTCTTTATTGATCAATTGTTTCTTTATCTTTACCTGTTTCTGTTTTCGTTATGTTTGTTTGGTTAGGTTCTATTTAGGTTTCAATTCGGGAATGAGGTGGGGTCATGGATTCTATAGGTAAGATGGTAAGTCCTGACCTTAGCCTTAGTTCATTGCACTGCTTCTGTTCGGTATCATAATTTGGATTTTCTATGATATAAATTAGTTGAACCGACCGATTGTTGGGATTAGGATTGGGTTAATCTAGCAATTGGGGACATATGACAGGTTGTGGGTTGTGCTGGACTGGGTATGGCACTGGTAGCATAGGTTGATTTTGGGTCCCTGCTCCTATTGGTAGGTTGGTCATTCCCATGGGTTTGATATGGGAAATTTTTCTAATAAGGGGGAGAACAAGGAAATTTCAGCCAATTATTCCCTGATGAAGGTTGTATAGGCCAATGTGGCATAGGAAACAACTGGTTTGGACAAGCAGAAAAATAATTTTGGGTTTGCCACACTATTTCTGGGTTTTGCTGGTTAAATTGCGGGGAAGAAAAGAACTAAGGCAGGTCTTGTGGCATACCTGGTCGTGCTTACCATTTCCAACACTGATTCATTAAATTGACTGGTTTTGTCTCTTCCTCTACTTCCTTATAGACTACTTTCAGCCCGACAAGTGAAGAAAATTGGTCTGTGGTATGATCCTTAGTGCATATGGCACAAGTTTGTACCATTTCTAAAGGACATTCCCTCTGGCTGTGCTTCTTCCGACATATTGGGCAGAAGACGACCAAGTTTAGTTCTACGATAGCTTGTTTTTTCTTGGCTTGTAAAATGTCAAGCTATGTTGTCAAAGTACCCAAGATGTCAGTTTTGAAATCTTCCAACAGATTGCAAAATTATTCTCTAGTTACATTTCTATTTGACTGCTTAAGATCTTTTTTCATAGAGTCACGCCCATTTGGCTAATTGCGTGCACTAACCTGAGAGCATCTAATGCACAGGGAAACAATCTCATCATATTCTTCCTAGTAAATATCTCCATTTCCCATTATGTTAAGTGTTTCCACCCATTCTTCTTTCATTCCTTTAATCATTGTGGCTTTTAATATGTCCTTGGATAACGTGGTATATGGAGACCTTTGTAAACTGTATTGAAATATTTCTACGTATTCTTCTAATGTTTCATTGCCTTTTGCAGACATATTGAAGATTTCATCTATTAGATCTTGGGTTCGGCAATAGTATTGGTATTTGGTAAGGAAAATGTTCTTCATTTGGTCCCAGTTATTGATAGTTCCCTTGCCTAATCCCATGAACCAGCGTAGCGCAGTTCCTTTTAAGGTAGAGGGAAATAGTTTTAGTTTATGAGGATTAGTGGTGTATTCATATCCCCTACATAAGACATCAAATCCGAATAGGAATGCATCAGGATCTTCTATGGTCAATCCATGAAAGGTGGGAATGTTGTGCAAGGGAATGGATTTCATAGGGGCGTTGACAACATGATCAACAATGGGGTATTCCAATGTTGATGTCTGCCTCTGATTCTGGTTTTGATTATTTTCCATCTAATCAAAGAGGTGCTAGAAATCTTCGGGGATTTGTTGATCTGGAGGAGTAATTATAATGGGCTTGGGAGGCGAATGTGGTGGAGGTTTTACAACACTTCCCTAATCTGGGATCCTGAGTACTTCTATTTCGACTACTCTTTCGGGGGACTTAGGTTCTAATATTTCTATGTGAATTCCTCCACTAGTTTCTCCTTCACCTTCCTATAAGTTGTAAGAACCTCCCTCTTTTGAAGGATCAACGCCTATATGATCGGTAGTCTGAAGGCTTTACTTAGATCCTTCTGTGTCACAGTGAATCTCGGCATAGGCAACATTTGGTGAGGCTGTCGCTTGAGGGGGTGTGATAGGAATTTGAATGAAAATAGTTTTGGGTCCTATAGATGCCTGAGATTCAACTTTCTTAATGATTTCATCTATATATTTTGTTCTTCCAAGGATCACTGGTCCTTTGGATTGTGAGGATGTTGCGAATGATTTCAGATTTTTTCTATCTTTTTCTTCTTAGTCATAAAACAAGAGCACCTATTCTACTGGTATTTGTACGACTTGCTGGGAAGCGAGCTAGAGGGAAAGCATGTTTCTTGCCAGCACGTAGGTTCTTACCTCTCGTTTTCAATACCCAATTATTCACAGAAATGGAAAATTATGTATAAAGGAAATCACTCTTAACACTCTCCCCAACAACGGCACCAAAATTTTGGTGTCACAGAGGTGGCTTATTATAGACAAATCTAGTGCTTCTCATTTAATTATCAAGACGAGGTAAGAATTCTTATTTTAAGAGTGTCGGCACAATATATGCAAGTGAGCTCGACTGATAGTTACTCTATGCTGCTTATGAGAAAGGATTAGCTAACCTTCTGAATTCAATCAACCTAATGAGGAATGGTTTGGTTAATTATTTTGTCTAGCCTATGATCGAACAATAGGATGACGGTTTGAACAACAAGTTAAGGGATTGAACAACAATCTAATTGAATTAAACAACAATCTAAATGAATTGAACAACAATCTAGATGAATTTAAAAGCAGTCTAATTGAATTAAACAACAAGCTATATGAATTGAACAACAGTCTAATTGAAGTAATCTAAATGAATTGTACAATAATTAATTATATAATTTTGCAATGGAATTCTCTTTATAAACTAATTAATCAACATTAGTCAATAATTGGACGCTTCACTGTACTGAAAGAATAATGCAATCCGCAAGGACAAGTAACATTGAAAGCAACTATTATATGATTTGTAAATCAATTTCAATGAAATTAGAAGAAACTAGAACCATATACTGGTGATGAAGCATTATTATAACCCAGAAAATACAATTGTGATTAATCTAACTCAAAGAACACAATTGCTAATAGCTCTGAAGAAAGAGAAACTGTAACTTTATTGAATGGAAAAGTACTTTACAACCGCATCAGATACTGGAACATTGATTTTGTGACTAACACACAATAAGTGAATTGGCGAGGAACTTCTAGGGGTTGGGCCCAGACCACCAGAAGCTCTATCGCAGTAAAAATTCAAAAGATAATTGTTCAAAAACTCTCTATTACATCCAGGGATACTACAAAAATACAATTAGGCAGTTTGGTTCTGATGTGTTGATTATAGAATGAGTTTCCTATTTTTCTTCAACTCCCCTTCTCGTTCATCCCTAGTCCTTTTAAAGGTGATTTCACAAAATGAGAAAGTATTTTCCAAACGATAGCCCGCTGCGCATGGCTATATTTTGAGTTCTTGGGCTCAAATCCATATGTCTGCCTTCTGCCGGCTGCTGGGAGTTACCGAGATCCCATACGTTTGCGTTTTTCAGTTATCTTCCATTTTCTTGGTCCAGCTACCCTACCTTTATGCATACGAAGATAAAATAATTCAATTTTATATTATAAAAACATTCCTTTTTTCATTCGCCTAGTTGCTCTAGTTTTCATAAGTCTTTTCTTTCTTTATTGTTAAGATGAAGGAGAATTCCCAAAATTGTGACATAATTTGAAGTAATTATAGGGTGAAAACATACCTCAATTTGGGCCCAACATAGACCTCAAAGAATTTGTGGATATATTCCCAAAATGCTGCTATCACGATTCGTGAAAATACTGCAGGTCCATTTTTCAGCCCAAAGGGAATTACATGATATGAAAATGAGCCCCATTCAGTTGTGAAACTTGTTTTCTTTTTGTCTTCTTCAACTATCCTCACTTGATGGTATCCTGAAAATCCATCTGTAAATGATTAAGCTCCATTCCCTGCCACATTGTCGAGCACCTCATCACTGAATGGAGTAGGGAATGGATCATGTATGCATGCGTTTTTTAGACTCCTATAGTCAACACATACTTGAATCTCAGACTTTTCCATTTTAATTTCTATGACTATAGGACTTACCCACTCTGCTTCTTCCACTGGAAAAATCAGCCTTGCTTTCAACATTTATCTATCTCTACCTTGACTTTCTCTTTTACTCTTGCATTCAGACGGTAAGGTTTGTGCTTCACTGGTCTTGCGTCATGCTTCAAGATTGTACGCATTCCCCCATGTTTCATTTTATTCCTTTTAGCACCACCACTGAGGATGGGAATAAGTCTTCATATTCATGTATAAGATTAAACATCTCCTTAGTCATTTCTGTATCCCATTAGTCACCAATTGACGCAATTTTAGGTTTTTCTGGTGTTCCGATGTTCAGTTTCTTGGTCTTCAGTGGTAGCAGATGGATTTCCTCTATTGTAGGTTCTTCTTGTATATATCACTCTCTTTCCTTTTCTTCAAAATATAAGTTTCTAAGATCTTCTAGATCATCATCGTCCATTTCACTGTCTATATTTTTGCAAGCCACTGACTGTTTCATACTCTGTTTCGAGAGCGGTTGGTCTTCATATTCCTGAATTTTTGGGAATAATAATACTATTTTGATGGCTTGTAGTGCTTGTGTGACTGGTTTTTTTCCTCATTCAAAGGAAAATCATTGTGTAAACTTATCTGCAACTTCTTGCCAGGTATCGGTTCCTCTTTTCTTCTCTTCAGTTAAGTACCAATCTTGTGGAATTGACTCTAGTGAATGTACAAAGTTGTGCATCCACAGATATTCTGGGTACCCTAATTTCTCCCAGTGGTACTCACAATGTTCTAAATGTTTAATGAGATCAGAATCCCCTTGGTATTGTTCATTTAATTGTGGTCCCTCATCTTCTTTGAATTTGGCTTTTAATGCTGCCCTAAAATCCTCCCATTGCAGCAGAGAGTTGTGATGGTTGCTCCACCACCTTGCTGATGTGGATTGCAGAGCCACGTCCATGAGTGGGACTTGATGTTCTATTAGTAATTTATCCTCTATTCTTGCAATAAATTTATTTACAACATTCATATTTGATAAAGTCGGATATCCTCTTACCTCAGTTTCAATACAGTTGACTCTTCAGATGTTAGCGCATATTCTTGTATTGGTCTCGTATCCTCCCCGCTGCCAATCATCCCAGGCTATTTCTGAGCCCAAGTTGGAGCTTTGAACACTTATCCAGCTTACATTCCCCCTCGCTGTTGGGTTGATGTAGTCTTCCCTTTTCCTTGTCGTCATCTGATAAAGATGATCGAGAAGTTGAACATCCTCTTTTTTGTCAACAATTTTTGTATATCGGGGTCCTTGATATGTGTCCAATGGCTAAGTGACCCTGACTTCCCCGTCTTCAAATATCATCAGTTCCTTTTTCAAATCGATTACTACATAGTTCTCAAAAGCCCAATATATCCCCAATAATGTTGGATAGGGATCCTTATCCCCCATAATGTCTATCACCTCAAAGTCTGTGTATGCCTTTACCCCCGCAACATCGACCTCGACTTCTTCCAGCCTGGCTATGGGCACAATGTAGTACTCATTTTCCATGTGGAGCTAGATTGGTGAATATTTCAACTTTGGTCGCCCTAATGCTTCCCATGTCTTTCTTGGTAGAATGTTGACATCTGACCCTAGGTCAAGCATGGTGTCCTTAATTTGGAATCCTATGACTTGAGTATTTACGCAAAATTCCTTTCTTGTTCTTCTCTTATTTCTTTTTATTCTCCATATATATTTCTGGGCTGAGTCATTTGACTCCTCTGGTTCTATGGTTTCCTGCACCACCATCTCCATATTCTGTTTCAGTTGTTCCAGCATCGGTGCATTGGTTTCAATTTTCAAAAATAGTCAGAACCATTCTTCAATCGTTGTGATTGTATTGGTCTGCTTCTGTTTTTCTACAGTCGGTTGTGGTAGCTCGATGCCTTTTCTCCCCCTAAGTTGGGAAAATGTTTCCATTGCCTCTTTAAAGTATTGCTTCTATCTATCTGGCCTGAAAACTGGCTTTGGATATGTTGGCTTTATTAACTTTATCAGGTCTATATTCTGTACATCTTCCCATGTTCTCTTTCCTCCACGTGTTACTATGGCTCATGTCTTGGTTATGAGTTCACCAGATTTTTTCCTCTCTGTCTGGCTCTTTCTTCCCATCTCTTAATTAACTTTGGGCAATCTTCAGTTGTGTGTGTATTGAATCTACATTGAGAGCACCATGGTATTTTGGGAAGTTGAAATTCCCTGGCTATGTGGCCTTCTTGGTCACAATTGTAACATCTTACAAGTCCTCTTCCTCCAGCTCTGCCTCCTCCCATTCCTCCTGCTCGTCCCCATGGCACCTCATTAACTCTATAAGATGGCCTATTCAATCATTTTTCCAGTTCATCCAAGGCTCTTCACTACTCTGTATTATGTGTTGTGGAAGCACATAACTCACAATATATATTTTTTGGAACATTGGAGTATTTCTGCAAAATTAGGCATAGGAGTGGTGGATGACCAATGCTTTTGTTTTGCAGTATTCAGTCACGGTATGATTCTGTTGTGTAGGGAAACCTGGGAAGTTCTGTTGCAGTGGTTATAGCCCTTGAGTGTTTATCTACACAACTCCCCCTATTGGTGGAGTCCCTTGTGTCCCTGTTGTTGAAGATCCCGTATTATGTCCCTCCAACCTTGGGCATTTGGTGACCACATGTACCTCCATCAGACAATGTGTGCACCACACATTGGGTCTTGTAGGTCGTATTGGCTGGATGTACTTCAAATTTTCCATTATAATAGCTATTTGATGTTGTAACCCCAATATGGAAGGGTCTTGAACTACTGCCCCTCCTTTAAATTCCTGCGGATACCCTGCCATAGCCTCTTTCTTCATAGCTTGCTCCAATGCATCTTGTAATGTATTGATCTTCTGTTGCGTTAGGGGATTTCTCGTCAATGGAAGAAGGGCCTTGATAAACCAATCTCTCTGATGATTTGGATCAATGGGGTAACTAAGTTTTCTTATCACATCCTTGGACCTTCTCATCATATCCCATGCTGTTTCACCTTCTCGCTATTTAATCTCCCACATCTTAGATAAAATCTGCTAATCTGTCTAAGGTGACTTAAATTCTTTGACAAATTATTTCTTTACATCATCTATCGTTGGGGTGGATGAGCTTCATACCATTTAATGTGAAGAGCTCTCTCTATTAGATTAGTTTGAAATCCGATCAACTTAACTAATTTTGGTGTTTTTCGAGCCCTTCATATGGCTTCACAGAGATACCAGTGCTGCTCCACATCATCATTTCCCCTCCTAGAGAACTATGGGTATTAGGTAAATGATCCTGCCATACTTCTTTGTGTGGATGGTACTAGACTAAAACCTCTATTCCTTGGCTATGAAATTGTATTACTAGCACTATTGCTAGTATGTATTATTGTCGTAGACTGAACACTATTCAACTTACTAAACTCTCGTAAATTAACAAAAATTTCACCTAGTGGCTGATAGAGTACTAGGGGAAGGTCGGGACTAGAGCTACTTGAAATTTTTGGAATAGAGTTACCTTGAGTTACGGGTGCCGACCCCTCTTGGAACAGTTGCTCCATCGCAACATGCAACTCCACATCGGACATCTCCTCGGGGCGCACATCCTCCACTTTGGACTTTTATCCATTTTCTCTTTGGGCTGGGCTCCTATACACTTGCCTGACTTCCTTGATGGTCCCTCCTATTTCTTGGGATCCCATCTGACCTTCCATCTCATTTTTCATCCGTGGTGCCTTCTCCTTGTCCTATCGACTACTTTCATGCTTCTCTAACTCCTTCATTACCCTTTCCCACCACTTCTCAACAATCTGCACCCTCTGATGTGCTCGTTGATCCCTAAACCTACTGGAGGTCTTGGCATCCATATCCCTATTCCCCCTTCCAGCTTACTTGTAGCATCTCTCCCTCAACTCCTTCCCCCAGTACTGGAGGTTTAATTCTTCATCTCAGATTTTTGAAATTCCATCAATCCCTCGTCTACCATTAAAGCTTTGATCCACAAGGGAATTTCCTTCAACAAATCTCCCTGCAATCCGGATCTGAAAAAGTCCTTTGCTTTTAAGAAGGACTGGTAACACTCAGCCGTGAATTGCACTATATATCCTTCCAAGGTAGATTGTACTCAGAAATCTATAGCTTGGGTCAAATCGATATCTAACCGATGGAGTGCTACCAGATCCACATGTGACCACTTGCAACAAATCTTACATGACCCTCTTGGGAATGTATTGACTTGTAGTCTCCACAACCAATAATAGAGTTCCTCTGGAAAATTTCCCTAGAATAATTCTTATATATCACTTGCATATTCAAAGAATAGAACCCGATCCTTAACAATTTTCTCCCTCTGCCGTCGCAACTCAGCTTGCTGCGATATGAACTGATCTAAGTAGTTATCCCACTAACTTCGTAGTTCTCTCTCGAAGATTCGTGATACCATGATCTAGCTTTTGAATCAAATTTTAGGTCCTGGCAATGGAACCATTTGTTGGCAAGAAAGAAGGTTATTGAGCAAGACCCATGTTTAGGAGAGAGGCCAACAAGGTTTCCGTAGTAGTCTAGCACAACAACGACATTTTCACCCTACTTTGAAGAGTAGATAGTCTCACCCGAGGTGTTCCATGACCTTAAGAAGGTTAGGAATAGATCAAGTATCGTCTGATCATAACTATAGAGAAAAACATAAAGAACTGGGAATAGTAAATAGATCAGACTACTTTTACCCAAAGTACCATTCATTAAGCATATTCAAGATGCAAGATTAAAATTTAAAAGTAGCCAATACATTCACAGTAACCCAATGCTTAACACATAACTCAGAACATAAAACACAGGTAGAAGTATCTTTCATTATCAATAACGGGCAGCTACATTACTTCGCAGAGTTGATTACAAAGAGACAGATTACAACAAAGATAGAACCGAACAACACATAACAAAATAGAGCTCTCATGCGACTCTCTTCCTCAACCCTCTACTAGACTAACCTCTTGTCTACGCTGGATGATTTCCTATTTGTTTCTTTTCCAATGTGAATATCAAATTTTCCTCCTTTCCTGCTTTTTTGTTTGCCGCTTCTTCCTGATCATTGGAAGTTTCGCTGCCTATCCTTGTCACTCATTCCTTCCATCTGTTCTGGTTTTCTGCAACTATCGCGCCACCTGTTCTCTAGCTCTCCACAACCATGAAAACCCCCTGTCTACCATGATTGTGCTCCACCAAGTGTTTTCCACAACTCAAAATCGTTTCATTTTCAAAACAAGGACCCCAACAGTCTTAAATTGCAACATCAATAAGAAATCAATGAGAAACAAGCACAACTAGAAGAAGCAATGACTAGGTTACCGAACCAACTGCAACTAGAGAAATATATAAAATAAGAATTGGATGTAAATTCTAAATTAAAGAAATAACAATAAATATTTTTTCATAAAGATTCTATGATTGACTCTTATTGTGATTCAAATAAAATACTGATCCAGCAAATAGCTACCTAGAAAGTTGAATTTGAAAGACTCGAAAAGAAAATTAATGAACACATTCAATGGCAAGCATCAGACTCAAGCAAGGAAGATGATCTACCTCAGGTAGATAAGTTTCATAAGGAGATCCTATTTAAATATTGGGAAGCTCAAACCAAGCAGGCAGAGAAAGAAGTAGCGAAAACATCAAAATTATCAAATGAAATTATTGAATTTGTATGTGAACAACTGGTGAAATCAGAACTTCTCAAGAGTACATGTCTGAAGTGTTCTCCGAAATAAAACAGCTAGAAACAAAGTGGAAGCAGAAGGAAGACACACATGATGAAGTAATTAAAAAGTTAAATAAGTTTGATCAAGAAAATTAGTGGAATTTTTTGATAAAACCTTATCATCAGTATCGGATTCTGAAATCCTTAACAGATTCAACAAAAAAATCACCACCAGTACTTTCAAATGCAGTATTCAAGGGATAGGTCAGATCAAGGATTTCATAGCCAGCTCCGCTCAAGCCTATGAAAGATATTTTTCAACTTCGTGACCAAATCCAGAAGAAAGGTGGGAATTCATAAATCAAAATTGTTATTTTATTTTCCTAGATTGTAGTTTAAGTTAGTCTTACGAGGATGGTTGTTTGAAACCTCCTCTATATTTTTATAATACTATATTTTAGAACATAGTTAGTTTAGTATTTAAACCCCTCTCATGAATTTAGAGAAGGTTCCATAAATTTGTCAAAAACATTTGCAAAGAATGCACTATTGTAAGTTTGTGAATTCTTTGATGAATTAATGGAACACATCTGTTATCTTTCGATAATTAAAGTTGTTTAACTAATGTTGCACTACTATATTATTTAAATTTCTTGAAAGTGAGAAGGAGCAGATCAATTAATATCAATTTACATGAGTATAACTTCACACATATGGTACTTTTTTTCACTTTTATTAAGTCTTACTTTATAGATTGACAACCATCTTTTATTGCATTATATAATTGAATATTTATTATAGATGAATGTTACATGCACTTCTGTTCTAATATTTGTCTGTAGTTTATTATTGAATGTATAATCACACATATGAATGCGATATATTTTTCACAATTCTTCTATTCAAACTATTTTGTTAGAAGAATCATCTTACATAATTTTCATCTCTTTCAACTGTTAAATGATCTATATTACTAACAGTTGAAGGATATCATTTCAGATCGCATAAATGAAGAAACACCCTGGGTATATAGTAGAATAAATAGTTTATATATATGCATAATATAGATTAAAATCATTCTTCATTTGCATTCCATATAATCACACACCCTCAAAATCATCCTTATTTGGAAACTGGCTCCATTACCCCCAACCAAAGCCACTTCACCAAATGGAAAAGGAGCTATTTTAAGCTCTAGGTTGGGTGTTTTTCCCCCATGTTTCAGCAGCAGAATTTCAAGGCCTCAACATTCTGGCGCTAGAAGGAGGGCCTAACCCTTGTGAATGGAAAAAATATCTAATCAATATAATTTAGGTCAATCGAAGAGTCTCTCTCCCTCTAGATCTCCATCAACTTCCAGAAAATTATCTAGATTCTCATCTTTAAAATCTGAAGTTGATTATCCTTCTCCCAAGTCTCCTAGTGATATGCAGCTCATACTATCTCCTGATTCCCATCAATATTCCCCAGAAGTTCAGTCTTTGATAGAAAAGTTAGAGAGAGTATTTATTTCTGCTAAAAATCCCGAATCTTCTCAAATATCATATGTCAGTATTTCGTCTTCTTTACAACCTCAAAGAATATTAACTCAATCAGAAATTCAAAAGATAAGAATTAACCCTTTTGAATTTTCCATCGATAGTACTCGAAAGAGACTAAAGAGTACCCAATCAGACTCAATTGCCAGCGATATCTTATCCCATTCACCTCCATTACCTCTTCTCATTTCAACAACTTCCATTCCAAAAATCAATGTTACTTTGACTAGTTCTAGTACTCAAAATACTATCCCTTCAACTAGTCCTAGCACTCAACCTGCCTCTTCTTCAACTCAAAATCCACCCAACCAACCTATCCAAAATCCAATGGCAAGTCAACCACCTCCACCAAATGTAAACCCATGGAGAAATCTAGGGGTTTTAAACATGCTTGCTCCTCTTCACGCTCTTCCCAAAAATCCTGAAAGATGGCTACCTAAATTTAATTGTGATGATGGTCTTCCGACAGAAGAGCACATTCACAATTTTATGTTAGCTGTCAATCTAAATGGAGTAGTTGAAGATGATTGCATTGTAATATTATTTCCATATACTCTAAGAGGATCTGCATGATTCTGGTATTTTTCACTACCTGCCCTCTCTATAACTAGATGGAATATGTTCAAAGAACAATTTATAGATAAGTTTGGGGATGACAAGACCACTTCTACACTAATCAATGATTTGTCAAATCTAAAAGCTAAAACAAGTGAGAAGGTAAAATATTTCAATTCAAGATTTAATAAATTACTCAATAAAATTCGTGCTACGACAGTTCCTGGTGTAAAAGTTCAAAATGAGTGGTATATTTCATCTCTTCCATCTAATATAGCTTTTTTTTTTATAGGGAAAAACTGGAAACACTTGTAAAAAATATGAAAGAATCTCTATCTGTAGAGAAACGCATAAAATATCTTGACAAAAATAATACTCAAGAAGATCAAAAATCAAAGAAGGTGTCTTTCAAAGATGATTCTAGAAAGAAGGCGCCAAAAGATCCTTTCGATATAGAAGGTCTTCAAAAAGTTTTGAAAACCATGAAAAACGAGATGGCAGATATCAAGAAACAAGTTGCTGAAAATGATACATAAAAAAAGCCTTTTAGAAACTTTAAGAAAGGTCAATCCTCTAATACTCAACCTCCAAATATCATATATAATGCTGAATTTGATCAAGATACAAAGGAAGAAGAAGATGAAGAAGAAGAAGAAGTTGAACTAAATGGAATGTGGGATTTCATCCTACCAAATGAAGAACAACATGAAGCTTTACCTATGAGCACAAGGAGAAAAAATACTACTGAAGCAACACAACCAAACCAACAACAAAAGATTTAAACTCCCGCTAAAGACAAATTGGTAAGCAAAAAGTATAATTCAAAGGCTACACAAACAAGGCCTATTACTTCAGATACTCCACCTACTCTAAGACAATGATAGTCTCAAACACCATTGAGAATAATGTAGTTGAAGTTATGAAGAAAACTAGGGCCAACATTTCAATCCATGACCTTACTAAATTAAAGCAACAACATAAAATCTTACTGAGAGACTTAAATTATGTTCATTCTTCAAACTTACCTACTCCAGTAATAGTACAAGCTGCTAATGAAATGGGTAAGCCACATTCTCCTTTAATGAAAATTGATGCTACAGACTTGATTATGATATGTGATCGATCCATCTCTCATACTCCTCCTTTTATTTTTAACCTATGAGATCTACAACAAAAAATTCCATAATTTTTTAATAGACTTAGGGGCTTCCTAAAACATAATGCCGAAATTAGTTTGTGCTAAGTTGAACATAACTCCGTAGAGTTCACTTGTTCATATAGTAAAACTTGATAGAACCAGAGTAGAGGTAGTAGAAGAAATATATTATGTTTCCATCAGATTGTCATCAAATCCCAAATTTACTCAAATAATTGATATATTAGTGGTTGATATTCCTGAATTTTACGGCTTAGTTTTAAGCCGAGACTAGTCTGAAAGATTTCATGGTTATTTTTCAACAGACTAGTCACATATGTGGTTACCATATAATGGAAAGCCAAATCAAATTCAGGTAGACCGTGAAAATTTCATGAAGCATATAGTCAATGATCTTAAAGGAGTAAATGAGCCAGTAGCATTCAATAACAAAATTATTGGAAAATATTTAGCAAGGTCATTTTTGGGAAATTTTAATGCTCAACCATCACCTTTATTTGATAATGCAATTTTTTCTCAGATTGAGAATTTTTCCCAGCCAGATAATTCCAAATGTATAAATTTTGGGAGATAGAAAAGTAGTTAATTCTTTGTTTTGGACTCTTTATTTCGACGGTTCTAAATCCGAAGATGGTGTAGGTGCAGGTTGTATTTTAATAAACCTAGAAGGAGAAAAGACCATGTTAGCCTGCATATTAGAATTTGATTGTACAAACAATGTATTTGAATACGAAGCATTAGTTCAAGGCTTGTTAAAATCCATTGATCTTAATATCAAATATCTGAAAGTTCTAGGAGATTCAGAAATCATAGTTAGACAAGTAAGAGATACCATTCTTTGTAATTCTTGACACTTAAAGCATTACCAAACATTAGTCCAAGAATTAACCACTCATTTATTGTCCTTCAATATTTCTTCTGTACCTAGAATGCAGAATGCTAGTGCAGATCATCTATTAGCTAATGTAGCATCAAATTTAATCCCATCCCAAGAGTTTAGTCCCGATAGATTTTCTATTGAATTTATTTTTAGACCATCTATTCCTGATAATATTACCAATTGGAGAGTATTCAATAGTGATTCAGATAGATTTTTTAACATTTGAAGGATCTTATGATAGTCAAATTTTGGATGAAAATGAACATGACATTCAGATTAAAAAACAAGACAAAAATTCTATTCCTAAATTTGTTTTCAAGTTAGAAGACCTATATGATCTAAAATACAGGTTTAAAAGAGTGAATAAATCAAAAACACAAAGCTCTACCTTAAGATTTGAGTTAGTAAATCTGGGAACTGATGAAAAACCTCAAAATTTCAATATAGGTCTTGGTCTATCTTCCAAAGAAAGATTATCATTTATCATATTGTTTAGAATATACAAAAGTTTCTTTGCTTGGGATTATACAAACCTTAAAACATATGACACTTCTCTGATTCAATACACAATTCCTATGATATTAGAAGAAAAGCCTATACAACAGCAATTGAGGAAGATTCATCCAAATCTATAAAATCAAATTAAAACAGAACTGAAAAAACTCCTCAAGGAAAAAATCATCTTTCCAATACAGCATTCTAAATGGGTATCAAATTTTGTACCTGTCAAGAAGAAGAATGACGATATTATAATTTTCATTGATTTTCGAAATTTAAACAATGCTTTTCAAAAGGACAACTTTCCATTACCAACCATGGAACAGTACTATAGACAGTAGCTGGTTCTAAACTCATGTCCTTTCTAGATGGATTCTCAGGATATAATGAAATTCTCATACATCCAAATGACAAATTGAAAACTATGTTTAGAACCAAGTGGGGAACTTATGCTTATCAAAAGATTCCATTTGGATTAATTAATGAAGGTGCAACTTTTCAGAGAGCTATGGACACCACTTTTAGGGGACTCATAAATAAAAAAATGGTTATTTATTTAGATGAAATTAAAGTCTTTTCTAAAAAAGTAACCAATCATGTGAATGACCTAAAACAAGTCTTTGAGCGATGCAAAAGGTATGGCATCTCATTGAATCCAAAGAAATCATTTTTTGCATTAGATGAAGGAAAACTTTTAGGATTCATTGTTTCAAAAAGTTGTATCTATATTGATCCTGAAATAATTGAAGAGATCAAACAAATTCCTTTCCCTCATAACAACAAAACGATGCATTCATTTCTTGGGAAAATTAATTTTGTTAAAATGTTTCTCCCTGACTTTTCGCAAATTATTTTACCTTTACAGAACATGATTAAGAAAAATTATGTCTTTAAATGGGGACATAATGAAAGAGAAGAATTTGATTTGATTAAACAATCAATTTTCAATGCTCCATTCCTGACTACCCCCAATTTTCTTAATCCTTTTACAATATACACTTTTTCATCGGATACATAATATGCTATTGTTTTAACACAGCTGAATGACCAACAAATTGAAGCACCAATGTCATTTTCAGTTCAAATTTTCAGGGTGCAGAACTATATTATGCATCTGTCGAAAATTAATAATTTGTTGTCTTTAAGGCTATAAAGAATTTCAGACCCTTTCTCCTACAAAATCACACCAAAATCCGAGTTCCATTCTCTGCAGTAAGAAAAATCTTGATGCACAGAGAATTAGGAGATAAGAGGGCTAACTAGGTTACTGCTTTACAAGAATATGATATAGAAATTAGACCCTCTAAAATTGTTAGAGGTCAATGATATAGGAGCATCCCATCTATCATCAGAGGAAGATTCAGTAATAATGTGAAAATATCAGAGGTAAGCCTCAACGATGCACAATATCAATATGTTGATATTCTATTCTATTTGAAGAATGGATATTCTCCTAATCAACTCAGTTACAAAACAAAACAAGCTTTAAGATGAAAGGCCAATCAATATGAATTAATCAACGATGTGTTATTTAGGAGAAATTTTGATTCTATACTTTTAAGATGCTTAGAAAAATATGAAGCAAAGAAAGTCTTGTTAGAAAATTATATATTATGGAGCAATGCAACACATAAAATATGCGAAAAATACAAGCACAAAAAACACATAAAACAAGAGAGACACAGATATACCTGGTTCACCCAGTTTGGGCTACGTCCACCCCGAACAGCTAGTCCTTCCTTTCTATTATCCAGCAAAAATTGAAGAGACAAAACCTACAGCAGATTTGTTGTAATATCCTCTGTTCTCTCTCACAGTCTCCCTATCTGTTTCTCGCTCTGAGAATACACACGTAATACACAGCCGCAATACAATACCCTCATATATACAAGGGGGTTTCCTTCTAGGGTGGAAAACCATAAACTAAACATAACTTCTACCGTTAAATCATCCACCTATGAACAGCCCAGATTGACTAGAAATTACTATACTTTTAGAAGGCAATTTTACATCTATTTTTAGCTTCGGGGGCACTGCCCCCGAAACCCCCCGCCAAGGGGGGGCTCCAAAAAGCGTTGCCACCCCCCCCCTATACCCCCCATGGTAGTGATTAATTATGGGCGGCATTGCTGCCCCTTTTAAGGTACAGGGGTCCAATGCTGTGATACAAAGTGAACAAGATAATCAGGCTCCACACCCAACAATCTCCCACTTGGAGACTGATTGTAGCAACTCCACCGCTGCTTCATTTGCTAGACAATGACTCCTCTTTGGACCTGGTTGTTCCTCATCTTCATCGTCATCCTTTAAGACCAACTGAAACTGAGAACATTCTCAGTTTCTCCCTAGTTACAACTTTTGTTAGCATATCTGCAGGATTTTGGCTAGTGTGTATCTTTTCTAGCTTCAACTCTCCATCTTCCAATATTGACTGTATGAAATGGTACTTGAGATGTATGTGTTTAGTCCTGGAATTAAATGTTGAGTTCTTTGCAAGATGAATGGCACTTTGGCTATCACTGTATAACGTGCCCATATCATGCTTCTTACCCAATTCATCCATAAACCTTTGTAACCAAATTATTTCTTTACTAGCCTCTCTAGCATCAACATACTCTGCTTCTGTTGTTGAAAGTGCAACAACACTTTGGATTTTTGAAACCCAACTGACAGATGTTCCACCTATAGTAAATACATATCATGTAGTGCTCCTCCTGTTATCTCTGTCACCTGCCATATCTACATCAACATATCCCTGTAGAGCAATGTTTGAACCACCAAAGCATAATGCTTGATTTGTGGTACCTCTCAAATATCTGAGAATCCATTTTACTTCCATCCAATGTTCTTTTCCTGGATTATTCATGTACCTGCTTACAAATCCCACTGCATGTGCAATATCAGGCCTTGTGCAGACCATTGCATACATTAAGCTTCCAACTGCTGATGCATATGGAACTTTAGACATATAATCCATGTATTCTTGGGTCTTGGGGCACATCTCCTTACTAAGTTTGAAATGGCTAGCAAAATGTGTACTAAATAGTTTTGCATTCTGCATATTAAATCTTTTCAACAACTTTTCTATGTACTCATTCTGAGACAGTGTTAATTTGCAATTTTTCCTGTCTCTAGCTATCCTCATACCAAGGATTTGTTTTGCAGCTCCCAAATCCTTCATTGCAAATGAATTTGCCAATTTTCTTTTGAGCACATTTATTTCCTGCATGTTAGACCCTACAACAAGCATGTCATCTACATACAATAACAATATAATATAGCTACCATCATTTTTCCTTTTTAGATAAACACAATGACCAGAGTGACATCTAGTATAACCTTGTTTAGACATAAACTTGTCAAATTTTAGATACCACTGCCTTGGAGCCTGGTTTAAGCCATACAAGCTATTCTTTAGCCTACACACTAATTTTTCTTTCCCTTTGACCTCATATATTTCTGGTTGCTCCATATAGATCTCTTCCTCTAGATCTCCATGGAGAAATGTTGTCTTTAAATCTAACTGTTCCAGATGTAAATATTCTTCTGCTACAAGACTTAAAATAGTTCTGATTGAAGTCATTTTAACAACAAGAGAAAATATTTCATCAAAATCAATACCTTTCTTCTGTGCAAACCCCTTCATCAAAAATCTAGCTTTATGCCTTTGTTTTCCTCCATCTTCTTCCCTCAGCCTGTAAACCCATTTATTCTGCAATGCAGTTTCACCTGCAGGCAACCTAACTAAGTCCCAAGTCTGGTTATTCATTAAGGAGTCCATCTCTTTTTCCATGGCTAGCTCCCACTTCTTCCTGCTTTCAACCTGCATTGCTTCTTCATAACATTCAGGTTCACCAGAATCGGTCAACAATAAATAATATAATGAAGGAGAGTATCGTTCAGGGGGTCTACTTATCCTGGTAGATCTTCTAACACCACTTTCAGGTGTTTGAGGTGCCTGTTGCTATTATGGTGGTTGTTTCTACTGTGGTTGTTGATTATTATTATTTTCAGGCACATTTACTTTTTCAGTTATCTCATCAAGAACCGTGTATTCCTTGCTTTCTTTTTCGTGTTTCTTTTCCTGCAACTGATTCTTATACAAGACATTTTCATTGAATATTACATCTCTGCTCCTAATGATTTTGTGATTTTCATAATCATATAAGCGATATCCAAAATCATTAACACCATATCCAATAAAGGTACATTTCTTTGATTTTTCCTCAAGCTTTGTTCTATTTTCTTATTAATATGGACAAAGGCCTCATAGCCAAAAGGCTTTAAAAAAGAGTAGTTTACCTTTTTACCTGTCCATGCTTCCTCTGGAATACCACCATCCAAGGAACTTCAAGGCCCTATGTTAATTAGATAAACAACAGTATCTACAACATCTGCCCAAAATTGTAAAGGCAATCCTACATGCATTCTCATGCACCTTGCATGCTCCATGATTTTTCTGTTCATTCTTTCTGACACACGATTTTCTTGTGGTGTTCTTGGAATTGTCTTCTCTCTGCGAATTCCATGCCCTAAACAGTACCTATCAAACTCTTTGCTGCAGTATTCACCTCCATTTTCTAATCTGAGACACTTCAACTTCTTTCCTGTCTCAATATCAACCAAAGCTTTCCATTTCTTGAAAGTATCAAATACATCAGATTTATTCTGAATACAATAAATCCATGTTTTTCTAGTTGCATCATCAATAAAATTAACATAATAACGAGAGCCACTGAGAGATGATACCTGAGTAGGTCCCCATACATATGTGTGCACAAGCTCCAATTTTTCGCTCTTCTTTTCTTTCCCAACTCTGAGAAATATGACTCTCTTTTGTTTTCCATAAATGCAATTTTCATAGAAATCCAAATCAACATTCTTCAAACCTGGCAACAAATTTCTTGAGTGAAGAATCTTCATTCCCTTCTCGCTCATGTGTCCAAGCCTATGATGCCATAATCCTGCATCTGCTCCTTTGGAAGTTAAAGCATTAATAGAGTTAGAAATACCATTGAATAAATACAATGTACCAACCTTTTCACCTTTTGCTATTACCAGTGCTCCTTTGGTGACCTTCCAAGTTTTATCTGTGAAAGTTGTCACACAACCTTCACTGCCTAACTGCCCTGTTGAAATCAGATTTTTCTTCAGATCTGGAACATGCCTTACCTCCTTTAGTAGCCATTGGTTTCCATTATGTTGTTTTACAAGAAATTTATGCATTCCAACAATTTTACAGGGTTTATCATCACCAAAATGAACTTGTCCAAAATCTCCTTGAACATAGTCATGAAAATATTTCTTATCAGGTGTGGCATGGAATGAAGCCCCTGAATCTACAACCCAAGAATCAGTAACATTTTCGAAATAAAGAATCAAAGCATCTTGTAACACATCACCTATCACATTTTCTTCATGATTGTTTTCTTGCTATGCATCTCCTTATTTTCCCTTCCAAGATCTACAATATTTCTTTAGGTGTCCTCTCTTTCCGCATTTCCAGCACACTATCCCCGATCTGGACTTGGATATGCCTTTCCTTGATTTACTGCGATAACTCGAGCTCTTTCCTCTTTCCATTATTCTTCCCCTAGACTCTGAACTCAAAGCATTACCCGATGTCTCACTAGAGCTTTTCCATCACATTTCCTCGCTAAGGATAGCACCGAAAACATCATCAAACTTTAAAGTACTAGATCCAGAGATAGATTTACTAATGGCCATAACTAAACCATTCCAGCTTTCTGGAAATGAGCACAAAAATAAAAGAGCCCTAACTTCATCATCAAATTTTACCCCTACAGAACTTAACTGACTGGTAACTATATTAAAATCATTTAAATGGTCTGCAACAAATCCACCTTCCGACATCTTCATGTTAAATAATTGTTTCATAAGAAATACCTTGTTTGAGGCTGAGGTTTTTTCATATAGTTTCACCAACGTCTACATCAAACCCTCTATTTTTGTTTCCTTCGAAATATTGAAGGTGACTGACGCCGCAAGGCACAACTGTACTGTTCCGAGTGCCTTTCTATCAAGAATATTCCATTCCGCGTCTATCATGGCCACCGGGTTCTTTGTTTCTCTTCTCAATGGTAGGTACAGATCTTTCTGATACAGATAATCTTCCATCTGCATCTTCCACAATGGGAAGTTTTGGCCGTTAAATTTCTCGACCCTAAATTTACCATCTTCCGCCATTACTCCCACTCGAACCAGGAACCCTTATTTCCTGTGAGTTTATCAGCCAAATAGACCTTCGGCTCTAATACCAGTTGTTAAAAAATTATATATTATGGAGCAATGAAACACATAAAATATGTGAAATACAAGCACAAAAAACACATAAAACCAGAGAGACACAAATATACGTGGTTCACCCAGTTTGGGCTACATCCACCCCGAACAGCTAGTCCTTCCTTTCTATTATCCAGCAAAAATTGAAGAGACAAAACCTACAACAGATCTGCTGTAATATCCTATGTTCTCTCTCATAGTCTCCCTATCTGTTTCTCGCTCTGAGAATACACACGTAATACACAACCACAATACAATACCCTCATATATACAAGGGGATTTCCTTCTAGGGCCAAAAACCCTAAACTAAACATAACTTCTACCATCATATCATCCGCCTATGAATGGCCCAGATTTACTAGAAATTACTATACTTTTACGAGGAAATTTTACATCTATTTTTATCTTCGGGGGTGCTGCCCCCGGAACCCCCCGCCAGGGGGGGGCTCCGAAAAGCATTGTCGCCCCCACTTGGACCCCCCACGGCAGCAATTAATTACGGGCGGCATTGCTTCCCCTTTTAAGGTACAAGGGTCTAATGCTGTGATACAAAGTAAACAAGATAATCAAGATCCACACCCAACAAGTCTTGCAGGAACTCCATGATGGACTAGCTAGAGTACATTTTGGAGGAAATACGACAACACTCAAAATCTTGCATGCATGTTACTATTGGCCTACACTTTTCAAGGATTCTCATTAATATGAAAGAAAATGCAAAGTGTGCTAAAGTGCATCTGAAAGACAAAGGAAGTGAGCACTCCCATTACAACAAATCAATATCTAACAACCATTTGAACAATGGGGAATAGATATAATTGTTGAGATTGTTCCTAACTCTTCTAAACAACACAGATATATTTTCACAACTACAAATTACTTTACTAAATGGGTGGAAGCAATTCCATTAAAAGTAGCCAACTCTGAGAATATCATTAATTTCATCGACCAAAATATCATAACTAGGTTTGGCTTACCTACTGCTTTAATGTTTGATAATGCATCTTACTTCTCAGGAAATGCTATGATGAAATTTTCAATTAAAAGAGGTTTTAAACTTAAGTATTCTGCAAATTATTATCTGCAAGGAAATGGTTTTGTAGAATCTATAAACAAAAAATTGGCTAGACTAATCAAAATAAATGTTGATTAAAACAAAAGAAATTGGCATAAGTCATTAATCTTTTCTCTTTGGGTTGATCGAATAACTAGAAAAGCTTCTACTGGAACTTCTCCATTTAATCTTGTCTATGAAAAGGAAGTTGTACTTCCTACCAATGTAGTTATTCTCTCTCTCCTTAGTACAATTTATTGATGAATCCTGTGCTTCTTCTTTACAACTTAGACAATGTCAAATTTTTTAAGTTAGAGGAAGAAAGAGAAAAGGTCAAACAGACTCATGTACATTCAACAAATAGTAAAAGCCTCATTTGATTCAAATTATGTTACTCCAAAAAATTTTCAAATTGGTGATCTAGTATTGAAATGCGACAACGTGCATGAGGAAAAAGGTAAACACATGTTGTTTCAAAAACTCTGGCTAGGTCCATTTCAAATAATTGAAGAAATAGACCTATCAACATTCTGATTGCAAGATCTATCAGGAAAAAGAGATTCTTTGCTTGTTAATGGGCAGATTTTGAAAAAATACTTTTCATAGGAGGTAACCCCTTCTACTCCTTGTGTACTAGTGTATTTTTCTTTTCCTTAGAAGAAATAAAAGTTGTTTATTATAAATTTTTGGCTTTAAAAAAAAAAAATTAATCTTAGATGATCCTTTTTTATTTATCACTTAAAGAAATAAGAAGTGTTAAGGAAACAATTGAAATATTTGAAAGACAAATAGATTTTATTTTCACTGAAAGATGTAATTTCACTAAAATTATTTATTCTCTGATGAATTGTCATCCTTATATAGCATGATTATTCTGTTATCAGTCAAGAAAAGAATATTTAACATAGTAAAGACTCTTTTACATAAAATCAATCTAAAACTTGACATTATCATCCAGAATCCTCAAAAGGACCAATGATTCACCCCATCCAGAAAAAATTATAAATTTTTGAAAGAAATTCAAAAAAGGTTTTAACTAGAAAAACTTAAAAGATAATAAGTCTCATCAATAGCTTGTTTACCATATTCATAGGGAAATAGTTAAACTAACATTACCAATACTGCTTACCAAAACAGGGTAATGACTTGAGATTATATCAAGAGGACAAGGGGTCTCATCAAGAGCCAGATTGATCAATTTAATTACAACTAGTGAATGACATTGTCATCATTTGTTTACCAAGCCAAGACAATGGCTTTTAAGTAAATAAAAAGTATGATACAAAAAAGAAAAGTTTCAAAAAATTAGAGTTTATTTATGAAAATTGTAAGAAACATTGGATGGGACAATGAATCATTGTTGGGTAAAAGGTAACCCTGCCAAAAGCTTAAACTACCTATTGGAATAGAGGCTCTACCTGTGATAAAAGAGTAAATTTTTATAAATCTGATCTGTAAGAGCCACTTGCTTTATCTCTTTGAACTGAGTAAAGACTGATATAGATTTTCATACTTATATCTTTAAAATAGGGATTCTTATGAATAGTAAATAAGAGAAATTTCATTGCTTAGTAAGATATTATTTGTTTGAAATTCATTCCTACAACTATTTTTATTTTCAATTTTTTTTTAGAAATTTCAAAAATTTAGTTAGCGATATATGGTTCTCCCAAGTGAATCAGAAATTTTTTTACTATACAACACCTCCCATTTATTTAAAATAAATGGGGACCCTTTAGAAATAAATAGAAAATTTATTTTTAGCTTTAAAAACAAAAAACTTGGGAAATTAAAGTTTTCTTTTGAGTTTTCTGCTTTATTCCCTTAGCACATCGCAAACCGCATAATTTACAACTTAAAAAGACTTACAATCCTCTAAGTTACTTGGGCTGTGAAATGCACTAATCTTTTTTCAAGGTTATGTTTCAAAAAAATTGCAAAAACTTCAATTATGGTTATACTCTCTTTGTCGCATCGCAACTTATTTAAAACAACCAAATCATAAAGAAATTTGATATAAGTGTGATTGCGTGAACCCGATAAGCCAACAAAGAAATAAAAATAAATCTTTAAAGTCCTATTAAGCACGACCGCTTGAATTTTTTAATGCGCAATTCACATTTCACATGCTTAACCGAAAACAAATTCATTATCGCATAAAAGTTGCGATGTATGGTTTGCGCACATTGCATTCTGCAACATTTATGGTTAAACATCACAAACGTTAAAATTTATATATGGAAATGTGTGAAATAACGAAATTTAATTACTTGAGCATGCGAAATGACTTATGTTGTATCAAATCGAAATTCGAGATCTAATAGCTCAAAATTGATTGATAGATATTTCGTGTGAAGGTGTAAGAGATTTGATTTTGAAATAATTATAGATTATTGTTGTTATATTTGAAAATATTCATATCTATTTGTGCATGTTTGATATAAACAATAGATTTGACTCTCTATTCTCTATGCTTTTAACGCTCTCCCTTTTTACTGGAAATCAAGAAACCTTTTAACGAATTAAGGAGGATTGAAATGAGAAAAAAGGGCAAAGAGATTTCTCAAGCGCTGCCTACTGAAGACTTAGACATGTCTCCCTTATTTTTAGATACCACCTGCAACAAGGATTGCAAAAGTTCATCATGGGAAGCAATGTATAAACTGTTTGAAGACGAAAATCCAAAAGTAATAACCAAAGTCTTTACAACAGGCATGACATCTACTTCAGACGCGACCTACTTTGATGTTGCATGTTCATTCATCCACAAGGTAGGCACAAGACTGAAATTATCCCTTACACACACATGGTTAAGTGGTTAATTGACCCCTTAACCATAGATGATAGAGAATTCAAGGATTCAAAGGGAGAAAACATAGGTTCTTTCAAGGAAAAAGATTTATAAGCAATGTACCATCTACCCTCCACGCAACAGAAATATGACAAGGCTTTTCTACAAAGTTTTAGAGCAGAGAATCCAGATCTTATGAAAGTTATCAAATAATGGAAGGAAGACCAGGGCAAGCTAAAGTAAGATAAACTCGGTACGTACCCAATTATCCAAATTCCTTCCCCTTATTGTTATGTTGTCATTATGTTGTGTAGATTGTTTACCAAGCCTGATACCACTAGGTTTTCATTAGATTGGGGTCCATTTATTAACTCAATCGTCAATTTCTCAATTCTGAATAAAAACCCATAAATATAATGCCAATATTGATCAAGTAACTAGTTTTCAAACACCTGAACATTCCCAGAAGATAGTGGAAAATGTTAATCCACTACAACAAGTTCCAGAGACTCATGATCGAGAGATCATACTGACCTACCCTATAGAATAAATAGTCTTACAAGTTGAATAAATTCCTTCACTGGAAATCTTCTACAGTCCTAGCTATAAGGTTGTAGTTAAGAGGAAAAAAAGGAGAAGAACTGATGAAACATTCTCAAACCTCACAGATGAATCAATTGACGTATTATGGAAGGATTTCTTAGATGATCCTATGGAACATCTAACTAAATTATCACAGTATGCAGGGGCATGTGCTACTTCCACTGTTGATAAAGCTACTGAGGTTAGAGTGTTGATGAGGCAAAAGGAAGCTAGAGTACAAGAACTAGAGAGGCTTTTAAATGAAGAAAAATCCAACTCCAGTGAGAAAATGAAAGCAAATATGGTCCAATTTCAAAATGATTTCTAGAGTCTTAAATTGTAGCATCAAGTAGAAATCAATGAGAAACAAGCACAACTGGAAGCAGCAATGACCAGATTACAGAGCCAACCGCAACTAGATAAATTTATAAAAGAAGCATTGGATGTAAATGCCAAGTTAAAGAAAGAACAAGAAGTATTTTGTCATCAAGCTTATATTATTGACTCTTATTATGATTCAAATAAAATACTAATCCAATAAATAGCTATCCAGAAACTTGAATGTGAAAGACTCTTTTAGGTCCTTGTAATTTGTCAGATTGACAAGACCAAATTTACAAGGGTAACATCAAACCAGTATTTGGAGTCCAAGGACCTAGCCTTCCTGGACTCAGAGAGGGCTCTCTCTATACTTGTGTAAAGGATGTAACTTGATAACTTTTAGGTTTTGATTTTAGGCTTATTATAAGGATTAGGGTTTGTTTGTTTGATTTGTTTGATTGGGTAGGTTGTCAAGAAAAAAAAATAGAGTAGGAGAGGCTTAGAGCATTGGGCTATGGAGTATGCAAAAGGTCTAGAAAGGCACAATAATTGGTCAAGTATGCTTCAGAGGGCAAGTATAACAAAGCTAAATGGATCTTCAAGGCTTATGTGAGTGGAATGAACATTAAATTGTGAACAAAGTAGGTGCAAAGGGCAGTTAAGAATCCTTTGTCAAATAATAAAACAAGAAATGCCTCTAAGAATACTATGCACGAAGACAAAACCAAAGACAGGGCATACCATACTTCTTTGACCAAACCCTAGAAAGTAAAAATCAAGACAACTATCCAGTAAACCCTAGAGAGCAGGGAACTCCTAGCCTCTCCAGCTAATCTACCTTTAGAGAAAGAAAACATGCAAGATGACATATAGAAATGATCAATAATCAGGGAAATCCTAAGATTTCTTAATCAAACTACTAAGAACATCTAAGAATCAATTTAAGATGAGCAAAGGGTAGGGAAAACCATAGACCTCTTCAGCTAAACCCAAACTAGCAATAATTTGAAGAAAAGACCTCAAAAACAATGTTTAAGTGATTTCCAAAGGTCAGGGCTAACCATAAACCTCTTTGGCACTGACTCCATTAAATCATACTTGAGATAAACAAGTAGAGTGGGTTTAGAGAGAAACTAAGAATTCTCTAAACTGACCTAGCAGAGGAAAACATGAAAGCAAGAGAAGCAGACAAACTTAATGAACTTTTGATAACATACCTTAAGCTAAAACTTCTGTTATAATGCAAGAGAAGGATAAAAAAATATGTAAAACATAATAAAATGAGAAAAAAACGAGAAAAACATCACCATTAGCTATGTTCATGAATCCTGCAAAGTGCTTGGCTCCATTGTTATTCAGTCCAAAGGGATTACAAGGCTCCAAAACCAAAAACTCATTACAACTCAGAGCCTATGCTCATTTCAACAAGTGAAAACCAACATCAACCAACATGAACAATGAGGCCCTCATGCTCTATTTAAATTGCAAGGAGGACCAAAACCATAGCTAGGGTTTGAAAATATCAACAACTACTCATAAATATCATTTATGTCCATTAATACCATGCAAGGCTTAAGGCACAAAAATATCTAATGCAATAAATGAAAAATAACTCCTAACACTTAAATTTGGAGTGATTTGCCCAAAAAAACCTCAAAATACGTATTTTCCATAAGTTTGTGTCTTTTGTTTACTTTTTGGCAAGGGCACAACACAGAGATCCAAGGGCGCAGTGCCTGCACTGAAAAATTGGGTCACCTTGCAGCCAAGTTTTCAAGGACTTTCCGATGTCGGAATGAGCTCCGTCATAGCTCGTTGGAAATATTGTTGAGTCTAATTTACAAAAATTCCCTTGTTTTTTTTATTTTAATTCGTTTAATCTTTACAAAAAAAAAAACTCCCAAGGCTACGAAGGGCGTAGCGCCAACCCTGAAAATAGGGCAGAAAGGTGAAATTTTGCATGTTTTTGGCCATTTTAGAGGACAATTTTTGCTCCAAATGAGGTGAAACTTGGTGAGTGTGATGTCCTTGGAATAAGGAATCCAAAAATGTCAAGTTCTACTCCAATGGATGCCTCGAGAAAAAGCACAGCGCCAATGGCGCTGCACCCCTGGGCCCTAAAAAACAGTCAAAAAATCATAAGTGCAGAAATGTGCCCAAAGTTGGATTTGTTCAGCTGATTATGATTGAGAGGCTTTCTAGGTATAGATCAGCTAGGTGTTTCAAGTATTATTTATCTTTTTCCTCCTTATTTCTTTATGCACTGTCCTTATCTGATTCATTGATTTGTGCCTCACTGATTGATTTGTTACTGCTATCTCCATCACTATCCCTTTATACATTGATTGGTTTATTATTGCTCTCTGCCCTATTGACATCTGTTGCTTCCTCCATTTGTGTCGTTACTGCTATATGCCTCCTCATTTTACCACATCATTACTGCCTTGTGTTTTTAGATTTAATGGCCTCCTCTTCACTGCTTGATTTTATCCTTGTTTGACTCATTATTTCCCTCTCTCTCATTTGATATTTTTTTCCTCATTTCCCTCTGATCCATGATTAGTGCCTCATCACCATTTGTCGCACTATCCTGACTATCACCATTACCATTGGCCTTACTGATTTCATCACTAATTTGAGCCTCACTGAAATTTTGGCTCTTGGTGCCACTGCTATCATCATCATCATCATCATCATCATTTCCTTCTTCTTCTACGCTCTTTGCTTTACTTACATCTGACCTTCTCCTTTACTATCACTGTCTCCTTCAATGTAAAATCTTCCTTGAAAGACCTTAGGACTGCAAATGAAAATAGGATGAAGGGAAAATGGAAAGGAATCATTTGAAATGTGAATGATATGGATGAGTGAGTGAGGGTAAGGGTATAGGAATGTGAGGGAGAGACAAAAATCAAGGACAACCTCAGCTATTTGTTAAAATTCTACTTTGACAACATCCTGCACTGATGGCAAATGGACATGAAGGAAGGAAATGAATTTGTAAATATTTTTGCAATACAAGGGACTCGTTTGGTGAATGGAGTAACTATAGACATAGCCTTAGGTGAGTGAAAAATTATTCAACAAGGTACCCTTCTGGCTATAACTACTCTTAAGCATACAGATGGAAAAGGTTTTTTAAACAGTGATGTTCAAGCATGAAAATTAGGTTTTTCCTCCTTAGGTTTTCATTCCTTTAACTAAATTATGACAAAAAAGTTGGAGAAGTCTTAATGAGTTGTTCCTACTTGAGGGTTTGCAGGTGCAGGAGGCCCTCCTGGCCAAATTCGCAGCGCGTGAACGATGGGTTGGGTCGAGCAGAGGTAGTGCCTTTCTGGCAGTCATGCAGTGCCAAAGGCTTTTTTCTGGGCCTGTCAAGTGAATTTGACAAGCAGGCAGCGCCTTAAGGAAATACATGGGAAAATTGTGCCAAGGGCGCAATGCCCAACTCCAGGGCTACAACGCGTCAATACTTAGTCAATTTTTGACCTAAAAAATTCAAAAAATTCTCTCTTTGAAATTTCTAACTTTTTGCAAGTGCACAATGAATGTCTTGAAGTGTAGAATGAGCTTTATAGGCATGTGGAAGTTTGATCAATCTTTGCAACCCATTTTCTAAGGTCTTCAAGCCCTTTACCTTTTCTTACTAACAGTTTGTACACCTTTTCTTGCAGGTGATCGATATGATGAAGTTGAACTTCCTTTTTCTCTTTGAGGCATAACCAGTTCATCAATACACCTTTGGGAGGATTTTATATGCCAACATCTTCATAGCTCTCTTTTCCTTTTTGCTTGTAGTCTTGCAGGACTTACGACCTTTTCTTGTCTTCTGATCCTAGAGATGTGACATGTTTTTCTTGATGTTTTGGTGATGTCTAAACATACCAAATTGCTTCAAAATCCTTTGTGATTTCCATCATGACACTCACCTCAACCTTTCACCTTTGCTTACTTGTATTTTGCTGAGGTCACTGATTTAGCTTTTCTTTTGGTCTTTGATATTTGATATGTTTCTTTTAACACAACAATAGCTTAGAAAAACTCTTCCTTTGTTTCTATCATGGAGTCCAATTCATCTCATTTGCTTATTTAGATATGGAAAGCTTAATTGTGACAAGTTTTGGAGGATTTTTTGATAGAAGCAACTTGAACACCTTCTTCTTTCTACACCATGGAGTTTCAAATCATGTTTTTAACCTTATTTGACACTTCTGATTTGCAAGTGCCTGAAAACACTGCCTTACCTTTCTCACTGATACTCTTTACATCTTTGCTACTAGATTTTCTTCATGCATGGCTTTGTGTGCCATATTTTAGGTTATTTGCTGCAAGTGGTCAGTGTTTTGACATTTAAGTGGGCCATTCAGCTCAAAATCCTAATTCTTCTTTCAAGGCCAATTTGTTTCCCTTTCTTCTCTTGCAGCTTATGATTTGATAAGAATAAATTTTTTGGAAACTTTATAGCAAAGGAAAATTAGTGCCTTAAACACCTATTTATGATCTTAACCATGTGAAAACCTAGTGACCTAGTGAGAGGGCTCTTTGACCTAATTTTGACTAAAACTTGGCTTGGAGGCTTCAAGTGTTAAAAAGAAGTATTGAAAAAGTGGTGTAATGAAGATCCAAAATCAGATGTACTTGATTTATCTAAAGAGCCTACATGGATAGTTTTGAGACCATCAATGTTTTAAGGAACTTGGGAATCATGGGAATGAGTTTGGCTATAGGTAACCCTAGATGGAAAGTGAAGTTATGGGCAAGGGAAAAACATAGTGATGAGGTCATAGGTAGCAAAAAAAGGGTGGAGGTGAGTGGAACAAGCCCATAAGGAGTCTTCTAGGAGTGACAGGGTGACCACGACAAGCTGATTAAATAGTGAAAAAATTTCGATAAGGATAATGAAGGCAGTGAGATTTCTAAAACTCACAATGTTCAGGGAATTTTGTTTTTAGAAATCTAGAACCAATAATTAGTCATATACTAATAATGAAAAATACTGATGACTAAAACTGGCTCCACTTGGGGAGGACAAATCCCTTTCAGGAGGTGTCTAGGACCTTAGAGTTTGGATCTCTGAGTTTTGAAGACCATTTCCTTACTTGCACTTTGCAAATCTCTCTTCCTTCATTTGCTAATGTTCTCTTGAAGCTATGATCTCAAAAAATCTAAAAAGACATGATTGCTTCAACATTAGTTTCTACCTACCCATCATACCTTGCCTAACATTTTTCCTTCTTTTGGGTGCACTTGGACTGGAAAACCCTTGACATTATTTTCTTTTGAAAGTATAAAAAACTATCTACTTTTACCCTTATCACTTCCAAGGCTTCAGATTATGCTGATGAACTCTTTCATTCTCTACCTAGTCTACTCATCTGTCAAGATTAAGCTGTTTGACATACTTTATTCTCTAACCTACTGACATGAAATTGAAAACATGATTAAACCAGGATCAAGAAATCTAATTCGTCATGGGCTATGGAATTTAGACAAGCTACAGACATACATTATTTTTCAAAAAGTAAAAGTGAAAACATGAGGGCTATGATTTGGAATTTTTTATGCATCCCTCTCTTTATTTTCAGGTTCATATTTTGAGCTTTAAGAACCAACTATATTTTCCTAATCTAATCTATTGACAAGCCAAGTTTACATGGTTTGGAAATCTTTTATTCACAAACCTATCAGCAGAAATTTAAAACACGTTTAATCATGATTAGGCCGTATGACTAAACAAGACTCTTTTTCTCAACTAGTAGTGGCATTTAGGCTTGCACACTTTCAACAATAGTCTTTTTTGGGTATGGGGTTGTACCTTTTATTTAAATCTTCCCTCTTTTTCATATTTTCTTTATTTTTGTGTTTTTTTATTTTGAATCAGCATTCTAAGACTAAACAACTAGAAATACGCTCATAGTGCTGAGCTTATTTTCATTCGTATCTATCCTAATCTAACCTATACATGATATACATTCATTTGGTGAACTCTCTTTTCCAGTATAACCAATCAAGAAGATGATTCCATTAGTGATCTTAGTTCAGCTTTTTGAGTGTGATGAAAAAATCAAAAGGCCACTTCCACCTCACTTGTGTTTGAACAATAGTGCCTAAAATTTTCTTTAAAACTTACATCAAACTACTCCTAACATATCTTACTCCCTCATAAAACGTTTCTAAGAAAACAACAAAGGGGTCTTGCAACAATACCTGGTTTTGAGGATTTGAATAACCTTCATCCTGGACTACTCCTTCTTCCACTTGCCTAAGCTTGGGATTCTTTTGGGCAAGAGCTCTTCCTCTTCCTCATGATCATCTGAACTGGTAGCTTCATCATAAATAGCAATGTTGTCCTATAGCAAAGCTGATGTGTTTTGATTGAGTGGATTGAACTCTGTGTGAGAGCCATCATGTTGGTGAGCATGGGTATTCTTTGGAAATAAATCTTCTTGAGAAGGAAGTGCAACAACTCTTATGTGACCATTAATTTCCAAGCATTCATCTGCAATTTGAAATTCAATGGGACTTGGTGGCTGTAACTGCTCAAGAATTTAATCATCCTCCCTAACCTCAACATCAAAACTAAAAAATTGTTGATTTCCAATCATATGAAATTTATTTCTAATGGACTGAAATGAACTAGAACAAAGAGTCAGAGATCCTTCACTTACTTCCAAATTTTCTAGGTTGCCTTCATCAGTATCATAGATGATATGCATTGTTTGATTACTGTTTTGATGAAATTGAACTTCCTCCCACAAACCAACTGTTGATTTCTTTGCAAGATTAGATTCTATTTGGAAAACATCATCATCATCATACTGATCAAACTTTGGAAAATCATCAATATAAGTAATGTCACCAATCAAAGATATTGGATTATCAGATTTTTTTTTCTTGAATTGATCTACAAATCCCTTTTTTGATCTGTGATAGCTATGATTATCATGAGAATGAATAGAGGTGTTCATTTCAAATGAAGGTTTAGAGGTTGGTTGCATGTTTAGAATCTGATTTATTTCCTCTTCAGTTAAAAGAGGAGGACCTTTTCTCTTTCTTTGGATAGAACTACAGTAGTTATTCTCTCTTGTAAAGGCTAATTTTGAGGCTGAATTTCTTCTTGAACCTCATCTAGAAGATATGGTGAATAATTACTTGTGCTTTCAGAGAGATCTTGTGAATCTTCCTTCATTTCCTGATTGATTTCATCCTCAGCCAACTCCTCTTGGCTGTCATGATAGTTATCTTGAGTATGAAATGCATGGATTTCCTCTAATAGGCTTTCAGGATGCCAATTTCCCAAATCTTCATCAATGTTTACAAGGTATTGTATGAGATATTCAGATTGATCACAACAATTTTCAACTAATGATAAATATGAATAATTTTCTTTATAATGTTCATAAAACACCTCGTGGAATTTTTTTAAGGAAAACAAGCTACCAGGGTCTAGGCCTTCATACAATTCTCTTGCCTTTCCTTCTAATGTCCCCATGAACATTTTCATAAGGAAGTTCTCATGCCATTCAAATTTTAACCTCCATACATGTATATGAAATTGGATGAGATGTAACAAGGGGTCATCAAATTTTTCATCTTGAAACATAGGCAGGTTTGAAACCCAATCTATCTAAGGCATTTTGTGTGGGAATCCAGGTTTTTCAACCAGTCTAGAGTCTTCTACCAGTGGAGTCTTTAGGTCTTTTGAGAGTTGTGGAGTCGCCAGGTGGAAAGTTTCAACTTTGTTGTCCACCATTAGCATGATTAATGCATTCCTAGGGGAGTCTATGAGAACTAGTGAAGATAGTAGTCCTACTGGAGGCCAGTGGAGTAGCCAGGTGGATGATGTTTACTGTTTAAGGATGTACTTGTTGTCCACCATCAACAACTGAATACCAATATAAGGATGTTTGTTGGGTTTTCTGAGGTCTTAAGGAATACTTAGATTGTCATTGAATCAGAAGGTCCCACCGTGATCGCCATTATGTTATGGCACTGAGTTAGTGGATACTATTTGACAAGGGTTTTCTGATTTCTTTAAGGATGTCTAAGCTTGTTTCTTACTCAGAGTCCCACCGTGATCGCCAGCATGTTAGGTCCACGTAATTTGTCATATTGGCAAGGCCAAATGTACAAGGGTAACATCAAACCAATCTTTGGAGTCCAAGTACCTAGCCTTCATGGACTCAGAGAGGGCTCTCTCTATACTTGTGTAAAGAAAGTAACTTGATAACTTTTAGGTTTTGATTTTAGGCTATTTATAAGGATTAGGGTTTGTTTTTTTTATTTGTTTGGTTGGGTAGGTTGTCAAGAAAAATAGATAGAGTAGGAGAGGTTTATACCATTGGGCTATGGAGTCTACAAAAGGTATAGAAAGGCACAACAATAGGTCAAGGATTCTTTGTAGGGCAAGTATAACAAAGCTAAATGGATCTTCAAGGCTTAGGTCAGTGGAATGAACATTAAATTGTGAACAAAGTAAGTGCAAAGGGAAATTAAGAATCATTTGTAAAATACTACAACAAGAAAGGCCTCTAAGAATACTATGCATGAAGACAAAACCAAAGATAGGGCATACCATACTTCTTTGACCAAACCCTAGCAAGAAAACATCAAGACAACTATCCAATAAAGCCTAGAGAGTAGGTAACTCGTAGTCTCTCCATCTAATCTACCTTCAGAGAAAGAAAACATACAAGATAACATATAGTAATGATCAAGAAGCAGGGAACTCCTAATATTTCTTAGTCAAAATACTCAGAACTTCTAAGCAGCCATTTAAGATGAGCAAAGGGCATGGAAAACCATAGACCTCTTCAGCTAACCCTAACTAGAAATAATTTGAATAAAAGACATCAAAAACAATGTTTAAGTGATTTCCAAAGGGCAGGGCTAACAATAAACCTCTTTGGCACTGACTCCATTAAATCATCCTTAAGATAAACAAGCAGAGTGGGTTTAGAGAGAAACTAAGAATTCTCTAAACTAACCTAACAGAGGAAAACATGAAAGCAAGAGAAACAGACAGATTTAATGAACTTTTGACAACATACCTTATGCTAAAACTTCTGTTCTAATGCAAGAGAAGGGTGAAACAATATGTAAAACATAAGAAAATGAGAACAAAACAAGAAAAACATCACCATTAGCTATGTTCATGAATCCTACAAAGTGATTGGCTCCATTATTATTCAGTCAAAAAGGATTACAAGGCTCTAAAGCCAAAAACTCTTTACAACTCAGAGCCTATGCTCAGTTCAACAACTGAAAACCAAAATCAACCAACATGAAAAATGAGGCCCTCATGCTCTATTTAACTTGCAAGGAGGACCAAAACCCTAACTAGGGTTTGAAAATATCAACAACTACTCATAAATATCATTTATGTCCATTAAGACCATGCAAGGCCTAAGGCACAAAAATATCTAATGCAATAAATGAAAAATAACTCCTAACACCTAACTTTGGAGTGATTTTCCCAAAAAACCTCAAAATATCTATTTTCCATAAATTTGTGTCTTTTTTTGACTTTTTGGCAAGGGCGCAGCAAAGAGGTCCAAGGGCATAGTGCATATATTGAAAAATGGGTCACCTTGCAACCAAGTTTTGAGGACCTTCCCGATGTCGGAATGAGCTCCGTGATAGCTCGTTGGAAAAATTGTTGAGTCTACTTTCCAAAAATTCCCTTGGTTTTCTGATTGGAATTAATTTACTTGTTGAAAACCCAAAATTCCCAAGGCTGCTAAGGGTGCAGTGCCAACCTTAAAAATAGGGCAGAAAGGTGAAATTTTGCATGTTTTTGGACCTTTTGGAGGACCCGTTTTGCTCCAAATGAGCTAAAACTTGGTGAGTGTGATGTCCTTGGCCTAAGGAATCCAAAAATGTCAAGTTTTCCTTCAATGGATGCCTCAAGAAAAAGCACAGCGCTAGGGGCATTATGCCCTTGGCCCTCAAAAATAGTAAAAAATTCATAAGTGTAGAAATGTGCCCAAAGTTTCATTTTTTCAGCTGATTATGTTTGGGAGCATTTGTAGGTATAGATCAGCTAGGTGTTTCAATTATTCTTTGTCTTTTTCCTCCTTATTTATTTCTACATTGTCCTTATCCGATTCATTGATTTGTGCCTCATTGATTGATTTGTTACTGCTATCTCCATCATTGTCCCTTTCTACATTGCTTGGTTTATTATTGCTCTCTTCCCTACTGACATTTGTTGCTTCCTCCATTTGTGTCTTTACTATTATATGCCTCCTCATTTTCCAACATCATTACTGCCTTGTGCTTTTAGATTTAATTTCCTCCTCTTCGCTCCTTGATTTTGCCCTTTTTTGACTCATTATTTCCCTCTCTCTCATTTGATATTTTCTACCTCATTTCCCTCTGATCCATGATTGGTGCCTCATCACCATTTGTCCCACTTTCCTGACTGTCACCATTACCATTGGCCTTACTAACTTCATCACTGCTTTGAGCCTCACTAACATTTTGGCTCTTGGTTCCACTTCTATCATCATCATCATCATTTCCTTCTGCTTCTATGCTCCTTTCTTTATTTACATATGACCTTCTCCTTTACTGTCACTATCTCCTTCATTGTAAAACCTGCCTTGAAATACCTTAGGACTGAAATTGAAAATAGGATGAAGGGAAAATCGAAAGGAAGCATTTGCAATGTGAATGATATGAATGAGTTTGTGAGGGTAAGGGTATAGGAATTTGAGGGAGAGACAGAACTCAAGGACAGCCTCAGCCGTTTGTTAAAATTCTGCTTTGACAACATCTTGCATTGATGGAAAATGGACATGAAGGAAGGCAATGAATTTGTAAATCTTTTTGCAATACAAGGGACTGATTTGGTGCTTGTAGTCTTGCAGGATTTATGACCTTTGCTTGTCTTCTGATCCTGTACATGTGACATGTTTTTCTTTATTCTTTTGTGATGTTTACACATACCAACTTGCTTCAAAATTCTTTGTGATTTACATCATGACACTCACCTCAAACTTTCACCTTTGCTTGCTTGTAGTTTTTTGAGGTCACTAATTTAGCTTTTCTTTTGGTATTTGATATTTGATATGTTTCTTTTAACACAACAGTAGCTTAGAAAAATTCTTCCTTTGTTTCTATTATGGAGTCCAATTCATCTCATTTTCTCATTTAGATATGGAAAGTTTATTTGTGACAAGTTTGGGAGGATTTTGTCATAGACGCAACTTCAATGCCTTCTTCTGTCTTCACCATGGAGTTTCAAATCATGTTTTTAAACTTCTTTGACACTTCTAATTTGCAGGTTCCTGAAAACACTGCCTTACCTTTCTCACTGATACTCTTTACATCTTTGCTACTATATTTTATTTATGCCTGGATTTGTGTGCCATCTTTTAGGTTATTTGTTGCAAGTGGTTAGTGTTTGACATTCAAGTGGGTCATTCAACTCAAAATCCTAGTTCTTCTTTCAAGGTCAATTTGTTTCCCTTTCTTCTCTTGCAGCTTATGATTTGATAAGACTAACTTATTTGGAAACTTTATAGCAAATGAAAAGTAGTTCCTTAAACACCTATTGATGATCTTAACCATGTGAAAACCTAGTGACCTAGTGAGAGGGCTCTTTGACCTAATTTTGACTGAAAATTGCCTTGGAGGCTTCAAGTGTAAAAACAGAGTATTGACAAAGTGGTGTAATGAAGATCCAAAATCAAATTTACTTGATTTATCTAAAGAGGCTATAGGGATAGTTTTGAGACCATGAATGTTTTAAGGAACTTGGGAATCATGGGAATGAGTTAGGCTATAGGTAACCCTAGATGGAAAGTGAAGTCATGTGCAAGGGAAAAGTAGAGTGATTAGGTCATAGGTAGGAAAAGAGGGTGGAGGTGAGTGGCACATGCCCATAAAGAGTCTTCTAGAAGTGATAGGGTGACCATGGCAAGATGATGAAATAGTGAAATATTTTCCATAAGGATAATGAAGGCAGTGATATTTCTAAAACTCACAATGTTTAGGGAATTTTTTTTTTAGAAATATAGAACCAATATTTAGTCATCTAATGATAATGAAAAATACTAATGAATAACATAATCAAAAAGAAAATCAATGAACACATTCAATGGCAAGCATAGAAATCAGGAAAGGAAGCTGATCTACCTTAGGTAGATAAGTTTCATAAGGAGATCATATTCAAATATTGGGAAGCACAAATCAAGAAGGAAAAGAAAACATCAAAATTATCCAATGAAATTATTGAATCTATATGTGAACAGCTGGTGAAAGCAGAACTTCTCAAAGAGTACACGTCTGAAGTGTTCTCAGAAATAAAACATCTATAAACACAGTGGAAGCATAAGGCAGACACACATGGTGAATTAATTAAAAAGGAAAATAAGTTTTCTCAAGAAAATTATTGAAATTTTTTGATCAAACCTTACCATCAGTATCAGATTCTGCAATCCTTAACACATTCAACAAAAAGATCACAATGAGTACTTTCAAACATAGTATTCAAGGGACAGGTCAGATCAAGGATTTTGCAGCTAGCTCAGCTCAAGCCTATGATAGATATTTGTCAACTTTGTGACGAAATCTAGAAGAAAGGGTGAATTTCATAAATCAAAATTGTTATTTTGTTTTCCTAGATTGTAGTTTAAGTTAGTCTTACAAGGATGGTTGTTTGACACCTCCTCTATATTTTTGTAATAATATATTTTAGAGCATAGTTATTTTAGTATTTAAACCCCTCTCATGAATTTAGAGAAGGGTCGAGAAATTTGTCAAAAATATTTGCGAATAATGCATTATTGTAAGTTTGTGAATGCTTTGATGAATTAGTGGAACACATCTATTATATTTTGACAATTAAAGTTGTTTAATTGATGTTGCACTACTGTACTCTTCAAATTTCTTGAAAGTGAGAAGGAGCAGATAAATTACTGCCAGTTTACCTGAGTATAAATTCGTACATATGATAATTTTATTAATTTGTATTAAGTCTTACGTTATAGATTGACAGTCATCTTTTATTGCATTATATATTTGAAAAGTTATTATAGATTAATGTTACATTCACTTCTATTCTAATATTTGTGTGTAGTTTATTATTAAATGTATAATCACACATATGAATAAGATATATTTTTCACAATTCTTCTAGTCAAGCTATTTTGTTAGAAGAATCATCTTACATAATTTTCATCTCTTTCAATTGTTAAATGATCTATATTACTAATAGTTGAAGGATATATTTTCAGATCACATAAAGGAAGAAACACCCTAGGTATATAGTAGAATAAATAGTTTATATAGATGCATAAGATAGATTAAAATCATTCTCCATTTGCATGCCATATAATCACACACCCTCAAAATCATCGTTATTGGGAAACTGGTCCCATTACCCCCAGTCAGAGCCACTACACCAAAGCGAAAAGGAGCTTCTTTAAGGTATGGACTGGGTGGTTTTCCCCCATGTTTCAGCAGTAGAATTCCAAGGCCTAAACATTATAGTGCTAGAAGGAGGGCTTGACCCCTATGAATGGAAAAAATATCTAATCAATCTAAAGGTTAATCGAAGATTCTCTCTCCCTCTAGATCCCCATCAACTTCCAGAAAATTATCTAGACCCTCATATTTAAAATCTGAAGTTGATCATCCTTCTCCTAAGTCTCATAGTGATACACAACTCATACTATCTCCTAATTCCCATGAAGCTTCCCCAGAAGTTCAGTCTTTGATAAAAAATTTAGAGAGAGTATCTATTTCTGCTGAAAATACTGAATCTTCTCAAATATCAGATATCAGTATTTCGTCTTCTTTACAACCTCAAAGAATATTAACTCGATCAAAAGTCAAAATACAAGAATTCTCCCTTTTGAATTTCCCATCGATAGTACTCGAAAGAGACTAAAGAGGACCCAATAAGAGTCAATCGCCAGCGAGATATTATCCCATTCACCTCCATTATCTCCGCTCATTTCCACAATTTCCATTCTAAAAATTAGTTTTACTTTGTATAGTTCCATTACTCAAACTACTATCCCTTCAACTAGTCCTAACACTTAGCCGACCTCTTCTTCAACTCAAAATCCACCCAACCCACTTATCCAAAATCCAATGGCAGGTCAACCACCTCCACCAAATGTAAACCCATGGAGTAATCCAGGGTCTGTAAACATGCTTTCTCCTCTTCATGCTCTTCCCAAAAATCCTGGAAGATGGCTACCTAAATTTAATCCTCATTATGGTCTTCTGACATAAGAACACATTCACAATTTTATGTTAGTTCTCAATCTAAATGGAGTAGTTGAAGAGTATTGCATTGTAAGATTATTTCCATATACTCTAAAAGGATCTACAGGATCCTGGTATTTTTCACTGCCTGCCCGCTCTATAACTAGCCGGAATATGTTCGAAGAACAATTTCCAGCTAAGTTTGGGGATGGTAGGACCATTGCTACACTCATCAATGATTTTTCAAATCTGAAAGCTAAAAAAACTCAGAAGATAAAAGATTTCAATTCAATATTTAGTAAATTACTCAATAAAATTCCTGCTACAGTAGTTCCTCGTGTAGAAGTTAAAATTGAGTGCTATATTTCATCACTTCCATCTAATATAGCTATTTTTGTTGATAGGGAAAAACATGCAACACTTGCAAAAAATATGAAAGAATCTCTATCTGTAGAGAAACACATAACTGCTCTTGAGAAAAAGAATACTCAAGAGGATCAAAAATCAAAGAAGGTGTATTTCAAAGATGATTCTAAAAATAAGGCACCAAAATATCCTTTCGACGTAGAAGGTCTTCAAAAATTTTTGAAAACCATGACAAACGAGATGGAAGATAACAAGAAACAATTTGTTGAAAATGCTACCTCAAAAAATACTTTCAGAAACTTTAAGAAAGGTCGATCCTCTAATACTCAACCTCCAAATATCATATCTAATGTTGAATATAATCAAGATACAGAGGAAGAGAAAACAAAGGTAGAATAAGATGTCGAAGAAGAAGATGACAAAGAAGAAGAAGTTGAACTAAATGGAATGTGGGACTTCATCCTACCAAATGAAGATCAACATGAAGCTTTACCTGTGAGCACATGGATAAAAAAGACTACTGAAGAAAGACAACCAAATCAACTGCAAAATATTTCAACTCCTGATAAAGATGAATCAGTAAGAAAAAATTCTAATTCAAAGGCTACACAAACAAACCTTGTTACTTCAGATACTCCACCTACATCTAAGACAATGGTAGTCTCAGACACCATTGAGTATAATGTAGTTGAAGATATGAAGAAAACCAGGGCCAAAATTTCAGTCCATGAGCTTACTAAATTACAGTAGCAACATAAAATTTTATTGAGATACTTAAATGTCTTTCCTGCTTCAAAATTACCTGCTCTACTAATAGTACAAGCTGCTAATGAAATGTGTAAGCCACCTTCTCCTTCAATGAAAAATTATGCTAAAGAATTGATTATGATAATTGATCGATCCATCTCTCATACTCCTCCTTTTATTTTAACCTATGAGATCTACAACAAAAACATCCATAACTATTTAATAGACCCAGAGATTCCTCAACCATAATGCCAAAATCAGTTTGTGCTAAGTTGAACATAACTCCGCAGAGTTCACCTGTTCATATAGTAAAACTTGATAGAACCAGAGTAGAGGTGGTAGGAGAAATAAATTCTTTTTCCATTAGATTGTCATCAAATCCAAAAGTTACTCAAATAATTGATATATTAGTGGTTGATATTCCTGAATTTTATGGCTTAGTTTTAAGCCGAGATTGGTCTGAAAAAATTGATGGTTATTTTGCAACAAAATTGTCACATATCTGGTTACCATATAATGGAAATGAAAATCAAATTCGGGTAGACCGTGAAAAGTTCATGAAGCATACAACCACTGATCTTGAAGGAGTAAATGAGCCAGTAGCATTCAATAATAACATTATTGGAAACTATTCAGCAGGGTCATTTTTGGGAAATTTTAATGCTCAACCATCACCTTTTTTTGATAATGTAATTTTTTCTCAGATTGAGAATTTTTCCTAGCTAGATAATTGTAAATGGATAAATTTTATAGATAGAAAAGTAGTTAATTATTTGTTTTGGACTCTTTATTTCAACGGTTCTAAATATGAAGATGGTGCAGGTGTGGGTTTGTTGGCAATATGATGCAATATGTTGTCCTTGATGGCAACCTACTTGATGAAGTTGTCCTTGATGGAAACCTACTTGATGAGTTGCCTTTTGATAAGCAAAATATGTGTTAAAGATGTAAAAATGATGTTTCTAGAGGTCAGTTCAGATATGACAGAGAAAGGAATTCTAGTAAGTGCCAGAAAAATGAAACAGGAAATATTTCTCAATGTATACGCAGGTTTGAAGAAGGCAACCCGTGTATGGAGGCAATGTATACGCTACTTTTATGAAGGCAACCCGCATATACATCTAGAATTAGTATATACATAGTTTTTATGAATTGAAGTCGAGTATACACGTGGATAAGAACAATCCAAGTCGCCTATGCCTTTTGCGCTCTAAAATTATGATACCAAGGGGAATTTCCATGGTATTAGCCCACAATATTGAGCGTTGTGTCGTCTATTTGATTCCGTCCAAAAATACCATCGGCAATTGTGTGGTTTTGACTCATGGTATTGGTAATGGCTAAATATATATAATGAGAAGAAGATAATAGTGTAGAGTGTGCATATGTAAGGGTTGTTACTGAATAATTTTCTATGAGGTATATCTACATGGGATGAACTCTATTTTATTGATAGATCTGAATCTATGATGCACCCATGAACACAACGATGGATTAGGATCTCTAGACCTGAAATGACTATGCTCTTGTATGATCCATTAAAGAGATGATTATATCTATGACTTGGCGCAAGTTTGCTAAAGTAAAGTGAAGAAATCTGGGTAAGTTCTATAGATCTGGTACATTATGCAAAGTTAATATTTACAGATCTATACGCTAGTTCGTCTCAGTAAAAGCATGTATATATGCAGGTTTGCTTCATAAAAGGCGCGTATGGCAATTAGGGTTTTCTGAAGCTTATTACAGAGGTTTTTTTGGTATTCCTGCTATTTGGCTATTGTTTGTCAATGAAGTCTTCATGTAAATCTGGTTTGCTTAATTGTTGTATATGCTACTAATATGATTATGAACAAATATGATCAATGAGTGAGAAAATATGTGTTATGATGACTGAATAATCAAGGGTCCTGCAATTCTAAAAATATATCTGATTAAATGACTCAGATCTAAATTTGAGACAGATCATATTCTAAAAAAAAATATTCACAGATCTATATGCAGGTTGGTGTGAAGCAAAGCATGTATACATGTGGGTTCAGTGAAGCAAAGTAGCGTATGCAATTTAATATGATGAATTTTCAGGGTTAAGTTTGATTTTGCACACTGATTCTAAAGTTTGGGTTATTACTGAGTTCTGGTTACAGTGATCTCACTGTTATGATTGAAGTATTGGGTGAAGTTTATTATTATTGTTCTTAAGAATAGTTGTGTTGAAACTGTTTGATCCATTGTGAATATTGACAAAACGAGGTCTGAAGTGGTTCTGAGGGTTGGAGCCTTCAGTATGGAAGTAGAAGCTTCATTCTAGTAGAAGCTGGTGTTATGATCAATGGGTTGAAGCTCCCTTCCAGTAGTGGCTAGTAGACGAGATTAGGGGGTTGTAGCTCCCTTCCAGTAGTAGCTGGAAAACAAGAAAATGTTGTAGCCTTCTGCAGGTAGATGCCTGCCAACTGATATGATTATGCATCAGTACAATATTGTAAACAGTTTTCCATATAATACATATTGAAGATAGAGAGGACAACAACGGTGTTTTTCTCCCGAATTGGGTTTCCACCTTAAATATTGATGTTCATGTGTATTTCACTTGTGTGATGATTTATACTACTGTTACTTCACATATTTACTGATTATCTAACAGATGCATGACTAATAAACTGAGTTAAATATTGTTCCTGAAAAGTTTTTCTAATCTGTACAAATTATATCAACATACACTAGTTTCTTTTAGTATATGCTTGTGTATACACGGGTTGGGTTCATCAAAGACGCGTATGGAATTCTGTAAATAAAAAGTTAAAATCTTTTCTGTAAGCTCTAAATACTGATTCACCCCCCTCCCCCTCTCAGTATTTCTCCCAACAATTGGTATCATAGCAGGTCCTTCTGACGAAGCTTAATTGCTAGAAGGAAGATTAGCTAAAATGAGCAATCAAGATAGGACAACATCTATCAGGCCTCCTCTCTTCAACAAAAACAATTTAATCTTCTGGAATACAAGGACAAGATCCTATCTTCAGTCTCTTGGAGCAAATGTATGGGCTATAGTTGAAGGTGGTTATCAATATCCAACATCAGTTCCTACAGATGCAGTAGCAAGAAAGAACTATGAAACCAATTCAAAGGTGTTCAATGCATTATTGGGAAGTCTGACTGAATCAGAATTTTTCAAAGTCATGCAATTGAATATAGCAAAGGAGATATGGGAAAAAATCATTCTAAGCTATGAAGTTGATACTAAGGTAAAAAGTGCTAAAATCCAAACTCTCAGAATTCAATATGAAAATCTCAGGATGCATAGTGAGGAAAGCATTGCTAGTTTATTTTTACATCTAGATGATATTGTAAATCGTATGATAAATCTGGGTGAAACCATAACTGGCACTAATCTAGTAGAAAAGGTTTTAATATCTCTAACTCCCAAATTTGAATCAAAAGTGTTTGCTATTGAAGAGAAGCAGGATCTACAAACTCTTACTATTGTTCAACTTCATGGTATTCTAACTGCTTGTGAAATGAGAAAAGGAGGTCCATCTGAAGTCAAAGAAGTTGTCTTTAGAGCTACTACAAAAGGAAAAGAAGTAGAAAAACAAGAAGTATCAGGGTATGTTTTAGAAGAAGATGAGATAAATTTTGTAAAGAAGCTACAACTTGGCACTGGAAGTTTTAGAGCTAAGCTTCTATTTAAATGTTTTGCTTGTGGAAGAGTTGGTCATTATGCTGCTAAGTGTCCTCATAAAGAAAAAAATGAAAAAGGAAAGGAAGTGGCAAAAGGAAATAAGAATCGTTTTATCAATATAAAAAATTATTATACTCATGAAGATAGTGATGGGCTATCAGATAGTGAAGAAGGAGAATCTGATCAAGATGTTAGACTACTAATGCCTTTTGAAAAGGATTCTAGTGAGGCTAAAGATACCTTTATGGATCCACTAGAAGAAAATGATTTTCTTGAATAAATAAATCAGCTCAAAATATGTTTGGAAGAAAACAAAATATCTACAGATACTCTAAAGAATCATCTAATAGAAAAGGAGAAGCACAATGAGAAATTAAAATGTGAAATAGTAAGTCTAAGGAAGGAAATTGAGAAAGAGAAAGCTTTAAATCTTAGATTTGCTAAAGGAACTGAAACCTTAGATTAGATTATCAAGGTTCAATGCTCTCCTCTTGTAAAAAAGGTCTTGGATATATGAGATAATCCTCTCATTCTTCATCACCAAGCTATCTAAATGCTGCCAAAGCCAGTCTGTAACATTTTGACACTCAACAAACGAACAAAGAGACTAAATAGGTAAAGCATGATCAATTCAATACAAGGAATAATACAAATATCAATTAGTAGGTAAAACCAAATAGAAGGTTTCATGATCACAGAAATTTCCTTAATGGAAAATTCTTTTCATGTCATAATTTTGGTCATAAAGCTGCTCAATGTGTTGCATACAGAACTATTATTACCAAAGAATAAAGAAGGAAAATAAATGAGACTGGAATAAAGAAGAATAATTATTAAAATTGTTCTCCTCTTCAAAATGAAATTGAAAGTTCTTATTGCAATAGCTTTGGTCATGAAGAAAATGAATGTAGGAGCAAACTTTAGCCAAAAGAGCATATACCTTCAAATTCCAAGGTATGGAGAAAGAAGGACTTACAAGTTGAAATATGTGGCATATATTTATTTGCTAAAGGGGAAGAAAACCAATGGTACATTGATAGTGGATGTTCAAAACACATGACAGGTGATAAAAATAATCTCCTTTCATACAATGCTCTAGAAAAGGAAAATAATGTTACCTTTGGAAATGATACTTCTGATGTCATTAAAGGAAAAGATTCTATTTTTCTAAAAGAAAAATTAAAATATAACAATGTTATATATGTGGATGGATTAAAACATAACCTATTGAGTGTAATTCAAATGTGTGATCAAGGAAATGAAGTTGTCTTTAGTTCAAAAGAATGTGTGGTATGTGAAGTTGACTCAGGAAAAACAGTGATAAAAGGAACCAGAACACCAAGCAATCTGTATGTATTGAAAGGTTGAAAAGAACAATGTTACTTGGGTAAATATTCATAAAATTGGTTATGGCGCGGAAGACTGGGGAATTTGAGAATCTCTCAAATCAGTGAATCTAGCAGACTCGAAGTTGTTCATGATCTTCCCAGCATCACTTTGCCCGAAAGCAGCATATGCAAATCTTGCCAATTCGGTAAGCAAACTAGAGTGCAATTCAATGCCAAAGAAGGATCAGCAAGTAAGCCTCTTGAACTTATACATACTGATCTATGTGGTTGTGTAAGGAAAAATTCACCTCGTGGACAATGATACTATATTATGTTTATTGATGACTTCTCTAGAATGTGTTGGATTGGGTTACTAAAACATAAAGATGAAGCATTTGAAAATTTTAAGATCTTCAAAGCTTTGGTTAAAAATGAATTAGATCTAAAAATCAAATGTCTTAGATCTGATCGATGAGGGGAATATATATCAGATGAATTATTTGATTTCTGTGAACAACATGGCATAAAAATATAGTTTTCTGTAGCTTGAACCCCACAACAAAATGGAGTGGCAGAAAGAATGAATAGAACAGTTCAACAAATGGCTCGTGCTATGCTTGATGAATATGGAACTCTCGATACCTTTTGGGGAGAAGAAACACATACCACAGTAAATATTCTTAACAAGGCTCATGTTCATGTGAACAATGATAAAACTCCTTATGAGCTCTGGTATGGTAGTATTCCCACTGTAAAGCATTTTGGAGTTTTTGGAAGCAAATGTTTTATCAAGAACAATGATGAAAAGCTTGGTAAATTTTAACCTAGAGTAGATGAAGGTATATTTCTTGGCTACTCTTCAAGAAGTAAAGAATATAAGTGTTACAATAAAAGACTTCGGAAGATTGTTGAATGTATTGATGTTGTAATTGATGAGTCTCTCTCAACTCCTAAAAGGGAAATAACCACAACAAATGAAGTTGATGATGATGTATATTTTCCTTCATCAAAAAACAACAATATAGAAGGTGAACCCAATGAAGCACCAGAAGAAGATCTATCTGAAAAGGCTCCATCCAGGTATGTTCAAAAGAATAATCCAGAATCTCAAATTTTTGGAGAAAAAGGATTGGGTGTCCAAACAACAAGAACTCTTGTAGGATCCCCTAGCTATCTAGAATTCTTATCAACTATTGAACCAAAGAATTTAAACCAAGCTAGCAAATATGAATGTTGGATTCAAGCCATGAATGAAGAGCTTGATCAGATTGAAAAGAATTATACTTGGGAATTGATTCCAAGACCTCATGATAAAAATGTTATTGGAACAAAATGGATATTAAAAAATAAGTTAAATCAAAATGGAGATGTTATTAGAAACAAAGATAGACTTGTTTGTAAAGGGTATGCTCAACAAGAAGGTATATAATTTGAAGAAACATTCGCTCCTGTAGCTAAACTTGAAGCCATAAGAATGTTTCTTTCTTTTTCAAGCTTTCAACAATTCAAAGTATATCAAATGGATGTTAAATATGCTTTTCTTAATGGTGATCTAGAAGAAGAAGTTTATATAGAACAACCAGAAGGATTCATTTTGGGAAATGATGAAAAACTTGTTTGAAAACTTAAAAAAGCTTTATATGGTCTCAAACAATCTCTAAGAGCATGGTACTATTGTCTTGACAAATATATTCATCAACAAGGTTTTTCAAAGGGATATGCTGATAGCAACTTATACACAAAAATTGAGAATGATAAACTATTGATTGTAGTTATATATGTTGATGACATCATCTTTGGGAGTAATGAAGAGTCCATCAGTCATAAATTTTATTCTGTTATGCAACAAGAATTTGAAATGTCTTTACTTGGGGAACCAAAATTTTTCCTTGGCTTACAAGTGCAACAAGCAATAGATGGCATATTTTTATCACAAGAAAAATATCTTAAGAAAATTTTGAAGAAGTATGGGATTGGAAGACTGCAAACCTGTAAGTACACCAATGGTAATTGGGTGTAACCTCAGTTCTCATGATGATTCTCCCACAATGAATCAACCAGAATATAGATCCATGATTGGAAGTCTACTTTATTTAACCAGAACAAGACTTGACATTATGCATGTAGTTGGGATTGTTGGATGATTCCAAGCTAATCCAAAAGAGTCCCATCTTCAGGCTATAAAAATAATATTCAAATATCTACAAGGGACTCAAGGCTTTGGTCTATGGTATCCAAAGAATGCTGATCTCACTCTTCATTTTACACAGATGTGGATTGGGCTGGAAACATTGATGATCGAAAAAGCACTAGTGGTGGTGCATTATATATGGGGCCCCAATTAGTATCATGGTTCAGCAAGAACCAAAGTTTTATTGCCTTATCTACAACACACCACAAGGAAAATACCCTCTATTGGAGGTTATAAAGGAGGTTTTTAGTGTTATAAAATTGGCCAAAATTGTCAAAAAAAATATGCTACCACATTCGTTTCTAGGTACAGAGGTTTTGGCGGAGCTTTTAACAAAAATTCAACACAATTAAAAAAAATGGGCGGCCGGAGGTTATTACAGATGTTTTTTTCATCGGTGCGCTAATCAAGATTTAACGCACTGGTACGTACCTATAGCCAGAGCCCCGGGGTGGTCGAAGGAGAATGCACTGGGTCGTTAATGTATAAAACAACACCGGGTATAGTGTTGGTAATACAATGCATGGGGCCATTCTAATTGGTCTTGGGATTTGAGCAGTGCCCATAGGTCGTATCAACGCATCGATGCGTATACCTTTATGATGCACCGGTGCACCATAACACAACAAGGCACCAAGATATATAATTGGTATCGGTATTCATGCGGTGCACATGGATCGTACAAATGCACTGGTGCATATAGATACATAAACGCCCTGATACACAGTATCACACAAACGCACCGATATTTATAACTGGTATCGGTATTTGTGCGGTGCCCATAGATCATATAACAACACTGGTGCGTATAGACATATAAACGCACTTCTTGAAAGTTATTGACACGCACTGGTTTTCTTTTTCTTTTTAGAAACATCGACCTGTGACAGTCCAATTATTGTGATTGTTTTAAATTCATTATTCATCAAAATTCGACACATATTATAATAATATTTATATGAATTACATTTTTATTAATGCATTTGAATGTGTTGTTTGGATTAATTTGTTATATCATATTAGAATTATTGTGGTTTTTTAAAATTCATTGTTCATCAAAAGTCGACAAACATATATCTTATAACAATATTCATATAAATTAAATTTTTATAAATTAAAACATATTATATATATATATATATATATATAAGACAATCTTTATCATACAAAATGGGACAGTTATTCGTATCCCTTTGTCTTTCAATTGGGACACTATGTCCATTACATTAAACAAAATGTATGATTTCATAGACATATTTCAAAAAATAAAATGCCTTGGTTTGATATCCAAACATAGTGATCATCATTCTTCGCTTGAACTGTTGTCACTGCAAGAGATACTTCCATGGCTTGGGTTATTTTCATGAATGTTGTGTTCACGACGTTGATTGTTTTCTTCTTCTTCACATTCTATCTACAAACATAAAAATACACTGAAATGAGTGTATATACATTGGTGAGAATAATGAAAATTGCAATATTAAATAGTATACATCAATGTAAATCGAAAAGAAAAATGACATACCATAGCAAAAATTGACTCATAAACTGTACACATTCTTTCAAAACCATGTACCATGCCATCTTTCAAAATTTCATCTGTTGGTGCAGTTCCATACTTTGTTTTCTGCAAGTTTTATACCCCATGAAAAATCATATATTTAATATATAAAAAAAAATTGTTCTATTAATTATAGACGGAGCTAAGTAAAACAAGATCGATAGATGCTTACAAATTCCACAATTAAATTCTGATATGCCGACATATACTCACAACCCATATTTAACCCAATTTCAATCAATTCGTCTGATGGTTCTTATTTGTATGTTAACACCGATTTGAAGACATTCAATGATGATTTTTGTAAAAAAACTTAAAAAATACAAAAATAAAATCTAGTTAAGTTGTTATAAGGAAGTAACAATTACTCACAAACTTAGAGATCAACCCTTTTCTTCCTTGACATCTTATTTTATGTACTGAATGGGTTCCATTTTCTTTTCTTTTCTGCAAAAAAATTCTTGAAAATTAATATTTAATGCTAGATTGTTTATTTATTGTACCTAATGATCAAAAAATTCAATGATTACATATTACATTTGAAGCATGTTGTTGTTGTTGGAAATAACGTCTATACATTCATTCCACTAGATCCCTCAAACTTCTGTAAAATTTTTCACCCTTTCGTTAACTTCCAGCACCACTCGAGATGAGCTAAGGAGCAATTCATTTTCATTTTCATGTTCTATTTTTTTTCTTTTCTTAGAACAACATTCATTTTCTGAGTTGTTGGTCCCTGTAAAACATTAAACAGATGTGAATTAGTATACGGTTTGACACATGTTATCTGACAATTTTAAGTATATTATTAATGATAATTAAAAAAATAAACTCATATTGGATCGATAGTATTTTTTCATTCACCTTATTCATCCTTTTGCAAATTTTCCATTAAAATTTTACGCTCTTCTGGTCCTAGATCATAAATAATCATATCGAGCTTCGTCATTTTCTGGCTCTGCATGATACATAGTAAACAATACATATTATTTAAACTTACATATAGTTCAAAAATAATATTTTTTATAAAAAATTTATAAATAACTTACCTTTTTTGCTTTTCTTGATGTGTTAACAGTATTTTTGTTACTTGATCTCTTGTCAGTCATTTCTTTATCAATATAAAACCTTTACCATATCATTAATTAATATATTTATAAATTAATTCTCAACTTTTCAGGTAGAAAATAAATCTCAAGACACCGATGCGCCTTTCATGAGGTCTGCACCGCAGCTGGTATGTGGGGATATTAACAACAAACTGCAAAATAGTATAATAGACTGTACGGTGCGTTGGATATTATAAACGCACCACAAAAATAGTGTAATAGACCTAACGGTGTGTGAGGTATTATAAACGCACCGCAAAACAGTGTAATACACCGTACAGTGCTTGCCTAGTTAAATGGAGCACCATTTCCCTATTTTAGATTTGGCGCATGGATTTAGAAAAAAAAAATTCAATTTTTTTACTACACAGTACTTGTGTGGTGCACTATATAATACAGTGCACCAGTGCGGTAGCGTACGCAGGGTGCACCGATAAAGAAAAATCTATTTTTTCAAAAATTCACGCAATGGCCGAATGGATTGGGATCCGACTATGCAAGTTGTATTGTGGGTTGGACGCCAATATAAAATGAAAAACCCTAATTCTGAAATCACAGAAATAGGGAGAAGAAAGGGCAAAAACAAAAAAAATGAAGGGTTTAGGGTAAAAATAGATAAAACTGCAAAAAAAGTAAAAATCTGCAGAAAAAAGGTAAAAAAAAAAATCAAATTTTAATTACGAGATGGTTTGAAATTCTATGATACAAGGTTTGAATCACCAGAGGTTTGGTTTCTAATTGTCTGAATATTTCTGTTTGAACGTATTTCACTGCTCCATAGTGCCTTTGTGCTCTCTTCCTCCAGGTCTATCTCCTGCAAATATCTGGCTAAAAATTTTAGCAAAAATAGTGAAATAATGAAAAGTGTTTAGTATTGAAAGAATTATTTTATGAAATTAGATTTTCGAAAATATTTTGCCGCCCATTTTTCAAGTTACTGCTTTTTTTTTTCACTTAAAGAAAATAAAGTTGCGTTTATTTGTTACCGGTGCGAAAGAGTTGTGATGCACCGGTGCATCTTCTTAATATGACGCACCGGTGCGTGTTAGGATGATAATCACATCGGACTGTATAAAGTTTTTTTTTTGTATGTAAGATCATAATAAAATAATGATAATTATAAAGTACATGAATTTATTTTCATTATTTTCGAAACTTTATTATGTTACAAAAATTCATATTATTTTAGATTTGTTATTTTACAATTATTTGGAAATTTACAAATTTAAATATTTTAATAAAATAATTTCACATTAATACAATTAAAATTTTCACATTACTTGAAGTAAAATTTTACAAATATTTTACATACAATTAGAATTAAAATTACAATTACAATTTTACATTAATTTCACATACATGAATTATGATTAGAATTAGAATTGCAAATTTAATTTTACATACAATTACATTTACAATTTTACATAAAATTACATTTACAATTATAATTACAATTTTACAAATATTTTACATACAATTCAATTAAAATTACAATTACAATTACAATTACAATTTTAGTATTTTACATACAATTACAGTTACAATTTTACATAAAATTACATTTACAATTACAATTACAATTTTACAAATATTTTACATACAATTCAATTAAAATTACAATTACAAATACAATTACAATTTTAGAATTTTACATACAATTACATTTACAATTTTATATAGAATTACATTTACATTTACAATTACAATTACAATTTTACAAATATTTTACATACAATTCAATTAAAATTACAATTACAAATACAATTACAATTTTAGAATTTTACATACAATTACATTTACAATTTTACATATAATTACATTTACAATTACAATTACAATTTCACAAATATTTTACATACAATTCAATTAAAATTACAATTACAATTTTAGAATTTCACATACAATTAGAATTAGAATTACAATTTTACAATTTTTCATATATACAATTACAATCATTTTAAATTAAATTATATATTACAATTATAATTAAAATTTTACATTAATAAATATTTTACATACAATTACAGTTAAAATTACAATTAGTACAAATAAAAATACAATTTTACAATTTTACATACAATTAAAATTTAAATTACAATTACAATCACGACATAGTATTTAACAAATATCATGGTCATTTAATATTAAATTAATTAATAAACATCATAACGATCATGATAACCATCGTACAAACATCATATTTGACTAATAAACACATTCAAACATAAAATTAACATCATCACAACAAAAACATCAAATATACATCTCAATATGTCAAATAAATCATGCTATCACATATACATATCTAACATGACCTAACAATATGCACCAAATCATGATGATCACCAACATGAAAATTAAGTACAACTGCAACATGAACATAAAATACATGGACCATATATATATATATATATATATATAACTGAGTAATGTTAAAAATATACAACTATAATATAAATGTCATGGATCAACTGGTGGTAGTATAACAACAACAATAACAGTACAAGTGGATGCCTGCACATGATCATGATCACTAGTACTGATGGATGCATCTGCTGGTGGTAGTACAACATTAATATGAGTAGTAGTAGTGGAGGCCTGCTCAGTCAATAGTGCAGCCTCGGTGGTCGATGGTCGAGCCTACTCATGATCATGACTAGTACTGATGGATGTTGCAGGTTGTTGACTGGATGTGGCCGATGGTTTAGCCTCATCTCCATGATGACTGTTAGATGCTGTCAGTGGAGCCTCATGCTCATCAGGTGTGCCACGAGGTGAACGATCATGAGATGCATGTGAGTCGCTACTCGTGGTCGACTTTCCATCACGTGCCACAGCTCGACTACACCTATAGCTACGGACAATCCTCCTCAGTCGCGTAAAAACTGTCTAGCTCCTACAACATGCTGCATTAGGCCGTACATGTCACACGACATGCCTGTCCATATCCATAACAACCTATCACCAGCCTGTATGTCTTTGTAATGAGTGGGTCTGATGCCCGTATCAATAATCAATGCATAGAGTTGGTTGCCCAACTCCATCCTATATCTATTCTCAAGTCAACCACGCCTAGCAAAAGGCGGTACCGATGCACCATGAGCAGGAGCATGTCTCTTTGCTACACCAGCCTCATCTTGATCATGATCATCCTCGGCATCAGCCATGTCTTGATCATCATCATTAGGATCCACACCTGGATCATGTGGTGGATCCAGCATCTCCTCACCATCAAAAGAGCCAATGTCTGCAAAATATATACAAGTACACAACAATAATAAGATAAATTCATTACACAATTTAATAAAAACAAGTTAAAGAACATGTTAGAATCAATATAAAAAAAATAGTAGTATTACCTCTATCAGTTGGCAGCTCATCATCTGTGAAGAGGATGTTGGGACACCATCGCCAATCTAATCCAGCATAAGGACATGGGACCATAATTAAGGGATGTAGCCCGTCAACACTGGCTAGTAAGTCCAATGCATCATGCGATATCCTGGCTGGAAACATAGTGTCTCCCCTCTTGGGCATCATGTGCATCCGGGCCTCAAACATCAGCCTACGAGGCTGTCGAAAAAAAATAGGTCTCATCTCTGGAAACCTCTCAAAAAATACAAAACAACTTTGAAGCAAAAGGGAAGTTGACCCTCCCTTATGCATGAGCACAACATCTATCTAAGGCCATACAAAACTGCTGCAAAAAAATGGTAGACCACCTAAAAAATCGTGGCTGTTGCATTAAAACATCAACATAATATAAAATCGAGAAACTAATGCATTGCCCATCACTGGTGTTGTGCAAAATGGTCAAAATGATAAGGAAGAGGCACTGTACATCCTGTCTACCAAAAGCACCTATACGTAACTGACCTCTAGGTACTTGAAACTATGAAGGAGACAATACATGTGCTCCAATGTATCTTTGGGAGTAAACTAACTGACTCCCTACTACACAACCAGCTAGCACGCCTAGGAATGAGGGAAAATCCACCCCTCTCCTCGATAGTCCTGTAATAAAATAAATATCCTCCTCAGTGGGTGTGTACCACTGGTCAGGACCAACCTGGAAAGCCTATCGGTGGGCATTCCACCTGAGGATAAGATATCTCAAAAACACACTATGGGCCTTTAGGGAAGTAGCCTCCTCATATAACTTGAGGAGGCCTACCTACCTAAGGATCCCCTGGGTATCTGCAGTAATAGGGTGAGGGTATGCATCTCTCTCCCTCTCTCAGGCCACCCATTGGCGAATCATGTCATACTGTTCATCTTGTTTTTGCTGTTGTTCCTCCTCTTCTCTCTTAATCATTGCCATATTAAATAATTTTTTTTTATTAAAACAGACATGTATTCTGGAATAGACATATATGTATATTTTTTGAAACAAAAACAAATAGACAAGTCGGTGTGCCATAAAAAAAGTCACGCACCGGTGGCGGTGCGGCCTAAGATTGTGGCGAACCGGTGCCGGTGCCCCTAATGAAATACAACACACCAGCCTTGGTGTGACTGTCTATTTTTCAAGCACCGTTGACTATATATAAGTTCAGAATAGCGGTGTGCTAACTGAATAATACGCCCCGATGCGTATAGTCATGTCAGCGCACCGACTTCATGACAATTACATAGTCTATGGTGCGGTATTTTACCCAGCCGCACTGTTAACCCTCTCGGAATGCAGAATGCGGTGCACTAACATACACTAGGGCGGATAATTCCGTCAACACATTGCACTATGATTCCCATGGTCAATAGTGCGCCTGGATAAATGAGCGCACCGCATTTTATTTTATTTTTTTTTAATTTAAAACTATCCGGGGTGCCTTTCGGTACCACCCCGGAAACGGTGCAGATACCGTTAGCACTGGTGGCGGTGCGAACTGTAAATTGTATAGGCAGCACTGTTATCTGGTGCAAGACGAACAGCTTCGGTGCACCACGCGATATTTTTCTTTCTTTCTTAATGGTTATTTTTAAGGTTATTTCAATTTCTAGTCAACTAAAAGGCTTAATTATGGAAAAACTAGAAAAATACTTGTACATTTCGCTGTCGAGGAAGCATATTGGCTGTAAAATCTACAAAAGAAAATTTTCCCACCATTTTTCAAAATGAAAGCTATAGATTGGTGGCCAATGCAGAGTAGCGGTGTGTGCAATGGGTGCAATGAGAGCATCGATGTCAAGGTGGATCAGAGAAGTGGAAATGGCACCGGTGCTTGAGAGCTCTAGAGCACTGAGAAAAGTGAAAAATGAGGTTTTTTGGCCATAATTTTTTTTTTTTATTTAACCCTGTTCCAGTGCGTGGGGTTTTATCGGTGCACTGGTACACTTACTTAAAACCGCACCAGGCGGTGTCAAATTTGGCGCATTGTTTATAATGCACCGGGGTGGTTCCCTAACACCGCACCAGGATGTTTCAGTTTTGGCACGAAATTTTGATGATGCACCGGAGTAGAATATTCGTAAAGCACCTATGTCGAATAGCCGTAAAGCACTGATTTTTTGGCCTTAATTTTTTTTTATGTAACGCTATTCTGGTGCATGCGGTTTATAGGCGCACTAGTGCTCTCCGATAAGAACACACCGACGCATTTCTGCTTTGGTGTGGTGTTTTATGATGCACTGACGTGGAAGAATAGTGAAGCACTGGTTCGTTATAGTAATAGGATGCCCCGGAGGTGTGTGTACGTTTCTCACACTATTCGATGTGCCAATGTTTGGTGCACACTAGTGTGTTCTATGGTAGGGCGCGCACCAGTAATTGAGAGCTTAGGAGCACTGGAAAACTGAAAAATCTGGGTTTTTTGCCGTAATTTTTTTTTTTAATTTAACCCTTTACCAATGTGCATGGTTTATAGGTGCACTAGTTCTGTTTCTTACAAACGCACTGGTCAGTTTATGTTTTGGTGCATTGTTCTATGATGCATCAGTGCGGTTTCTTTCTACCGCAATGGGTGGTTTCAGTTTTGGCGCGGTGTTTTATAATGCACTAGCGCGGAAGAGTTGTGAAGAACCAGTGTTATAGAATAATACGACGCACCAGACGGGTGTGTACGGAGTGCACAGTGTCCGGTGTGCCAATGTTTTGGTGTGCACCGATGCTTTCGCAGTTCTAGAGCACTGAGGCGACGTTTAATGATAAGTGCACTGAGTGGAAAACATCCGCAAAACCCTCCGCCCGCCAACCTCCTCTAGTAACCTCTGTGAGAAACGGATGTATGGGGTATTTTTTTGTTGGGTTCCTCAAAAAAATCCACTAGAGGGTATTTTCCTTGTAGTGGCAGAAGTAGAATATGTAGTTGTTGCATCATGTTGCACACAACTACTTTGGATGTTGCAAACATTACAAGACATTCAAATCAAATGTTCACCTCCCATATCCATCTTATGTGATAATACAAGTGCCATTAGTATCTCAAACGATCTAGTTATGCATTCCAAGACCAGGGAAAATTTTAAGGATGGAAGTTTATATTAAAGTTTAGAAACCTTGGCGAATCTTACTAGTCCCAATATGTAAATTATGTGCATGTATACGCGGGTTGGGTTCATCAAAGCTGCGTATGGAATTCTGTAAGGAAAATTTTAAAATATTTTTAGTAATCTCTAAATACTGATTCACCCCCCCATCTCAGTATTTTTCCCAACAAGGTTGTATTTTAATAAATCCAGAAGGAGAAAATACCATGTTAGCCTGCAGATTAGAATTTTATTGTACAAACAATGTAGCTGAACACGAAGCATTAGTTCAAGGCTTGTTAAGCCATTGATCTTAATATCAAATATTTGAAAGTTCTAGGAGATTCAGAAATCATAGTTAGATAGGTAAGAGATACAATTCATTGTAATTCTGGACACTTAAAGCATTACCAATCATTAGTCCAAGAATTAACCACTCATTTCTTAGCCTTCAATATTTCTTCTGTACCTAGAATGCAGAATGCTAGTGCAGATCTACTGGCTAATGTAGCATCAAAGTTAATACCATCCCAAGAATTTAGTCTTGATAGATTTTCTACTGAATTGATTTTAGACCATCTATTCCTGATAATATTACCAATTGGAGAGTATTCAATATTGATTTAGACATCATATATTTTTTATCATCTGAAGGATATTATGATAGTACAATTTTGGATGAAAATGAAAATGACATTCAGATAAAAAAATAAAAAGATGAAAATCCTATTCCTAAATATGTTTTCAAGTTAGAAGACCTATATGATCTAAAATATAGGTTTCAAAAGAGTGACTAACTAAAAAACACAAAGCTCCACCTTAAGATTTGAGTTAGTAAATTTGGGAACTGACGAAAAACCTCAAAATGTCAATCTAGGTCTTGGTCTATCTTCCGAAGAAATATTAACATTGATCAGATTGTTTAGAATATACAAAAGTTTCTTTTCTTGGGATTATACAGATCTTAAAACATATGACACTTATGTGATCCAACAAACAATTCCTATGATCTCAAAAGAAAAACCTATACAGCAGAAATTGAGGAAGATTAATCCAAATCTGGAAAATCAAATTAAAACAGAATTGAAGAAGAATGGTGATATTAGAATTTGCATTGATTTTAGGAATTTAAACAAAGCTTATCATAAGGAAAAATTTCCATTACCAACCATGGAACAAGTACTGCAAACAGTAGCTAGTTCTAGACTCATGTCCTTTCTAGATGGATTCTTAGGATATAATCAAATTCTCGTACATCCAAATGACAGATTGAAAACTATGTTCAGAAATAAGTGGGGAACTTACGCCTATCAAAAGATGCCATTTAGATTAATTAATGTAGGTGCAACTTTTCAGAGAGCCATGGACACAGCTTTTAGGGGACTCATAAATCAAACAGTGGTTATTTATTTAGATGACATTACAGTCTTTTGTAAAAAAGTAACCAATCATGTGAATGACCTAAAACAAGTCTTTGAGTGATGAAAAAGGTATGGCATCTCATTGAATCCAAAGAAATCATTTTTTTCATTAGATTAAGGAAAACGTTTCGGAGTCATTGTATCAAAAAGTGGTATCTATATTGATCCTAAAATAATTGAAGAGATCAAATGAATTCCTTTCCCTCATAACAAGAAAACTATGCAGTCATTTCTTGTGAAAATTAATTTTGTTAAAAGGTTTGTCCCTGAATTTTTTCAAATTATTTTAAATTTACAGAACATGATTAAGAAAAATTATGTCTTTAAATGGGGACATAATTAAAGAGAAGCATTTGATTTGATTAAACAATCAATTCCCAATGCTCCATTCCTGACGAACCCCAATTTTCTTAATCCTTTTACATTATACACTTTTTCATTAGATACATCATATGTTGTTGTTTTAACACAGCTGAATGACCAACAAAATGAAGCACCAATATCATTTTTCAGTTCAAATTTTCAAGGTGCAGAACTAAATTATACATTTGTCGAAAACAAGCATTTGTTGTCTTTAAGGCTATAAATAATTTCAGACCCTTTCTCCTAAAAATTACACCAAAATCATAGTTCCATTCTCTACAGTAAGACAACTCTTGATGCAAAGAGAATTAGGAGAGAAGAGGGCTAACTAGGTTACCACTTTACAAGAATATGATGTAGAAATTAGACCCTATAAAATTATTAGAGGTCAAGGTTTTTGCAAAATTATTATAGGAGAATCCCATCTATCATTAAAGGAAGATTCAAATAATAATGTGCAAATATCAGAGGTAAACCTCAACGATGGAAAATCCAATATGTTGATCTTATATTCTATTTGAAGAATGGATATGCTCCTAATCAACTTAGTTAGAAAACAAAACGAGCTTTAAGATTAAAGGCCAAGCAATATGAATTAATCAATGATGTGTTATTTAGGAGAAATTTTGATTCTATACTTTTAAGATGCTTAGAAAAATATGAAGCAGAGAAAGTCTTGCAGGAACTCCATGATGGACCAGCTGGAGGGCATTTTGGAGGAAATACGACAACACACAAAATCCTGCATGCAGGTTACTATTGGCCTACACTTTTCAAGGATGCTCATAAATATGCAAGAAAATGAAAATTGTGTCAAAGTGCATCTGGAAGACAAAGGAAGCGAGCATTCCCATTACAGCCAGTCAATATCGAACAACCATTTGAACAATGGGTGTTATTCATCAATAATTTTGATCTTATCCAAAGATGACTAAGTTGACAATCCCATATTTATAGAACAATATTTGCAGAAACATTGTGAGTTATAGAAATCTCACTAAGTTCATTATCATTAGGTGATCCATTCACTGAAAATATTCACTCAAATCCTCCAAGTTATCCTTCCATCTTAAAAAGAAATTGTTTTCAGGCTATATTCCCCATTTTCACCTCCATCTCCTCTGCCCATTTTCACTCATTTTCACATATCCCAACAGTCATTTTCCCCTTCAAAAAGGGCCTTTTCCTCTTCATTTACCCTCGATTCCTTCTAAAAAAAACCTTTAAACCCTGATAAAAACCCTTTTGGTTTAAATACCCTCTTTCACCCTATCAGAATCCTCAAAAAAGGGCTAAAAACCCCTGTTTTTAGGCCTAAATCTGATCATTGGTAACATAAGGCCTTAAGCCCCTTTAGGCTTAAGTTACCCGCTCCTTCCTCATATGACCCAAGGTTGCAACCAACCGCTAAGCCCTCGGCCCCCTTTTTATCTTAGCCCTTGGTCCCATTCTTCCTCCATAGGACCACATCCCTGCACCTTACCTAAGCCCCCTTCTCCTACAATTTACCCATTCCACTTTGTTTTCCCCAACATAATCTAAAGCCATTGATCATTCAGATCTAACAACGATCTTTTCCCTTCCCATATTACTTTCTCTTGGCTATAATTTATTCTTTCATCCCCTTCAACAAGTCTACACTATTGATCTCATCAATCCAATGGCTCCCATATATCCTCACCATTCAACCCCACCCGATAACCTTTCCAATTCCCGAAAAAATAAATGACCTCATCCCCAGTCCCACCATCCATCCACCCAACGATCGCGCCCATCCTACACCATTGATCTGGCTCCTCTAGATCCAATGATCCACCTTCAATATCGCGCCCAATTTTCCCAAATGGGTCAATGCCTTAATTCCACGCTAAATAGGTAGTTTTCCCAGGGATGCGTGTCATTCATTGGAAGGTATCGCATCCATTTGGGAAGAAACCACTTACTGCCTTTTTTCTGCGCGATACCACCCAGTTTTTCCCAAAACCACTTTTCGCCATTGCACCCTAATTCAAATTTTCTCCTTTTCCTCCCAATCCAACTATGGAAATCTCTCCTCCCATGCATATCCCCTTCCTCAGAACATTGCTTCGACGCCCCAAACCCCTGAAGCAATTTTCGACAAAAAACGCAGGTTTATGAATTAATATTATTGTTTTTGTTGTAGGTTTAATGGCTGCCCAAGTTCACAAACCATCCCATAGCCAATTTAAGTGGCTTGGTCTCAGGATGATGATACTTAAAGGCCAAATAAAATAGATAAAGGGATTCATAAGGTTTAACTAGGGGTTTTGTTGATGCTTCATGGCCATCGATTCACTCATAAAACCCTTCAAGCGCGCAAAGAAGACCCCTGCAGATAGAAACGAAAGAGAGATTAATGAAGAAATAAGAATTGAATATTAGAGGACTAATCAAAAGATTTAAAGCCAAATCATAGCAGCTTAAGGATAAAGGACACAATTAAAGGCAGAGAGCTAAAGATTAAGGAATAAACAATTGTTTAAAGAAGGCCGAGGGAAAAGACAATTGAAGAAGAATTAATTAAAGACTGATCAATGTTAAAAGCCTAAAGCACAACTTTAGTAATCAAATCAAGAAAAATTAGGCCAATGATAGGCTCAAAGAAATCAAACAGAAGGAGTTATTCCTCCAAAGGATCTAATTGCCACCTATATCATGCATCCTGTCTATAAAGGAAATTAGTAGTTATTACACAGTCAAAAGATATTTTAATTTGTCAAGGCAGTTATTGTAAAATATAAAGATAGGCTTCAAAGTCAAACTTTTTACCTATCTTTTTTTAGAAGTTAAGACAGAGTTATTAAAATAGAGAAGTAGTTGCATAGGTTCCTACCTTATGCCTTGCATGGTTTTCAAGGTTAGGAATACATTTACTCTGTAGTTAATGACACTCAAACCCTAGATCAGCTCCACCTCCTCATTTGCAGCATAAATACTGCATTTTAACTCATTATATTTTTGGTATTTGATGACTCTTTGAAGTAATACATAGTCCTGTTGAAGTTGAGAAGAAATTGGTGTTTTGGAACTTGTGGATGTCTTGACCTGTTTGTTGATGGAGAAGGCTAGATCATTGGATCCCTAAGCTTGGTTATTGGTGAAGTAATCTAAATCTGTTATTGTTATTTCCTGTTTCATTATGTTTCATCATTCTCTGTTGCAGTAGAGAAAAATTTTTAGGCTAAGAAATGTCTTTTGAAAGCACCTTAGTTCTATTTTTTCTTCACTGTCTTAATGTTTTCTTCTGCTAAGATATTCTAGAGAATTCTTAATTGCTCTCTAGAACCCTTATGCTTGTTTATTTCTTAAATATTTCAATATAGTTGGTCTCAAGAATGATTTATGGTATTCCCTACTTAATTACTGCCACTTGAAAACTATTTTTGAAATCTCCCTTCAAAGTACCATTGTTTAAAGTCTGCCAAAGAGGTTTTGTTCTGATCATACCCTTTGTACTTGCTTAAGTAATTTTTTTGAAGGTATTTATGGCTGTAATCAAAGATGTTTAGAAGTTCCCTCTTCTATGAATGCAATCATTTTTGAATCTTGAATTTTTCTTATCCTTGAAGGTGGAATCACTAGAAGTTAAATGAGTTTCTCACCTTCTATATTTCATTGGAAAATTTTGTCTTGAAATTATTATTTTTTGAAGTGTGTTTTGTAGAATTTATGGCTAGCCTTGTCTATTGAATGCCTCTTTATGTTCAGATGATGTTTTAAGTCCCTTTGTTGAGAAGTACATATAATTAAGGATTCTTAATTTCCCTTCTAATTTTCATTCTAAAAACCATTGATGTCCTTTTTATTTCACCTGAAATACCTTAAAGATCCACTAGCTAAGTTAGATTTTCCCTTTGATACCCCTGATCCATTGATTGATCTATCATGACTTCCAATTGACTCCATTGCCCAATGACTTAGATATTTCCTCATTCTACCTATGCTTCCTGGATCATCATGTCCAATCAAACAACAAAACAACCCTCATACTTAATAACTAGCCTAAAATCAACCCTTAAAAAGCAAACAATTGAGAGATCCCTCTCTGAGACTAGGAATGCTAGGTCCTAGAACTCTAAAGATTGGTTTTGATGTTGCCTTGTCACTTGGTATGCCAGTCTTCCAAATCACAGGACCCCAACATTTTGGTGATCACGGTGGGACCTGAGTACATAGTAGCCTAGCAAGCTCTTATAGATTCATCCATCCTTCAAATACATCAGAAGATCAGCTGATAAGCCATAGAGTAGACTTTGGTTGTTTCACCATCTTAGCTAAATGATGAATCAGGTATAGGATACTCTTACAAACCAAAGAAACATAGAAAACTCAGAAAACCCAAAAATACCTCCTGGATTGGCTTTTATTACTTATTGGTGGTGGACCATAACATATTTTACCTTCAAAAGAGCTAAAAATTTCCACATGGTGACTACACTAGCCTAGTAGGCCTATTACTTCACTAGTACTCTTATATTTCCTTAGGATTGTTTCAAATCAGCCCCTAGGAGTCTAAAAGCCCTAGTCCCATATTTTAGAAAGAAATTAAACACTAAGAGAGGTTAAAATTTGAAAAATTCCTTATACTTTCAGCCTCTTTTAAATTTTGAAATTGAAATCTGGCTTCACATAGGATCTATACCAGATCTCATCCAGACCCTCATCCTCCTAAAATAGTTGATGATCCAAAAAATATTTTGTGGCAAACTTCTAAAGGTATAACCTTAGCTACTAATAGGACTATTCAGAGAACAAGATCTATCCCTAAAAATCTCATAGCCTTGAAAGATCCTCACTTTGACTTGCCTCATACACAGAACTTATTCATAACCAAGTCACATAGTGATATAGACCAAACTGACCTTGAGCCCACATATTTACAACAAAGCTCTAGTAGAGAAGCCTCCCCTTCCACTCCACCTGATTTCCAACTTCTCCATCACTTTAGCTCCTTCCATAACAAATCTGATCCAAATCAGTTTGTTGGTCCAAGCACTTCCAACACACCCATTCACACATCCACTGTTCAAAACACTCCATTTCAGCCCACATTTCCTCTTGTAAATCCCTCCATTATTTCTTACCATGGCTGCATGGTATGCCCCATTAGTGTTACCACAAACTCTGGTCCCTTTACCCAATGATTACCAATCTAAAATTCCCCATTTCACTATAAATGAATCTACTATTTCCCAACAATACGTAGATAAAATGGATGATGCTTTTGATTATATGTAAATAGAAGAAGAGACCATTAAGATGAGAATATTTGCCCAAATTTTAGGAGGAGAAGCTAAAAATTGTTTTAAAAACTTAACTCCTAATAGCATAAATGATCTCCATTCTCTATATCAAACATTCACAAACAAATGGGAAATTAAAAATAACCCTCTCCAAATACTTTCAGATTATGAAAACCTTAAGAGAAACACTGGGGAAAGTGTCCAAGATTATTGCACTAGATTCAATAGTGTTTACAATGCACTTCCCCCAAACATGAAACCTCCACTAGGTTTAGCCTTAGCTAAATTTCCTGAAGGATTTGATCTGCACATGGCCTACCAGCTAAGAGAAAGAGACCCCTTAACCTTAGAAGACATGCAGAGGGGAGCTTTAAGTGTAGAAGCAAATCTGATTGAGAAAAGAGCAAGGTTGAAATTAGAGAAAAAAGTTACATACAAAGATGAAACAATGACATTAACCTCATCATCTGATGCCAAAATTAAAAACCTAGTAAGGATAATGGAGAGAATGCTTGAAAAGATAAATATAAATGATAGAGTGCCTCCTAGAGAAAACCAAACCAACCCCCAAAACAGAAATAGAAATCCAAATTTCAGAAGATATCCTAATCAAGATAGGCAAATAGACAATGACCAACCAATTAGGCCTCCCATCCAACAAAACTATGTAGATCAAGAGGAAAGGGAAATTGAAAGTTTGGAAGAAAATCATGTAAATTTGATAGGGTCTGACAATGAAAAGATCTCTTCCTCACTAAAGAAGAACAAGGATTCTTCTCTTCAGAAAAAAATGAAAACCATCATGAGAATTCTGAAGATTATAGATTGGGGTTTGAAAATGCAATAATGGAGGTACACAAACAATATGATCTCAGAAGCAAAGGGAACCCAAAAATTTCAAATGACAAAAACACTAATACTACTGTTAGGAATACTTCAGAAAATCAACCTAAAAGGACAACAAGTAATACCAAAATTGTGGCCAAGAAATTTGATCTAAATAAGGATAAAACCAGTTAGCAAAGTGTTAATCAAAGCTGCCCTAGTACTTCTGCTAGTGGCCCTGAAAAATCTGACCTAAATAATAGTCCAAATAAAACAACAAATCAAAATTCCTGAAATATATTTGGTTGAAAAAACAGATGTAAATATCTCAAAATCATTAATCCCTTTCAGCCTTGAGGGTGAGATTTCTAAGATCAAAATTAGCATACCTCTAGCTGAATTAGTAACCCAGGATGTATATAAAAACCAAATTTTGAAAGCTTTGAATATAGGCAGTGATACTGATACTTTAAACTTGACAGATGACAAACCAAAATTTTTGTTTGGTCCTGAAGCTGAAGGAAAATACCAAGAAGGGGTTGTCCCTCCCTTCTATGTTAGCTTGAACATACATAATAAGATCTTTCACAATGCCATGCTAGACTCAGGTGCTTCTCATAACCTTATGCCCATAGTAGTAATGGAAATCCTAGGCCTAGAAATTACTAAACCATATAAGGACCTATATTCCTTTGATTCAAGCAGGGTCAAATGCTTGGGACGAATCAAATATTTATGTGTCAAATTGGCACAAATTCATGCTAAAGGTCTAGTCATGGACATAGTAGTAGCTGACATTCCCCCAAAGTATGGCTTTCTTCTATTCAGTTCATGGGGAGCCAAACTTCAGGGGAGCCTTCAAATGGACATGAACTATGCCACCATCCTCGTGTTTAACCAAACCAGAAGATTATACAAGGAGTCTCATATGAAATATATGGTGAGCAACATAGATAGGCCCAAAAAAACTCCTATTTACCCCATTCACTCATATTTGGATTCCTTTATCTTGTATAATGAAGATGAAACCAGCCAACAAGGAAAGGAAAATGAGGAACAATTCAGCCCCCTAGAACAGTCAAATCTGCCTTCAACTCAAGCACATGACAACCCAAAATCTAGTAGCCTTGAGCAACAAAATGAAAATGAGCATGAGATAGAAACACTGTGGAGAGTAAAATTTGATGGCTTTTGTGGAAAAATAGGGTCAGGAGCTGGTGTATGGATACACAATATACCAAGGAAATTCCTATAAACTTGATCTTCCATGCACCAATAACATTGCAGAATATGAAGCCCTTCTCCTTGGTCTACATTTACTCAAAAATTTAGGAGCTAAAAAAATATCAGTCCAAGGAGATTCTGAGCTAATCATTAGGCAAATGAAAGGGGAGTATTCAGCCAAAAACCCAAGACTAAGAGAATATAGGAATGTTTCCTTAGAGCTCTTAAAAACCTTTGAAAAATATGAACTCATTTTCATCCCAAGAGCTCAAAATCACCTAGCAAATGAACTTGCCTTTGCTGCTAGTAATTTCCAAATACCCCAAATAAATGAACAATTCAATATCAAAGTAAAAAATAGGCCTGCAGTACCTAAAAATGAAGACTATTGGCAAGTTTTTTAAGGTGACAAACACATACATGATTTTCTGCAATCAAGGAATGATTTTTCCTTACCAACAACTAGCTTAAGCCATAAAGAAAATTGTTTTAAAGAAGAACAAATCCCTGAAGAAGAGTTTTCCTCTTCTGCTGATATAAATCAATTTTAAAATATTTTTAAAGCAGAATTATCCAACAATCCATACCAAAAGGACCTTGAGGTTTTACAATGAAAAGATGATATAATACCAAGGGGCCTTACACCATTAGAGTAGCTTTTTGATTTCAATGATGTAGCCAAAGAACCAAGAATGGAGCCCACATAAACTAATGTTGAAGAACATAACATAGGCAGCCTAACTGAACCCAAAATGATCAAGTTATCTAGCACTCTCCCACATCAGATCAAGCAGAAATATATTGAAATTTTTAAAGAGTTTGGAGATGTGTTTGCATGGGGATACAAAGATCTGAAATCATATGACACCAGCATCATTCAACACAAAATTCCTCTTAAGGAAAATCATAAACCTTTAAAACAAAAACTAAGAAGGATAAACCCTGTTTTATTACCTTTAGTTGAAAAAAAGATCAAGAAGATGTATGGTGCTGGGATCATAGTTCCCCTTAGATACTCACAATGGGTTTCCAACCTTGTGTCTGTTAGGAAGAAGACTGGGGAAATCAGGCTTTGCATCGACTTCAAAAATCTGAATAGAGCCTCCCTAAAAGATAATTATCCCTTGCCTAAAATGGACCATATAATTCAGAAGGTGGTTGGATCTAAAATAATATCACTGTTGGATGGGTTCTCAGGCTACAATCAAGTATTAGTACTCCCAAGTGATCAGCATAAAACTGCCTTTACTACACCTTGGGGTACATTCATGTATGTCAAAATGCCATTTAGTTTGATGAATGTATGGGCCATCTTCCAAAGGGCCATGGACATAGCCTTATAAGAAGACATAGTCTATTTTATAATCATTTACCTTGATGACCTTATTGTTTTCTCCAAAACTGATGAAGAACAATTGATTCATTTGAGAAACGTTTCTGAGAAATGTAGAAAGTATGGATTATCTTCGAATCCCAAAAAGAAACTCTTTGGTCTCCAAGAAGGAAAGCTTATTGGTCACATAATTTCTGAAGAGGGAATAAAAGTAGACCCTAAAACGATTGATGGCATATTGAAGATCAGCCATCCTATAAACCTCAAAGAGTTACAATCCTTCATTGGGAAGATCAACTTTTTGAGGAGGTTTGTACCCAACCTTGCTAAGTTATTAAGAAACATCACAAACATGCTTAAGAAAGAGATAGGTGTTAAATGGAAAATACAGGCTAAACAGTCATTTGAACTAGTGAAACAAGCTCTCACTCAAACACCAGTTCTTATCAATCCTGATTTCACCAAGGATTTTTCTATCTTCTCTTTTGCATCTGAACATACAATAGCTGTAGTACTATTGCAAAAGAATACTATGGGGAAAGAACAACCAATATCCTTTTTTAGTAGGGCCTTAAGAGATGCTCCACTCAAATATAACATCATGGAGAAAAAAGCCTTAGCTTTGGTGAAAGCATTAAAAGAATTTAGGGTATACATTTTACATTCTCATATCATTTCTTTTGTCCCACACACAGTGGTCAAGGATATTCTAAGTCAAGACCTTGATGGTAAAATGGGAAAATGGATTGCTATTATTTTAGAATACGACTTAGATATCAGGCCTACCAAACTAATCAAAGGACAGGGATTAGAAAAACTCATGGCTGAGTCAAACTTCCAAGCACTAGATATGAATTTGGTTGATGTCTTGGAAGAAACAGAAGAATTCATAGCTCCATATATTGAAGAAATATTTTTGAATTCACCTTGGTATGCTGATATCATATATGTGCTTCTCTATCTCAATACCCCTCCTTCTTTATTAAAAACTAAATCTATATTTTTAAAACATAAGGCTTTAAATTATTGCATCTTAGATGGGGTCCTATATTGGAAAAATACCGTTGGAATATTGCTTAAATTTTTGCTTGAGATGGATGTAGGAAAGATCATGCATGAGCTGCATGAGGGAGAATGTGGAGGAAACCTTTACTAGAAGACCACATCAAATAATATTCTTAGAGTTGGTTATTATTGGCCCACACTTTTCCCAGATACTCAGAAACTAGTCATGAATTTCCATAAGTGTCAAATTTTTGATGGCAAAAGAAAACTCCTACCTTTACCCTTGCATCCCATCCGTGTTGAGACTCCCTTTCAACAATAGGGTTTGGAATTCATTGGAGAAATTCATCCTTCCTCATCTTCCCAACATAAGTGGATCCTTACTGCCACTGACTATTTCACCAAATGGATAGAGGCCATACCCTCTAGGAATGCTACTTACTCTATCATTATCAAGTTCCTTGAAACCAACATACTATCCAGATTTGGTTGCCCTAGAAAAATTATCACAGACAATGCTACTGCCTTCAAATCCAAGAGAATGGTTGACTTCTACTTCAAATATCATATCACGTTGGGTCATTCCACAATTTACTATCCCCAAGGAAATGGATTAGCTGAATCCTCCAACAAAATCTTTGTCAATACTATCAAAAAATTGTTGGAAAAAAATCAGAAAACCTAGCATAGTAAGCATATTCATGCTTTATGGGATGATAGATTAACCACTAAGAAATCAATAAATAGGTCCCCCTATCAGCTGGTTTATGGCATGGATGTTGTCTTCCCAACATATTTAGGGGTTCCAGTCATGAAATTCCTTCAAGAAGTACAATCTGAAGAAAATGATGTATATATAAGGATAAATCAAACCATTCATCTACAATAGTCCAGAGAGGAAGTGTACAAGAGAACATAAATAGTCCAAGAAGAAATCAAGAAAATATTTGATATGAGGACTAAATAAAATGATTTCCATGTTGGAAATATAGTTCTAAATTGGGATTACAGGAGGGAAGATATGGGTAAATATGGAAAATTTGAGATCTATGGAAAGGGCCCTATATCATTCTTTTTGCAAGAGTTGAATGGAGAAGATCTATTTGGAGGTCCTATCAATAGTAGGATGCTCAAGCACTATTTCTGTCAAGAGTCCTAGTTTCAAAATTTTCATTCATTATACATAACATAGTTGGAAAGGAATTATAGAAAATACAAAAACAATAAAAGAAAAGAAAAGGAAAAGAGGGCAGATTCAAAAGAGGTACAACCCCATACCCAAAAAAGAGAATTTCTGAAAGTGTGCAAGTCTAAATGCCACTACTGATTCAAAATGATATCTTGCTCAGTCATCCAGCCTAATCATGGCTGAACATGCTTTAAATTTCTATTGATAACTTAGTAGAAACACTTATTGATAATATTATTTCAGACTTGAATAGATTAGGAAAATATGAAGATATTGGTTCCACCTGCTCAAAATAGAACCAAAGAGATAGATAAGGATGCCTCACAAAGGAAAAATCATGGCCTTATCTTTATAATTTACTTTTTATGCAAAATAATGATTGTGTGCAACTTGTTCAAAATGCCACAACCATGGTTGATCAGACTGTCTAATCCTGATTTAGACCATGCTTTAAATTTTCATGTCAAATAGCTAGAGAATCAAAACTACCAAACAGTCTAATCTTGGTAGTCAAGTAGTTGAGGTAGGAAATAGAAATAGTTCAACAGTTTAATCTGAACTCTTGGAAGCAATAAAGATAGGATAGTTAGTTTATTTCTATTCTCAAAAATAAAAATAAAAATAGTTTGCTAGTTCAAATAAACTCAAAGAGGAATAAAAATGTTAGGACAAGTAGGATAGGGTAGGTAGAAAGACTGTGTAAAAGGAATTATATATTGAAGATTTTCAAAAGTTGTCTTTTTCAGAAAAATATCAGCAAGGCATTGATCTGATGAAACTCAGAGATTTCATAAACTGAGGTTCTAGACACCTTGAAAAGAAAGCTGCCCTCCCCAAATGGAGCCACTGTTAGTCATCAATAATTTTGATCTTATCCAAATATGACTAAGTTGACAATCCCAGATTTCTAGAAACAATATTTTCCCAATGGAAATTTGCCCAATGGAGAGGGAAATTTTCCCAATGGAAAGGCAATGATCTGCTAAAACTCAGAGATTTCATAAAATGAGGTTCTAGACACCTTCAAAAGAAAGCTGCCCTCCCCAAGTGGAGCCACTGTTAGTCATCAATAATTTTGATCTTATCCAAAGATGACTAAGTTGAAAATCCCAGATTTCTAGAAACAATATTTGCAGAAACATTGTGAGTTCTAGAAATATCACTAATTTCATTATCCTTAGGTGATCCATTCACTGAAAATTTTCACTCAAATCCTCCAAGTTATCTTTCCATCTCAAAAAGAAACTGTTTTTAGGCTATATTCCCCATTTTCAACTCCATCTCCTCTGCCCATTTTCACTCATTTTCACCTATCCCAACAGTCATTTTCCCCTTCAAAAATGGCTTTTTCCTCTTCATTTACCCTCCATTCCTTCTTAAAAAAACTTTAAACCCTGAGAAAAACCATTTTTTTGGTTTAAATACCCTCTTTCACCCTATCAGAATCCTCAAAAAAGGGCTAAAAACCCCTATTTTTAGGCCTAAATCTGATCATTGGTAACATAAGGCCTTAAGCCCCTTTGGGCTTAGTTCCCTGCTCCTTCATCATATGACCCAAGTCTGTGACCAACCACTAAGCCCTTGGCCCCCTTTTTATCTTAGCCCCTGGTCCCATTCTTCCTCCATAGGACCACATCCCCGCCCCTTACCTAAGCCCCCTTCTCCTACAATTTACCCATTCCGCTTTGCTTTCCCCTACATAATCTAAAGTCATTGATCATTCATATCTAACAGTGATCTCTCCCCTTCCCATTTTACTTTCTCCTAGTTATAATTTATTTGTTCATCCCCTTCAAAAAGTCTACACCATTGATCTCATTAGTCCAACGGCTCCCGTATATCCTCACCATTCAACCCCGCCCGATAACCTTACCACTTCCCGAAAAAATAGATGACCTCATCCCTGGTCCCACCATCCATCCTCCCAACGATCACACCCATCCTACACCGTTGATCTGGCTCCCCCGGATCCAACGGTCCACCTTCAATATCGCACCTAATTTTCCCAAATGGGTCAATGCCTTATTTCCATGCGAAATAGGTGGTTTCCCCAGGGATGTGTGTCATTCGTTGGATGGTATCGCGTCCATTTGGGAAGAAACCACTTACCGCCTTTTTTCTGCGTGATACCACCCGTTTTCGCCCAAAACCACTTTTCACCATTTTGTGCCCTAATTCAAATTTTCTCCCTTTCCTCCCAATATGACTATGGAAACCCCTCCTCCCATGCATATCCCTTCCTCAGAACATTGCTCCGACACCCCGAACCCCTGAAGCAGTTTTCGACCAAAAACACAGGTTCATGAATTAATATTTTTGTTTTTTTTGTAGGTTTAATGTCTTCCCAAGCTCACAGACCATCCCACAACCAATTTAAGTGGCTTGGTCTTAGGATGATGATCCTTAAAGTCCAAATAAAACAGATAAAGGGATTCATAAGGTTTAATTCAGGGTTTTGTTGATGCTTCATGGCCATTGATTCATTCATAAAACCCTCCAAGTGTGCAAAGAAGACCCCTGCACATAGCAATAGAAGAGAGATCAATGAAGAAATAAGAATTGAAGATCAGAGGACTAATCAAAAGGTTTAAAGCCAAATCATATCAGTTTAAGGATAAAGGACACAATTAAAGGCAGAGAGCTAAATATTAAGGAATAAACAATTTTTTAAAGAAGGCCAAGGGAAAAGACAATTGAAGAAGAAATAATTAAATATTGATCAATGTTAAAAGCCTAAAGCACAACTTTAGTAATCAAATCAAGGAAACTTAGGCCAAATACAACCTCGAAGAAATCAAACAGAAGCATTTATTCCTCCAAAAGATCTAACTGCCACCTATATCATGCCTCCTGTCTATAAAGGAAATTAGCAGTTATTACATAGCTAGAAGATATTTTAATTTTTCAAGGCAGTTATTATAAAAGAAAAATATAGGCTTCAAAGTCAAACTTTTCACCTATATTTTCTTAGAAGTTAAGTCAGAGTTATTAAAACAGAGAAGTAGCGACACAGGTTCCTACCTTATGCCTTTGCATGGTTTTCAAGGTTAGGAATACATTTACTCTGTAGTTAATGACACTCAAACCCTAGATCAGCTCCACCTCCTCATTTGCAACATAAATACTGCATTTGAACGCATTTTATTGTTGGAATTTGATGACTCTTTGAAGTAATACATAGTCATGTTGAAGTTGAGAAGAAATTGGTGTCTTGGAACTTGTGGATGTCTTGACCTGTTTGTTGATGGAGAAGGCTAGATCATTGTATCCCTGAGCTTGGTTATTGGTGAAGTACTCTAAATATGTTATTTTTATTCCATGTTTCATTATGTTTCATCATTCTCTGTTGCAGTAGAGAAAAAGGTTTAGGCTAAGAAATGTCTTTTGAAATCACCTTAGTTCTGTTTGTTCTTCGCTGTCTTAATGTTTTCATCTGCTAAGATATTCTAGAGAATTCTTAATTTCTCTCTAGAATCCGTATGCTTGTTTATTTCTTAAATAGTTCAATACAGTTGGTCTCAATAATGATTTATGGTTTTCCCTTCTTACTTGTTGCCACTTGAAAACTATTTCTTAAATCTCCCTTCAAAGTACCATTGTTTAAAGTCTGCCAAAGAGGTTTTGTTCCGATCATACCCTTTGTACTTGCTTAAGTAATTGTTTTGAAGGTCTTTATGGTTGTAATCAAAGATGTTTAGGAGTTCCCTCTTCTATGAATGCAGTCATTTGTGAATCTTGAATGTTTCTTATCCTTGAAGGTGGAATCACTAGAAGTTAAATGAGTTTCTCGCCTTATATATTTCATTGGAAAATTTTGTCTTGAAATTATTATTTGTTGAAGTGTGGTTTGTAGAATTTATGGTTAGCCCTGTCTATTGAATGCCTCTTTATGTTCAGATAATGTTTTAAGTCCCTTTGTTGAGAAGTACATATAGTTAAGGATTCTTAATTGCCCTTAGTTCTACTTTCATTCTAAAAACCATTGAGGTCCTTTTAATTTCACCTGAAAGACCTTAAAGATCCACTGGCCAAGTTAGATTTTCCCTTTGATACCCCTAATCCATTTATTTATTTATCATGACTTCCACTTGAATCCATTGCCCAATGACTTAGAGATTTCCTCATTCTACCTATGTTGCCTGGATCATCATGTCCAATCAAACAAAAAAACAACCCTCATACTTAATAAATAGCCTAAAATAAACCCTTAAAAAGAAAACAAGTCTTACCTTTGCAAACAATTGAAAGATCCCTCTCTGAGACTAGGAAGGCTAGGTCCTAGAACTCTAAAGATTGGTTTTGATGTTTCCTTGTCACTTGGTATGCCAATCTGCCAAATCACAGGACCCCAATAATGGGGATTAGATATAATTGATGAGATATTTCCTAACTCTTCCAAGCAACACAATTATATTTTCACAGCTACATAATACTTTACTAAATGGGTGGAAGCAATTCCATTAAAAGAAGACAACTTTGATAATATCATTGATTTCATCGATGAAAGTATCATCACTAGGTTTGTCTTATCTATTTCTTTAATTTTTGATAATGAATCTTACTTCTCAGGAACTGCTATGATAGAATTTTCAATTAAAAGAGGTTTTAAACTTAAGTATTCTGCAAATTTTTATCCGCAAGGAAATGGTTTGGCAGAATATACAAACAAAAACTTGACTAGAATAATCAAAATAACTATTGATCAGAACCAACGAAATTGGCATAAGTCATTAATATTTTCTCTTTGGGAAGATAAAATAACTCAAAAAGATTCTATTGGAACTTATCCATTTAATCTTGTCTATGGAAAATAAGTTGTACGTCCTACCAATGTAGTTATTCCTTCTCTTTCCTTAGTACAGTTTATTGATGAATCTCCTGCTTCCTGTTTACAACTTAGACAATGTAAAATCCTTAAGTTAGAGGAAGAAAGAGAAAAAGCCAAACAGACTCATGCACATCATCAACAGATAGTAAGAGCCTCATTTGATTCAATTTTTCTTACTCCAAAAAAATTTCAAATTGGTAATCTGCTATTGAAATGGGACAAAGTGCATGAGGAAAAAGTTAAACACACGAAGTTTCAAAAACTCTGGCTAGGTCCATTTCAAATAATCGAAGAAATAGTCGACCCATCAACATTTTTATTGCAAGATCTATCAAGTAAAAGAGATTATTTTCCTGTTAATGGGCAGATTTTGAAAAAATACTTTTCATAGGAGGTAACCCCTTCTATTCCTTGTATACTAGTGTCTTTTTATTTTCCTTAAAAGAAATAAAATTTGTTTAGTATAAATTTTTGGCTTTTCAAAAAAAAAAAAAATCTCAGATGATCCTTTTTTATTTATCACTTATAGAAATAAGAAGTGTTAAGGAAACAATCGAAAGATTTGAAAGACAAATAGATTTTATTTTCACTGAAAGATGTAATTTCACTAAAATTATTTATTCTCTGATGAACTCTCATCCTTACATAGTATGATTATTCTTTTATCAGTTAAGAAAAGAATATTTAACATAGTAAAGACTCTTTTATAGAAAATCAATCTAAAAATTGACATTATCATCCAAAATCCTCAAAAGGACCAATGATTCACCCCATCCGGAAAAAATTATAAATTTTTGAAAGAAATTCAAAAAATATTTTACTAGAAAAACTTAAAAGATAATAAGTCTCATCAAGAGCTTGTTTACCATGTTCATAGGTAAATAGTTAAAATGACATTACCAATACTGCCTACCAAAATAGGGTAATGACTTGAGATTATATCAAGACGACAAGGGGTCTCATCAAGAGCCAACTTGATCAGTTTAATTACAACTAGTGAATGGCATTGTCATCATTTGGTTACCAAGCCAAGATAATGGATTTTAAGTAAATAAAAATGACACAAAAAAGAAAATTTTCAAAAAATTAGAGTTTATTTTTGAAAATTGTAAGAAACACTGGATGGGACAATGAATCATTGCTGGGTAAAAGTAACCCTGCCAAAAGCTTAAATTTCCTATTGGAACAGAGGCTCTACTCATGATAAAAGAGTAATTTTTTTATAAAGATGATTTGTAAGAGCCACCTACTTTATCTCTTTGAACTGAGTAAAGGCTGATATATATTTTCATACTTGTATCTTTAAAAGAGGATTCTTATGAATATATTGCTTAGTAAGATATTATTTGTTTGAAATTCATTCCTACAACTATTGTTATTTTCAAAAAGTTTTTATAAATTTCAGAAAGTTAGTGAGAGATATTTGGTTCTCCCAAGTGAATCGCCAAGTGTTGTACTATACAACACTCCCCATTTATTTAAAATAATTTGGGACCCTTTAAAAATAAATAGGAAAATTATTTTTAGATTTAAAAACAAAAAAATTAGGAAATAAAAGTTTTCCTTTGAGTTTTCCACTTTATTCTTTAGCACATCACAAACCACATAGATTACAACTTAAAAAGACTTACAATCCTCTAATTTACACAGGCTGTGAAATGCGCTAACCTTTTTTCGAGGTTATGTTTCAAAAAACTTGCAAAAACTTCAATTATCATTATACTCTCTTTGTCGCATCGCACCTTATTTAAAACAACCAACTCATAAAGAAATTCGGTATAATTGTGATTGCGCGGACCCAATGAGCCAAAAAATCAATTAAAATAAATCTCTAAAGTCCTATTAAGCGCAGTCGCTTGAATTTTTTAATGTGCAATTCACATTTCGCATGACTTAACAGAAAATAAATTCATTATCACATAAAAGTTCTCACATCGCATTTCGTAGCATTTATGGGTAAACATCACAAATGGTAAAATTTATATATGGTGATGTGTGAATGAATGGAATTTAATTACTCGAGCATGCGAAATGACTTATGTCATATCAAACCGAAATTCGAGATCTAACGGCTCAAAATTGATTGATAGATATTTTGTGTGAAGGTGTAAGAGATTTGATTTTGAAATAATTATCAATGATTGTTGTTATATTTGAAAAGATTCATATATATTCATGCATGTTTGATATAAAAAACATATTTGACTCTCTTTTCTCTATGATTTTAGTGCTCTCCCTATTTACATGAAATCGGGAAACCTTTTAATGGATAAAGGAAGATTGAAATGAGCAAAAAGGGCAAAGATATTTCTCAAGCATTGCCCATTGAAGACTCAGACATGTCTCCCTTATTTTTAGATACCACCTACAACAAGGATTGTGATAGTTCATCATGGGAGGAAATGTGTAAACTGTTTGAAGATGAAAATCCAAAAGTAATAACTAAAGTCTCTACAACAGACACGACATCTACTTCAGACACGACCTACTTCAATGTTGCATGTTCATTCGTCCACAAGTTAGCCGCAAGATCGAAAATTCTCCCTTACACAGACATGGTTAAGTGGGTAATTGATCACTTAAGCATAGATGATAGAGAATTCAAGGATTCAAATGGAGAAAACATAGGGTATTTCAGGGCAGAATATTTACAAGCAATGTACCATATACCCTCCCCGCAGCAGAAATATGACAAGGCTTTTCTACAAAGTTTGAGAGCAGGGCATCTAGATCTCATGAAATTTATCAAAGAATGGAAGGAAGACCAGGGAAAGCTGAAGCGATATAAACTTGATATGTACCCAATTTCCCAAATTCCTTCCCCTTATTGTTATGTGGCCAGTATGTTGTATAGATTGTTTACCAAACCTGATAACACTAGGTTTTCAGTAGATTGGGTTCCATTGATTGACGCAATCATAAATTCCTCAATTCTGAATTGGGAAAATATCCTATCTGACAGTTTAGAAAAAAACATCACAGAGTATAGGAATAAAAGTAATGTTTCATCTAGAGAAATACCAGAGAAATACCTCCCTTTTATATGTCTACCTATGTCATGGATGCAATATTCTTTTATTCCAGTCTTCCTACCATGGGATGGAAATGGACTACCCAAAACCCTACCCCAATCCACATTTACCATAGAGACCTTTGGGATTCAAATTTCCACCTACATTTTTATAAAATTTGTTATGGAGTCATATTTCCTATGCACCAAATGATATTCAATAAGAAGGCCCCTAGGGTTTCTGAACAAGCTAGTGCATATATTCTTTCTATGGCTAGGTTTCTTGTAGAGGATAATTTTACATATGTCAGAGTATTTGGGAGTTATGCTTCTCCCCACTTCCTACCATATTATGTTCCTGATAAGTTTCTTGCACGATAGATAGCTTACCAACATGTTAATGGTATCACTAAACAACTGAAATATGCTAAGAAGGTTATTTGGCCTAATTTCCCCGTACAATGCAACACTTTTTGACTTTTTGATATTGGCCATACCTACAAGGAGGTTTCCAAGATTAATCTATTTAAATTGGAAATAATTCCAAAGAGGTTATACGATCCAAATGATGTAATTAAAAATTACATTACAGAGCTCAAAATGAAGCCTTTTTTAAATGAAATAGATGGATTTGATGATCTCTTCCAAGGCATGGAAAATTTTTCAGATATAATCAAGTTTTCATCTAGCCAACTGAGCCAAGATGATTTGGAAGCATTCCAAGTATATAGAAATAAGAGGCTGGAGAGAGTTCCTCTCAACTTGTTAACTATTGAAGATGTCAACAGACCTACTCCAAGTATCAGCTTGGATAATGAAGCAAAATACATGTCTGAGGATGAATCAGGTCAATCAGAGTATCAATCTCACAATTTAGATCACTCTGAAATTGAATCAGAATCTAGAAAGGATAACCTAGAAAAGATAATTGATCAGGTAATCCAATAGATAGAGATGCAGGAGTGAAAATAAAGTAATGGAACAAAGTCAACTTCTCAAAAAGTTCAACACAGTCATGATACACTAGATCAGTGTAAAAATTCACAAACAAATAATTTTAGTAGTGAATGGGAGGAGTTTTATGAAGCAATAAAAGTTCCTAAATCTAATCCCAATACTGATCAAATAACTAGTTTTCAAACACCTGAACATCCCGAGAAGATAGTGGAAACTGTTAATCCACTACAACAAGTTCCAGAGACTCATGATCGAGAGATCATACCGGCCTACTCTACAAAACAAATAGTTTTACAAGTTGAATAAATTCCTTCACTGGACATCTTCTACAGTCCTAGCTATAAGGCTGTAGTTAACAAGAACAAAAGGAGAAGAACTGATGAATTAGTCTCAAACCTCTCAGATAAATCGGTTGACATATTATGGAAGGATTCTTTAGGTGATCTTATGGAACATCTAACTAAATTATCACTGTATGTAGGGGCATATGTTATTTCCATTGTTGATAAAGCTACTGAGGTTAGAGTGTTGCTGAGGCAAAAGGAAGCCAGAGTACAAGAACTAGAGAGGTTGTTAAATGAAGAAAGATCCAACTCCAATGAGAAAATGAAAGCAAATATGGTCCAATTTCAAAAGAATTTCAAGAGTCTTAAATTGCATAATCAAGCAGAAATCAATGAGAAACAAGAAAAACTGGAAGCAACAATGATCAGGTTACAGAGACAATCACAACTAGAGAAATTTATAAAATAAGCATTGGATGTGAATGCTAACTTAAAGAAATAACAAGAAGTATTTTTTCATCAAGATTCTTTGATTGAATCTTATTATGATTCAAATAAAATACTGATACAGCAAATAGCTATCCAAAAACTTGAATGTGAAAGACTCAACAATAAAAGCAATGAACACATTCAATGGCAAGAATCGGACTCAATAAAGGAATCTGATCTACCTTAGGTAGATAAGTTTCATAAGGAGATCCTATTCAAATATTGGGAAGCACAAATCAAGAAGGCAGAGAAAGAAGCAACGAAACAATCAAAATTATCAAATGAAATTATTGAATCTGTATGTGAACAGTTGGTGAAAGCAGAACTTCTCAAAGAGTACACATCTGAAGTGTTCTCAGAAATAAAACATCTAGAAACACAGTGGAAGTAGAAGCCAGACACACAAGATGAAGTAATTAAAAAGTAAATAATTTTGATCAAGAAAAATATTGGAATTTTCTGATCAAACATTATCATCAATATCAAATTTCTCAATCCTTAACAGATTCAACAAAAAATATCACAACCAGTACTTTCAAACGCAATATTCAAGGGATAGGTCAGATCAAGGATTTTGCAGCCAACTCATCTCAAGCCTATGATAGATATTTGTCAACTTCGTGATGAAATTCAGAAGAAAGGGTTGAATTCATAAATCAAAATTGTTATTTTATTTTCCTAGATTGTAGTTTAAGTTAGTCCTACGAGGATGGTTGTTTGAAACCTCCTCTATATTTTTGTAATAATATATTTTCGAACATAGTTAGTTTAATATTTAAACCCCTCTCATGCATTTAGAGAAGGGTCCATAAATTTTTCAAAAACATTTGTAAAGAATGCACTGTTTTAATTTTGTGAATGCTTTGATGAATTAATGGAACACATCTGTTATTTTTTGACAATTAAAGTTATTTAACTGATGTTGCACTACTGTAATATTTAAATTTCTTGAAAGTGAGAAGGAGAATATCAATTATTTTCAGTTTACATGAGTATAACTTTGTACATATGGTACTTTTATTCACTTGTATTATGTCTGTCTTTATAGATTGACAATCATATTTTATTGCATTATATATTTGAAAAGTTATTATAGATGAATGTTACATGCACTTATGTTCTAATATTTGTCTGTAGTTTATTATTGAATGCATAATCACACATATGAATGCGATATATTTTTCACAATTCTTTTAGTCAAACTATTTTTTTAGAAGAATCATCTTACATAATTTTCATCTCTTTCAATTGTTAGATGATCTATATTACTAACAGTTAAAGGATATATTTTCAGATTGCATAAAGGAAGAAACACCTCGGGTATATAGTATAATAAATAGTTTAGATAGCTGCATAAGATAGATTAAAATCATTCTCCATTTCCATACCATATAATCACACACCCTCAAAATCATCCTTATTGGGAAACTGGTCCCATTACCCCCAGTCGAAACTACTACACCAAATGGAAAAGGATCTTATTTAAGGTCTGGACCGGGTGGTTTTCCCCCATGTTTTGGTAGCGGAATTCCAAGACCTCAACAAAACCTCAAGAGGGTTTCATAATGAGGAAGGTCCAAGCACTTCCTATCAGCAACATAAACAACTCACAATGCAAAGAGCTCCACAACACTCTAATATGTCCAATTTCTTTGCAGAAGGAGATGAAGGGCATGGAGATGGAGGATACTTAGAACATGAGACTCTGAGTAATTATCTTGAAAAGTAAAAATCTCAGTCTAGAAAATTAATGGAAAATCTAACTCTCCAATAGTTTTTCTAGCTCAAATAAAACCATAGATCCTGCAACAACAATAGAAGAAGAAGGCACATACAAAATATAATCTTATTTCCTACATTCGATGGGTCATCCAAAAGCACAACTAAATATTGGATGAAGGAGTTATATTATTTCTTCCAGCTACACCTAGTAGCAGAAAGAGAATTTGTTGAGATTTTAGTGTTGCACCTTGAGGGTGAAGCAAAGTATTGGTGGTTCAGCCATATGAAGCATGCAAGAGTGACTGTTTATGCAGACTTCACTCAAAGGGTGATCAAGAAGTTTTATAGAAGAAAAATGGAGACACTTTCCATAGAGACATTTCCCATCATTTATGAGAAAGTACATGAGGAGAAAAAGGAATTTCTCATCATTATCACTTCGTAAAAGGAGCAACCACCATGACCACCAGCTGCAGAAGTACTTGCATCAAGAGGAGGGGCACTTTCATCTTTGCAAGATGGTCTTGAGCTCTTAACATTGGGAGTCCCATGCATGATTCAAGACATGCATGAGGAGGAGGAGGCAGATACCAATGTTGGTATAGTAGAAGAGAAGCAACCATCATCATTATTGGTAGTTGGAGAAGCCATTGCATGAGTTGGAGGAACTCTTGTAGTTGTGCAATATGTTCCCAAGATTCAAATGATCCAAGGTTTGAAAACATTTCCATCCCATCTTATTTCAGTACCTCAACTTGAGATTTGTGGGGACATGCCATTAGGGAAATTACATAAACAAGGATTAGAGCACCTTGCTGATTTGGAGCAACAAATTATCACTACGTAGAGGACCCTTAACTTGGTCAAGGAGGATATGTATAGCCATCCTAGTTTTTCATTGTTGAGATGCACACAACACTTTGTGTTGGAGTGTAGAGTTTTGGATGATATGATGAGCATATTCCTAATCAATACAATGCAGAACTGTGTGTTCAACGTTGAGTATGGACATAAGACAATAGATGCACCATCATGGCGATCAATAGCGCTGTCACTGGGAAGTGGTGATGAGTTAGGGGCCCAATAATTCTTGGAACATTCTGATGACTGCTTCACTCATGAATCATTTGAGGTGAAAATGATAATTGGTATAAATCTTATGATGGGTAGTATTTTCCATTATCAGGATGAAGCCTTCTTGATGAGCATCTCACAACTCAAAGGGAAATTTCTACCTACAGCATTTTCAGAATCTTATGGATTCTACCAGGTCATCGATGAGAGGTTCTCATGGAGTAACCTCAAGGAGGATGCACCTCAAAATATCATGGAGTGCAAAGATCATTAGATTGGGAAGGATGGAATTCTCCATTGGGTGGATACCAAGTTGGAGCAAGATATGAGTCATCACCCAAAGTTGGATAGATGGGTGAGGATGATGAGCAATTTGTTGGTGAGATACTTTCAGATCTATGACATAGGGTAGCAAGAAGCATGGTTGCGATGGCTTCTCTTGGGTGAGTATGGTTACCACCCAACTTTTCAGATTGGTATGTTCCATTCCTTGCACATTACTGAGTTGATGCATTAGCAGGAGGCATGGCTGTGCTGGCTACCTTTGAGATATTTTGGCCATCACATGACATATACTATGTTAATGGGTATGTTATTGTTTGGAACATTGCATGGCACTCACATGATGTGGCAGTAGGGAGCTCAGCTATGTTGGGCTGATTTGAAATTCTACATGTCAATCAGTATGTCATTGCTCCATGGCTTGCATGATGATGATGTGAGGTGGCAGCAAGAGTCGTTTCTTCTTTGGTTACTCTTGGGATAGTATGGGTTGACTTTCTCCCATACCTTTCATGATGAGGAAGGAGGATGGAAACACAAAGCCTTACTGCGTTGGCTTCTGTTAGGAGAGTATGGCCACCATACTTGGTATGATGATTGGGTGGTATGAAAAAAAGATGCATTGTTGTGGTGGCTGTTATTGAGAGAGTATGGTTCTAAATTTCACGTGTCAACCCATATGTCTCTGTTTCCTATTTTTCACAGTGTTGAGATGATGCTTGGAGCAATGATGGGAGCATGGAGAGGTACATCCTACTCCATGTAGCATGGGTCGGGGAGATAGTTCATGAGTTGGGACTTTCCTTTGGGGGGAGGAACCACTTCACTTCATATGACTCATGCCGAGGAGAGGCTCTGGAACAATAGATGGTTGTCACTTGGAGGTTCATTGATGAGGAGAGGCATCTAGCTATATAGTTGGAAGTCATTCTATACATTCTAGAGAGGCAGCTATGGAGTTGGGAAATCATTACACATTGGAGAAGATGGGGAGACCTTCCATATGAGGATGTCATTTTGAGGGAGAGGGACTTTTGTAGCATTCACTTTTGTAGTTACCTGAGGACAAGGAACATTTTCATGGGGATTACTGTAATATTCCCAATTTTACATCAATTAATTGGAATATTAGAGTTCTTACTTTTCTTACTTAGTTAAGTAAATAAAAGGGTGGAGGGACCCATAAACCCCATAGATGAATAAAATACAATTTTTTTTGTGTGAGTATGGGTTAGTATATAGTAGATCAACATCATGGAGTAGTGGAGAAGCTTATTAATGAAGGAAGAGTGGAGATTATGGAGAATAATGAGAAATATGATGGAGATAGTGGAGGAATAAAAGTAAGATCATAGAGAATTACTAACATAGTGATGGATGAAGTTGTGAATTAAATGCACACATGATGGAGGAGTGGAAAGTAAATGCAGAGATCTTGGAGATCATGGAGAGACAACACAGTCTTCATGGATACTAGTGGCCACATGTGCAACACAGTTATGAGGTGGGACAAGGCTAGGGAAGGCTCACAACCATATAAGGAAGATGGGGGTAGCAAATCAAATCAGTCTGGAATTTGATATTTTATTCTTGTTTGACATTCTTTGCACACTTCAGTTGTTTAGCTAAGTCTGTTTTTTTGTTTAGCACACAGGTGTTCCCGAGCAGGAATCCCACCCTTACCCACAGGGAACTTCCAGTGCCTACTTTTGGAAGGTTATTTTGAGCAGTTATTCATCATCTGGAATTGGTGCCACATTCAACCCCTCTCTTCTGCTTATACAGATTCAGAAATTACGCATTCTTGTCTTAGGGTTTGAGAGGAGGAAGGTAGTTCTTAGCATTTCAGCTAAGAAACCAGTGGAGGGTTCATCCTTTCATCTTCTGCTTCCATTTCAGCCTTCCAGGAGAAGCATTGTGATATCTGGCATCAGGACTTCAATTTATGCCTCCATGCAACATCAGTTCCTCCAAGAATTGTGCGATCCAGCCAGGTAGATCTAGTGGAGGAAGGAAGTTCCAAGTATTTCATCTTGGAACCATATGAGGGATCATCCCCTAACTTTGAAGAGATTATTTCCATTAGATGTGAGCTATATTCCATCACCTAGAAATAGGATATAGCTTCATCCCTCTTGAAAACGCAGTTCATTCCAGCAGTTGTGCAGTGTGTAGCTACAACTTGAGCAGAGGAAGGAGGAGCCAGACCTCAAGCTTCTAGCTTGAAGATCAAGAGAATGGACCATCCCTTCATGTATTGAGATGATTGGGTGCTACTGCAATATTTATATCATCAATTTAGCCCCATCTGAGTAGTTACCATATATTATTGCGTAAGTCGGCCAATAGGGGTGTAGTTGGTAACCCAAAAAGGGCCGAAAATCCAAAGTTAAAATATGGCCAAACCATTTATGGGTTTTTTTAGTAGAATCCGTGGTTAAAATCCCAGATCATTTTAAGCACTCCAGAAAACTCACACACATGGTTCTTCTTCCCAGTAGCAGTAGTTTCTAGCAGGAGTAGCAGTAGCATCACAAAATTTCCAGTGCTAGTTTCCACTACTGTATTTCAACCAATTCTTGTTGGCTTGAGTGCATATCCTTTGGAGCACTATGTACTTTATATTTTTTATTTTTTATAATGATATGGCTCATTTTTTTCTGCTCATGGTTACAATGTCTTGATGTTGCAGCATATATCCATCATTTTCAAGATTTTAGTGTTATATTCCTATTTTGCTTATTTGGAATGGTATAGATGTTCTATATTCCTGTCTTTTCCATTTTGGAATATTACAATAATCATTTGATACTTGGATTACTTTTTATTTTCCTAAGTAGATTCCTCAACATGGTTATAATCCTGCAGTTTCATGGAAAACTTTTAATCCTCCTTCAATTGAATATCCTATTTCATGGCCACAGTGGCCCTCTCCTTGCCCCTCATCCTCGAGCCAGATATCTCGATGGCCTCAAGAATCTTTTGGATCCTTCTCTATAGGGAAATATCCCATGAAAATTCAATCATATGAACACCCACAACAACCACAATTTCTTTCCAATGCACCATTAAGTTATCCTCCTCCATGGTCCCAGTCGCATGTGAAACCATACCATAACCCTATCTCATACCCTAATCCACAGCCTATACCTAACCCTAATTCTAATTTAAAACCTAGACCTAACCTTATTCCAAAGCCTAATCCCAATTCAAATCCAAACCTTAGTCCAAGCATTCACCAAAACCCTTGCCAAAACGACATCCTAAACCCTAACCTAAACCATCAGGTTACACAATAGTTTGAACAACCTATTCTTCTTGTTGATTCCCCTATTGAACAAAATGTTACACCTTCCATGTGGCGAAAGGGAATGAATCTGGAAACTTCCCCCATTACCACAGAACATTCACCTCAGGAAGATGTAATTAAAAGACCACCAGAGGAGCAATCTTTCATTGGAACTTGTTATGAAAATGTTATTGAAACTCAAAACCCTAGAATCTCACTCAACCATTCTTGTCAATTTGAAAATCAAATATTTGAGCCTGAACTTGAGGGATTTATCTTTTTTCTCTCACTAGATTCTTTGTGCCTCCATGATAGTGACTATCAAACAATGGAATATTTGCATCAGTTGGAGAATACTAAATATGTGGATTCCATTGAATCTTGGTTTCGAGTAGCCATCAAGCCATCTTATTTCCTCATCATTTGTAAACTCTTGGGACCATATCAAGTGAAGCAACTAGTTTCTCATGCTTTGGTATGTCTTGAAGTCTATTTTTTAAATCTAAGTGTGAGTATAATCAACATTTTTTTACGCACATGGCTTCATTGGAAATACTCCTATACTTAAAAGGGAGTATTTAGGATTTTTATTTTCCAAGTATAGCATCTGAAAATGCTTTTGATCCACATTGGTTGTTAACACACACATTTGTGACAAATCTTGTTGATTAAAATTCACTCTAATTCCTTTTAATTTTGCAAAAGTAACCATGATTAATCAGTCTAATAAGTTTTCATATGAGGTATTTGTTTTTAGTTTCCCTTAGAAGGTACTATTGGAAAACCCCCTATGGTGGACCACTCTTATAGATATCATAATAACCTATTCAAGAGAACACTACCATTCTTAACTCAAAGAATCTTTCAGTCATTATCTGGGATATTTTTTTAAGTTTATAGGGTAGAGGAATTAGCCAGTAATGATTATTCATTAAAAAAATTTCACACCATCTCGTACTCTTAAGGAGTAGATCTTTCTCCTTACTTATTAAGTAACCTTTTAGGTTAATCATAATCAGAATATACAAAATATTAAGCGGAGGATAGGAGGTCTCGTGATGAGTCAACCTACCATGATCATGAGACCTATCATGCATGAAAATACTGCTCCTGGTCACCAAGCCAGAGTATTGGATTTCAGCCCAAAAGCTGGAAGACATGAGGTCTCATCATGAGCCAGCATGTTCATCCATGTTGCTTCTTGTGAGTGCCATTGAAATTAGTTGGTTACCAAGCCAAGACAATGGCCTTCATCTAAAAGTCAAATAAGCTAACTCTGAATCCATGCCTAGTAAGTGGGACACAAAAATTTCAATGGGTCAAAATACATCACTGCCGAAGTTATGAATACCTGCAGGCAGCAGGGCCATGTCTGTGGTATTAAAGTTAATTACATACTATGATTTTCTTGGTTATCCTCCTCTTTCCCAAAAAAATCATCATTTTTCTTGGACAATGGTTTTAAGACCATTTGAACATGATACTTTGAGTTCTATCTTTCAAAATCAAGAATATTTAATGATGTGGTACCCTTAGTGAAGTTTATTCTTTGTACCAGACTAAGAAGAAATTCATTTTTGCATATAGATGACAACGGAATTTAGAGTGTTCAATAAATAGGTTGTTGATTGGCATAATAACTCACTTTAATTTTCATGGTATTTAGAGTGATGAATTACTCAATGATGACTACTCACAAGATGTTGGTTGAAAATAATGTGTATTGATGGTGGTTGCCTCTAAATATGAGCTGCATAACCTAGGTACAAGATTTCTATAGTAGGTGCATGAAACTTGTGATAGTATTTTTGAGATTGCACCTTTTCAGAAAAATTTGATTTTTATCATAAGCCTTTGGGAAGAAACAAAATAGGGAATCCATCTGGGACAAGGTAACATGTATGTGCAACACTCTTTTCCCCATAATGTCTAATTTTGGTAACTGAAATTGTTTTATCATTCCTACAATCGATACTTTCACATGGTTTTAGCTAGTATTGTAATAGTGATGTTGCGGGCTAATGAATGCATTACAATATATTAGGCATCTTCATCCTTACTTGCTAAAATATTTGTTTCGTAGTTTTATCGTTTAAAGGTTTGGCTTGCATGAGGACATGCAAGAAGTTCAATGTGGGGGGATCTTGGGCTGCCTTTTTGTCCAAATTTTTACGGTTTTTATCAAACAATTACATGCTTGTACTTAGTGTTTGTATCATTATTAAACCTATTATGTTGTTAATTATATGCATTAGAGATAATAACTATTTATCTATAAATTCTTTTTGTTAATTAGTTTGAAAGGTATTTTTGTGTAAATTTCATTAATGATATGCCTTCTTGGTGGCAGGAGAATAAGTCTTCACACCAGCAGTGCAGGAATGCTTCTTAAGACGCGTTTGAATATGGATCCATGCACAAAATTAATAGCTTGAATTTGTCTCAAAATATGGTTCAATTTATAATGACACGAGTGTGAATAAAGCTCAGTTTCATAGCTTCTTCAAAGCCCACCTTCATCCCAATTTTCATAGATATCATTTCAATTTAAACTTCAAGAGAAACATGGCATCACTTGGAGTAGCTTCTGTGGGATCATCACTATCAATGGACATCAATGCAAGCAATTTATCTCAACCAAGAACTACGATTGTGGAGTGGGCAATTCAAGATGTTGCCAAAGTAGAATATTTCAACTCTTTAGAGGACTCCATTAAAATTGAAGCATGGGATAGTTGCTGCAATAGCAATTAGTGATAATGAAGACAAAAACATTGAAGAAGTTGCAATAAAAGGTAGAATCGATGGTCATTAAATTATATGTGGAGCCACCTTCAGAATAATATCGACCTATAGAAATTACTTCTTTAAAAATAGGCATATGAATTCAGAGCTTCTTGATTACACTGTGGTTGCACTTATTTCTGAGCCTAAACCTAAAATTGATTATATTTTAAAGGAAATCAGACCCAATTTTGTATGATGGATAAGTTATGATCCACACCATCGTTTCTCATATATCTAACGATTGCTAATCATGGCGAGTGGCTTTGAAGTATTTTGATACATCAACAAAATGACAAGAAGTTCTGCGTGGATGAGATATTGATAACAGTAGTGGGGAATCAGTTCATAACAATTTCAAGGCTCGACGGCTTTCGCCCATGGCCTACACACACATTATGCTTGGATGAAAACTCTGAGATCTGGACACTTCTTCCACGATGTCCACTGGAGTTGAGTCAGAATGTTGTGCTCAACTGCGTTTCTTGTCACATGTGTAAAGGCAAGGCTTGGATTGTCTTGGATGGTTGAAAATTGGCTTTAAATACCAGCACAAATTCAGTTTATGGGTTTATTGGTGCCACTGTTGGGCGATTTACCTATTTGGATACTTCATCGAGTGTGATGGGCATATGACCGAAAATGCATTTCTATATGTGCTATCACCAAATTATTTTAATACCCATTTAATGATCTAACTCCCTGTATTGTTCAATCTTCATATTTATTTCAATCTTCTCCTTGCTCAGTAAACACCTCTAGCTCCACAGAAGGAGTGTCTTTCAAGGATTCAATTTCGCAACTTCAACAATTTCCATGGACCAGAAGAAGGTTATGGTGCCAATAGGATTTGGCATAGAGGAAATGGACGTTGTTATAAATAATCAATATTCTAAAGAGAGCATGGTGTAGGGGATGTATATTTTTAATGCAGGCTACAATGGAATTTTATCAGAGATTTAGGTTCTATTGTGTAAATGTTAATTCGATTCCACAATCGCTTGGATACCGTGCTAGAGTAGTTAAAATTCCACCTCTTATTGTCAATGAAACTGCCCAAGGACTTTCTTATATGCACGAAGAATCAAAGGAATGCATTAGATAGCATTGAAGGTCAACACCTCAGCCAACTATGCAATGCCTCATCCAGCTGTGCAATGCCTCAACCAGTTGTGTGATGCCTCAGCGAGCTATGCGATGACTCAACCAACTACGCATTGCTTCCACCAGCAATACGAAGGTCAAATTACCTCCAGAAGTAAGATTGCTCTAGGCTCGAATTGGCAGTGGATATTCTTGTTATGATTTTAATTGATTTGTGGCCTAGATTTATACCCTATGTAACCATCAACCCATTTAATAAAGATCAATGTTGGTGCTATATAATAGATTATCTGTGTGCTCGTAGGGGGTAGTAGGGTAGCAAGGGAAGACAATAGTAATAGGTAGAGACGTAGATCTGGAATCAAATTTCTGAGCATAAGAAATCATAATGGAGCAACAGATGATGTATTTATTAATTTATATTTTAAGTGATGTTTTGATTGAATTAAATAATATTCCATGTTCAACATTTCTCTTTGTGTAAGTATTATGATTTTATTTATTTCTAAGCATTGAGTTAGTCTAGGACTTACTCCAGGAAGTGGCAAGGATCCACCACAACCTGGAGTCGAGTCCCAGGTTCTTTATAGATGTAGGAATTGTGCTTTACATCAAAATTATATTTGTTTTGAATTTTTTCCTAAAGAGGATTTCATATTTCCTAATTTTGTACTTAAACCACTACTCTATTTTGCTTAAGTTTGAAAAGGGACAATAAGTGTATTGTCAAAGAGTATTTTTGAATACATGGATTAAGCAATTTCTGAGCACATACAAAAAAATTATGTCCTGAATAGGGTTCTTTTGCTTTTATGATTGAATAAGTTAGATGGTGATCTACTCAGTGAAGTTTTAATTTGATAAATTGTGATGGCTTGCATTGGAATGTAAATCATGAAGTCTTGAACATTTTTCCATTCATGCGTTTGATATTAAGAATGAATTGATGTGTGAGAGTATTCATAGAATGAAATAATTTAAAGTCGGCAGTGTGTTTCAATTAGACAATTAGATTTCATTTCGAATAAGTTGAGTGATTTTTACAAAGTAGTGAAGTTGTTTATTAAAGAGTGATTGCATTAGAGTACAGTAGTTTCATTTGAAGGAGCATTAGGGAGATTTGTTATATTTATGAATTGAGAGATTTGATGCATTATCATTTAAATATTTAGTATAGAATGGATTGTTTTGTTTGATTTAGATCGTTGGTCAGATTACGTACAATTCTTGAGACAAAGTTAATTTGGCTAGTAGCAATAGGTGTAGATATTCCAATTTCTACAATTCAAATTATTTTGATTTGTTTATGAATACCACTTTGAGTTATTAAATTATCATAGGATAATTTATATTTCTTCTCGCATGATAGAATAATATTGATTCACATTTCTAATATTGTAGAATAAAGATTGAAACTTATATTCCGAGTGTGATTTGATTTTGCTTCAAGTTTTTTGAAGGAAAGGATAAACTAGATTTCTATTTTTGAAGACAATAGATTAGGATTTGATTTTAGAATTATAGTTTAGCCTTCTTATAAATTAATTCTTAGTTTCTTTAATAATTATAAGTTTAAAACCTTTCTTAATATTGTAGCTGACGTTAATTTCATTACGCCTTTATTTAGATAAGATTGTCTTTTGATTACAGAGAATTAGAATAAGGATTTATTTAAGTATATTTCCTTCAAGATGCTTGTGTTTTAAGTGTGAGTTTGCTTGGCTAATAGAAGAGTGCTTTTATCATTTTATACTTGACGATAATCAATAAGGAAAATTATATGCTCTGACCATTAAGTTGAGACAAGACGTAGTACAACTCACATTTACGAATCCTGGATTGAAAATTAATATTGATAGGTTTAATATGACAATTAAAACCCCCAACACTACTCTTCCTATGTATCCAAGAGGACATGCTAAGTCTCCTTTGATTAAGGTTGATGTCAAGTTTGAATTTATAATGTACAATGGGGAAGTAAATGTTGAAAATTTGGATAATTGGGTTCGTCAAATTGAAGTCTATTGTAGGATTCAAAAGATTGATGATGATGTCACAAAGATCCAAATTGCTTTACTTTTCTTGGAAGGTGCAACCCTCATCTGGTGCGAGGTGAGAACTCAAGAATATTTGAAGAAAAGTGGTTAAATTATCTCTTATAATTGCATTACTAAGGAAAATTTATCCATTAGATTACATGCAAAAAACAATTATGGATTGGAAAATTTTTAGACAAGCTAAAGGTCAGAGTGTCCAATGTTACACATGAGAATTTAGAAGAAGAGATTTAATCTTGGGTGTTGATTGGACCTCAAGATTTAATATCCTTAAGTGTATAGGTATATTACATGGTTATTTGAGACATCATATACTTATGTTTAATCCCACCAATGTAGATGAAGTATGTGTTCATGCAACTCATTTAGAATCAAGAGGTAAGAATGTTCCTCAAGAGTCCATCAAGTAACCCTTTAAACCTGCAGAAAAAGGTGTAGAAATTTTAATACAATTATGTATTGTCGGATTCTCCTGATCTAACAATTATATGCCACTTTTAAATACAAAATCCTTCTACTTAAATCTTTGCGGAAATTTAATCGCCAATTGCAAACACATGAAGAAAGATCAATCACACATAACACAAATGTTTTACCAAGAAAGAATAAAGCTAAAAAGCCCACTATCATATTTTATGTATATATCATGGATCATGAAACAATATCATACAAAACTCTAATCCAATATCTCTCAGTACAATATACAATCGTCTCACACTGTCATACAAAAAATTTCATAAACATGCACCAATTTACTGCCTCTTGACAGCCTGCCTCCACTGCACAATCCCTGTTGATCACAATCCCTGAATGAATTTGATATTTCCTTGCCTTGACTGTGAAATCCTCATTAGAATCTCCAATGTGTGTTTGGTTTCAAGTGTGCACCCACTATAGTCACAATTGATAGTCAAACTGTCCCTTTCACCTATCTCTCAACTGGTTCTCCACTGGATCTGACATGCATGTAGTTAACAGTAGTAAATATTCAGTTGCATGTGAGATCACTCCATGTGAATTAATTTAATATTTCATTCATTGGTCTCTCACTAGTGTATCTTTATTTACAACTAGTTACAACTAGCACAACTGACTTTAACTCACTTAACTGAGTTAAACTATTTTACAACTCACATAACTACACATCCAACTCTGTTACAACTTTGTATCACTCAGTTACAATGAAGTCCACTAGCATGTCCCACCAACCAACCTTTGAACTCGAAATTCCTTCAGTTAACTATTTTTCCACATCAGTTAACTGAAATCAAGTGCTTTAAGAGAACAGATTATTATTTATTGTTTAATTATTGTTAAGAGATAACAATAATCGACATGCATTCTATTTTAGACATGCTATCGATGAACCGTATTGGCACATGCATTCCAAAAATAGATGCCCATCCATCCATAGAATTTTCTCAACCATTTATATATAGATTTCCGCAATAAATAGACTTTTCTCAACATTATAAAAATAGACATACACATAAAAATAGCCCGCAGGCCCCACCTAGTGTAGGTGCTGAATTTTCATTAGGATCATCATCTTGTTCAATCTCAACACTCCCTCTCAACAAGAAATGGATTATCCTTCACCTCGATCCTACCTCTATGGTATTCGAATTTTCTCCTCGTGAGCACCTTCATCAAAATATCTGCATCCTGATCTTCCGTAGGAATGTACTGAAGAAACATGATCTTCTGCTGCACACAATCTCTGATATGATGATACCAAATATCTATATGCCTAGATACATAATGAAACACAGGATTAATTGAGAGTTTAATGAAACTTTGATTATCACAATGAATCACTATAGGATCTAAATGAGAACCGAACAAACCAACCAGGATCTTCCTCATCCAAATAGCCTCACATGTTGCTTGACTTGTTGCCATGTATTCCGCTTCCGCTGAGCTGAGTGCCACGAATATATGTTTCCTACTGTACCAAGAAAAAACTATAGATATGATACTGAAAACCCCTCCTGATGTGCTCTTTCTTTCCATTGGGCTACCTGCCCAATTTGCATCCGTGAAGCCATGAAACTTCACCTCATTCGTTTATCTATACCATAACCCATACTCAGATGTGCCCCTGAGATATCTTAGGACATGCTTTCCCGCCTTCCAAAAGAGCTTGGTAGGCTTAACGATTGTTTGACTAAGGTGGTTCACTGCATAGCATATGTCTAGTCTTGCATTAACTAAATACATGAGTGAACTCACCAACTGTCAATATACAGTAGCATCCACTACCACTCCAAATGTAGCATCCTCTTTCCTCCAGTTTCCTGGAAGAGAAGTATCCATGGGTTTTTAGCACTCCATGTGAAACTTACAGAGTATCTCCCTTGCATACTTGCCTTGAGACACAAATAGTTCACCTTATCGATACCATATTTCCAATCCAAGTAAATAGTGAAGGAGGCCCATATCCTTCATCTCGAACTCCTTTGCAAGGTCCTCCTTGCATGAGTTTATAAAATACTCATCACCAGTCAGTATTAAATCATCAAAATAAAGAAAAATGATTAAAAGCTTACCCTCCACCACAATATGGTATAGGTTTAGATCTGCCTCACTCTTGGTGAAGCCAAGTCCGGTGAAATAGTTGTCGATCCGAGTGTACCAAGCATGGGGTGCTTGCTTCAGCCCATACAACACTCTTTTGAGTCTGCACACATGTGACTCGTTGTTGAAGATCTCAAATCCTTCAGGTTGCTCATTGTACACTTCTTCCTCAATGATCCCATTAAGGAACACATTATTCACATCCATATGATGAATGTGCCAACCCATCTTCTCTGAGAGACCAAGGATGGTCCTTATGGAAGAATACCATGCGACAGGTGCAAAGGTTTCTTCATAATCAATCCCCTTGATCTGTGAGAATCCCCAGGCCAAAAATCTTACCTTAAACTTCTCAACACTCACATTAGCAGCTTTCTTTACCTTGTAGATCCATCTTGAACCTACCACTGATTTATCAATTGGCCTTGGAAAAATTACCCAAGCACTGTTTCTAACAATGGATTCATACTCCTCTACCATTGCATCTACCCATGTGGTCTCCTGCACTGCTTCCTGAAATTAATATGGCTCATTCACAATACATTTTCTCATGAGAGCCATGTATCCAGTAAATCAGTCAGGAGACTATCTCTATCTACGCTGTGAAGTAGGGACTCCTACATTCTGTGCCGCATCATGTTTCAACCTTTCAGCTTCTACGGTATGCCTTCTACCAGTTCTGATGTTTGGCTCTGTGTGAGTGGACTCCACTCCATGAACCTCCTCCTCTGGCTGATCCAAATGTTAGCCCCCCTATAAATTTTTTGACAAGCAAATAGGGGGCTAAATTATTTTTGAGTCTTCAAGGAATGCATTTCCTCTAAAAACACAGTCTCCTTGAAGCCTCCATGTGTCTTTTATCCTTTGATAGTTTCCCCTCTGCTGATTCACCTTTTAAAGCCTCTCTGCTGATAAAGAAATGCCCAAAGGCCCCCTTTTTCCCTTTTATTTCATCCCCCTTGTCTTCCCCTTCTATTCCCCTTTTACCCCTCAAATCCCCCCAAGATCCCATTTAACTTCTTCCCCTACCCTTGGTTTTCCCTTTTTCCCCTTTTTCTTCCTCTATCGTTCCCCTTCCCCAGCCCTAAAATCCATTAAAATGGGCAAAAAACCCACTTCCGACCTTATTATAAGGCCTAGCCCCTTTCTGCCAGCCCCTTATAACCACTTCCCCACATATGACCCGGCGCTGGGACCAAGCGCTTAAGTCCTGAGCGCCAATCGCAATCGGAAGATCGGCGGGGGTCCTTTTCCTTTGTAAACGCAAAAACCCCGATGCGATTTGTTTATAACATAAGTCCCGCGACGAGCTTTGAGCTGTCGATCTATCACAAGATCTAACGGCTGGGCGCTAATCGCAAACCCCCCGTCAATCACAATCGGAAGATCGGCGGGGGTCCTTTTCCTTTGTAAACACAAAAACCCCGATGCGATTTGTTTATAACATAAGTCCCGCGACGAGCTTTGAGCCGTCGATCTATCACAAGATCTAACGGTTGGGCGCTAATCGCAAACCCCCCGTCAATCGCAATCGCAACATGTCGCGTGTGCCCTCCGATCAATCGCAAGTCCTTCCTCCCGTCTCCCGATTGCATCCCGACCGTCGATCTGCCCCGCGATCCGACGGTCCTCCGCTAATCGCAAGCCTTCTTCTCCTTCCTCCAATTGCAATCCCCTGATTGCATCCTGACCGATCGATCTAACGGCCAGCGCTCAATCGCATTCTCCCCCCCCGATCGCCGATCGTAAGTTCTTCTCTCTGTCTTCCGATTGAATCTCTGCCGTCCGTTCCTCCTCCAGATCGACGGCCAGCGCTCAATCGCTTCATTCCTTCCGATAGTTGATCGCAAGCCTTTCCTCCATCTCCTGATTCAATCCCAGCCATTCATTCCTCCCCGAGATCAACGGTTATCGCTTAATCGCACCACCCCTCTAATCGCAATCGAAACTTTTTGAATGTGCGTTGCGATTGCCACTCGCTCCATCCTCCGATTGCGATTGTGCGATTTCATCTCCGCCGTCCGTTTCCTCCCGGATCTGACAGCTCAAGTTTCATCGCCCTCCGCCTCCGCCGGGTCCCACATTCATGCTCCGCTCCATTTCTTTTTCATGTTTTCCTTTGTAAATCACTCCGGTGGTCACATTTGAGTCTTTGCACTGTGTGATCATCTCACCACAACTTTCATTTGTTTCTCCGCTGTTCCGCCACCATCCTTCCGCCTCCACAACATTTATCCACCACCACTGCCTGGGCTTTAAAGCAGAGTTATTTCAAATTGTGCAAACAGCTCATAGAGGTATTCTCAGCACTGCCAGCGGATCAGTAGATGGTTTCAAAGGGGTCAGTGGTTTCTGTTGACATAATTAATGTTAACCCTGCAATTCAAAGGATTAAGGTTCAGTTTGAAGACTAAAGAGCGCACCAGCAATGCCATAACTGCGCTACCTAATAGCAGAGTTTTTCTCTCCAGAAGTACACCTCCTACAGCAATCTCCATGCTTCCTCGAGCCCATAAGCAGTTAATATCACTGACAGAACTTCTCAAGAGACTGTCAAACAGCATTAAAGAAGCATGGAGGGCCTTGCAAACTTTCATCCAGTCCATTTATTCCAGAATGGCAGCACAGAGCTCCAGACAGTCGAAGGACCCCAAAGAAATATCCGAGGTCAATTTCCGGCCTGGCAGAGCCTCCAAACAGTCTACAGAGTACACACAACACCGCATTTTTCCATTAAGCAGTATCGGCGTGGACACTTCCGTCGATTATGTTTTAATGAGATCAATTAATGGTTCATCTACTTCTGTTTCCTCCTCTTCTCCTATAAAGATCCCTGAGAACACAATGTAAAGGTTGTTGTTGCCTTGCTGGGCATCTGTTGTTAGAGGGATTCAGTTTGACTGTTAGAAAAGCCTTGAGAGGAAGTTGCAAAGTAGTTTTTATGTAATAGGCTGGGAGGAGAAGTTGGGACTATATTAGCCATTGAGCCATATTGTACATGACTGGTTTTGTATCAATTAATCAAAGCACATTTCACAGGATCCTAGTCTATTACTATTGGTGATGTTTTTCTTAACTCTGTTATTAACATTTTCACATTGTTTCATGTTCTTCTGGTAGGCATCAGAATAATGGTATAGGATTCACCCTTGTTAGGTGCCCTATGTTGTCTACTCTCCCTACCTTTATGTTTTCCGCCCTATGTGCTGTCTAAGACGGGTTTAACCAGTGCAACGGATGTTATTGCCTGCTGGCTGATGTATGAACTTGGGGGTTTGCTTCTTGGATGCTTCTTTGTCAAATCTATCTCTGTTTTTTCCCTTGGAGTTGCTAAAGCAGATCTGGAGTTAAATGACCTCTGGTCTGATCTATAAGCTGCCCCTTTGTCTCTTTGAGAGCTACCTTTGAGTATGTCCAAGCAGGTCTAGAGTTAAATGACCTCTGACCTGATCTATAGACAGAAAGTTGGTTGTCTTTCCTTCTCCCACTATCTCTCCTTAATGTTCCATTCCACCATCTAGTCTAAAGATCCTTTAGTATTAGATGACATGCCCTTTGAAAGCCTTGGCTAGTTGTTGCATGTAATTTCCTTTCATGACTCCATAGCCCAATGGATGGCACTGTCTTGGCCTATCATCTTTGCTGAAATACCCTGCTATTCTCTTTCCTTTCTACCCATTGCTTTCCCAGTCTGTGATCCCCTAACCAACCCAGAAACCCTTCAACCAAATCATTTTTAAAACCCCCCTTTTGTGCTTCATAACTAGCCTAATATTTCATCTTGAGCCTCAAAGATATATCATTCTTTGCTCTATTTGGAGAGATCCCTCTCCGGGTCCAGGAGGGCTAGATCTTAGGGCCCCAAAGTGGTTCTGATGTTGTCTCATCTTTTGGTCTTTCCAATCTGGCCAAAACATGGGAACCCCAACATAATGGCGACTCCACTGGGGACGAATCTGAGAGTCAAGAATCGCTGATAGTTGGTCTATTTCCCATTGTCGTCACCAACATAATGGCGACTCCATTGGGGAAAGAACTTCTTTGTCTCTAGATTGGCTTTTCATTGCTGATGGTGGACAACATCTTGCTTCAAATATTCATAATCATCCACCTGGCGACTCCACACTCCCTATGATCCAAAGACTTGATGACTCCACTGGTGAAGAACACTGAACTGGTTGAGAAGAGACAGTAGCCTTCATTGCAGAAGCGTGAATCCAAGCATGGACAGGGATGCAAAGTATAATGCTTTGTATAATAAAGTATGCAGAATAACAGAAGTGCTTGGTGAAATGCTGGAGACGTACATGGCTAATATGAATGCAGATGATGATTATTTTGAACAGCCCATGTCTCCTTCAGAACAAGAAAAAACTCAAGATCTAGAAGATGAGCAGGACCTATATGATGCTCAAGAATCTGTAGAAGATGAAGAGGAAAGTGATTAGAAATTGCCTGATTGCTTACCTATGTCTTGGGTTACGCTGACCAAAGAATATCAGGACCTATTAGCAAAGGCTGATAGGGAAAGCTGCCTTGAGGAAACAAGAGACCACATAGAGGAGGCAGAATCTGATATGGAAGAAGAGGTCCAAGAAGACATCCCGCCTCCCAGTCAGCTAACACAAGAGGAAGAGGACTGCTGCTCTTCTGTCCATGACGAGAGGGAAACCCCTATTTTGACAGAAGAGGAGTTTGAACAGACATTAAATCAGCAGTCCACCTCTGAGACCTTCCATAGAACACGCGCTCCTGCTCAGCCATTTTATGAGTTTGATGATTCAGATTCAGAAGACTCCTCTGTGGATCAGAACGAAGAAATATTTGTTGTGTGCCCAGAACGGTGGACTTGGTCAGGTCCGCCTATCTATGACACTGATGGGGAAAGTTATGAAAGCATCAGTGACGAGTGTCATGAGACTGGACGCCAGCAGTCTTTCCTTACAGAAGATGAGGAGGAAAGCAAAGAAGAGATTCCTGAGCACGATGAAAGCAAGGAGTTTCCTCTTGAAAAGGAGGAAGTAATGGAACAAGCCCCTGCTCAAGAATACATGGACCTTTTCACGGAGCTTAGCACACCAGAGCAGAACATATCGGAGCTCCGAGAGGACTCAACCCCAATATACGATGAGTCCTCCAGTTCAAAAGATGAAGGAGATTCTCTCTCGAGAGAGAGTCTTCTTCTTGATCCAGTGGAAGAAGAAGAGACCCTGGTCGAAGCCAGCCTGCCAGACATTCACAACCAGGTATCTTTTCATGATCCTTATGCACATTTCCTGCATACATATGAAGAAGGATCAAAGGTCTTTTTGAGCAGCATGATGCAGACAGGAAGAAAATTTTTCAAAGATGTTGTTATCAAACAAAAAGAGTGGGAGCTGCCTTGCCTATCCAGCATGCTCAAGGAGTTGAGCAAGAAGGACCAGCCATGGGATCACTTGATGGACTAGTTGCATTGGAAGACCATGTTTGTAAGCTAGATTGTAAATATTCCAGTTAGAGTAGGGTAGGTAGGAAGCTCAATAAAGCTCAGCCTATGAGCAGGTAGATTAGTTGTTTAAATTTCTGTCTTAGAAGGTAGAGAAGAAACCTGCTAGACAGTCTAATCCTAGCAGGTAGTAGTGTAGGTAGAGAAACATATGAGACCAACAGTCTAATCTGGTCTCATGGAGTAATAAGGGTAGAAGTAGATTAGGTTTATTTTTTCCTGTTTAAAAAATTAATGATGTAAAAGGGTCTGCAAGTCCAAATGCACCCAAGAAGAAAAAATGTTAGGACTATAGTGTGGGTAGGTAGTTGTATGGGAAGTGTTTCTACTGATATGTTGTCTTCATAGCTTGTGGCAGCTGATCAAAGAAAGAGATGGATGGTTCAAGCAGCAGGCATCTAACCTACACCAAGAGATCATCTTCTGGTTTCTTGGCTCCTTCAAGAAGAAGCCATCCCCATGTGGAGCCACTGTTAGCCCCCCTATAAATTTTTTGACAAGCAAATAGGGGGCTAAATTATTTTTTAGTCTTCAAGGAATGCATTTCCTCTGAAAACACAGTCTCCTTGAAGCCTCCATGTGTCTTTTATCCTTTGATAGTTTCCCCTCTGCTGATTCACCTTTTAAAGCCTCTCTGCTGATAAAGAAATGCCCAAAGGCCCCCTTTTTCCCTTTTATTTCATCCCCCTTCTATTCCCCTTTTACCCCTCAAATCCCCCCAAGATCCCATTTAACTTCTTCCCCTACCCTTGGTTTTCCCTTTTTCCCCTTTTTCTTCCTCTATCGTTCCCATTCCCCAGCCCTAAAATCCATTAAAATGGGCAAAAAGCCCACTTCCGACCTTATTATAAGGCCTAGCCCCTTTCTGCCAGCCCCTTCTAACCACTTCCCCACATATGACCCGGCGCTGGGACCAAGCGCTTAAGTCCCGAGCGCCAATCGCAATCGGAAGATCGGCGGGGGTCCTTTTCCTTTGTAAACGCAAAAACCTCGATGCGATTTGTTTATAACATAAGTCCTGCGACGAGCTTTGAGCCGTCGATCTATCACAAGATCTAACGGTTGGGCGCTAATCGCAAACCCCCCGTCAATCGCAATCGGAAGATCGGCGGGGGTCCTTTTCCTTTGTAAAAGCAAAAACCCCGATGCGATTTGTTTATAACATAAGTCCCGCGACAAGCTTTGAACCGTCGATCTATCACAAGATCTAACGGCTGGGCACTAATCACAAACCCCCCGTCAATCGCAATCGCAACATGTCGCGTGTGCCCTCCGATCAATCGCAAGTCCTTCCTCCCGTCTCCCGATTGCATCCCGGCCGTCGATCTGCTCCGCGATCCGACGGTCCTCCGCTAATCGCAAGCCTTCTGCTCCTTCCTCCGATTGCAATCCCCCGATTGCATCCTGACCGTTGATCTGTCCCGCCGATCTAACGGCCAACGCTCAATCGCATTCTCCCCCCCCGATCGCTGATCGCAAGTTCTTCTCTCTGTCTTCCGATTGAATCTCCGCCGTCCGTTCCTCCTCCAGATCGACGGACAGCGCTCAATCGCTTCATTCCTTCCGATAGTTGATCGCAAGCCTTTCCTCCGTCTCCCGATTCAATCCCAGCCGTTCATTCCTCCCCGAGATCAACGGTTATCGCTTAATCGCACCACCCCTCTAATCGCAATCGAAACTTTTTGAATGTGCGTTGCAATTGCCACTCGCTCCATCCTCCGATTGTGATTGTGCGATTTCATCTCCGCCGTCCGTTTCCTCCCGGATCTGACGGCTCAAGTTTCATCACCCTCCGCCTCCGCCGGGTCCCACATTCATGCTCCGCTCCATTGCTTTTTCATGTTTTCCTTTGTAAATCACTCCAATGGTCACATTTGAGTCTTTGCACTGTTTTATCATCTCGCCACCACTTTCATCTTTTTCTCCGTTGTTCCGCCACCATCCTTCCACCTCCACAGCATTTCTCCACCACCACTGCCCGGGCTTTAAAGCGAAGTTATTTCAAATTGTGCAGACAGCTCATAGAGGTATTTTCAGCACTGCCAGCGGATCAGCAGATGGTTTCAAAGGGGTTAGTGGTTTCTTTTGACATAATTAATGTTAACCCCGCAATTCAAAGGATTAAGGTTCAGTTTGAAGACTAAAGAGCGCACCAACAATGCCATAACTGCGCTACCTAACAGCAGAGTTTTTCTCTCCAGAAGTACACCTCCTACAACAATCTCCATGCTTTCTCGAGCCCATAAGCAGTTAATAGCACTGACAGAACTTCTCAAGAGACTGTCAAACAACATTAAAGAAGCATGGAGGGCCTTGCAGACTTTCATCCAGTCCATTTATTCCAGAATGGCAGCACAGAGCTCCAAACAGTCGAAGGACCCCAAAGAAATATCCGAGGTCAATTTCTGGCCTGGCAGAGCCTCCAAATAGTCTACAGAGTACACACAGCGCCGCATTTTGCCATTAAGCAGTATGGGCGTGGACACTTCCGCCGATTCTGTTTTAATGAGATCAATTAATGGTTCATCTACTTCTGTTTTCTCCTCTTCTCCTATAAAGATCCCCGAGAACACAATGTAAAGGTTGTTGTTGCCTTGCTGGGCATCTGCTGTTAGAGGGATTCAGTTTGACTGTTAGAACAGCCTTGGGAGGAAGTTGCAGAGTAGTTTGTATGTAATAGGCCGGGAGGAGAAGTTGGGACTGTATTAGCCATTGAGCCATATTGTACATGACTGGTTTTGCATCAATTAATCAAAGCACATTTCACAGGATCCTGGTCTATTACTTTTGGTGATGTTTTTCTTAACTTTGTTATTAACATTTTCACATTGTTTCATGTTCTTCTGGTAGGCATCAGAATAATGGTATAGGATTCACCCTTGTTAGGTTCCCTATGATGTCTGCTCTCCCTACCTTTATGCTTTCCGCCCTATGTGCTGTCTAAGAGCGGGTTCACGGGTTTAACCAGTGCAGCGGATGTTATTGCCTGCTGGCTGATGTATGAACTTGGGGGTTTGCTTCTTGGATGATTCTTTGTCAAATCTATCTCTGTTTTTTCCCTTGGAGTTGCTAAAGCAGATCTGGAGTTAAATGACCTCTGGTCTGATCTATAAGTTGCACCTTTGTCTCTTTGAGAGCTGCCTTTGAGTATGTCCAAGCAGGTCTGGAGTTAAATGACCTCTGACCTGATCTATAGACAGAAAGTTGGTTGTCTTTCCTTCTCCCACTATCTCTCCTTAATGTTCCATTCCACCATCTAGTCTAAAGATCCTTTAGTATTAGATGACATGCCCTTTGAAAGCCTTGGCTAGTTGTTGCATGTAATTTCCTTTCATGACTCCATAGCCCAATGGATGGCACTGTCTTGGCCTATCATCTTTGCTGAAATACCCTGCTAATCTCTTTCCTTTCTCCCCATTGCTTTCCCAGTCCGTGATCCCCTAACCAACCCAGCAACCCTTCAACCAAATCATTTTTAAAACCCCCCTTTTGTGCTTCATAACTAGCCTAATATTTCATCTTGAGCCTCAAAGATATATCATTCTTTGCTCTATTTGGAGAGATCCCTCTCCAGGTCCAGGAGGGCTAGATCCTAGGGCCCCAAAGTGGTTTTGATGTTGTCTCATCTTTTGGTCTTGCCAATATGGCCAAAACATGGGAACCCCAACACCACATATAGAGACTCATCTTTGGGAACAAGCATTTCCCCCTCTGCATGCAAATCTAGCTCCCTCTCAAGCGACAACTTCATGGCTTTCTCCTCATTGAGTTTTATATCTCGTCGCACCACAGTTATTCGATTGTTTGGAAAATACACAAGATAATTATGGGGTGTTTTTGTGTACCCCACAAATATCCCAACTTCAACATTCTGTTCCAGCTTCTTCCTGGCCCTTTTGGTCACATGCACATAAACATATGAGCCAAAACTCTTAAAGTGAGAAACATCTGGTTTCTTACTAGTAAAAGATTTTTCAGGTGTACTCATGCCAAGTACTCTATGAGGAAAACGGTTCTTCACATAAACCATAGTGTTGCATGCTTCTACCCACAAGTGCATTGGTAGGCCCTGATCATGCAGCATATCTCGTGTAGCACCCATGATCGTTCTGTTCTTCCTCTCCGCAACCCCATTTTGTTGTGGGTTATGAGGCGCTATGATTTCTCTTCGAATTCCTTCTTTGTTACAGAAATATTTGAATTCGTTCGAGATGTATTCACCACCATTATCGCTCTGCAAAGCCTTCACTTACTTCCCCGACTCTTTCTCCACCAATGCTTTAAACTCACAGAAATTTGATAATGTTTGATCCTTCTTTTTCATGAAGAAGATCCAACATCTACGAGAATAGTTATCAACAAAAATAACATAATACCTATGTTTTTCTATTGAAGAAGCCAAGAATGGACCACACACGTCTGTGTGAAATATCTCCAGGATCATCGAAGCACGATTTTCCTTTTCATGAAAGGTGGTATTCACAAACTTACCCATAGTACATCCCTTACACTAATCTATTTGAAAAAGTGTACCCTTGGGAAATCCAGTAGAAATATGCTACAAAATCTTCAGGGTGCCATGGTGAATATGGCCCAATCGCCTATTCCATAATTCACCTTCATTCCAGCACACCACTTCTTCTTCTTTGCCCAAATTTCTAGTGCGGCCATCTACCTCTATCTTATAGAGATTCTTTACTCGAATACCTATCCTCCTAGTTTGACCCATTGTTTTATGTCGCAGGAAATATTTTCCATCGCTAAAAACAACGTCATAATCTTTTTCCTCCAACATCGTGACTGAGACCAAGTTTTTCTTCAAACCTGGAACATGCATAACATCTTTCAACAAAAATGGTTTACCTGACTCCATCTCAAAGGTAATGGTACCAATTTTGGTCGCACTATATCGTCCATCGTCACCCATCTCTATATGCATCTTGGGATCTTTCTCCTCCAAGTCACTGAAAAGCTCCTTATCTCCCATCATGTGGAAGGAAACACCACTATCAAGATACCACACCAATCCCATTGCTCTTGAAACCAAGCATGTGATCAAAGAGAAATCAAGTTCAAATTGCGAGGCAAGGGCCTCACTAGCTGTAGCTCCAGTAGCCTTCTTGTTCCTCTTTTTCTGTGGGCAGTTAGTGGCAAGATGCCCATGTTCATGACAGTGAAAACACTTCACTTTGGACAAATCCAGCTTCTTTCCTTTAGCCTTGGATTTTGAGTGGAATTTCTTCCCCTTCCATTTCCTTTCTTTGGCAGCCAAAGCAAAATCCTCTTCATCATCATGCTTTGATGAAGAGCCATATCTGGTGTTCTGCTTGAACTCCTCCTACACTAGATTCAACCACAGTCGTTCCCAATCCGACAGTTTTTCCCATCCATTGATAGAGTCTTGATAACTGTGCCAATTCTTAGGAATTCCCAAGAGAGACAAACTCACCAAATCATCATCAGCAACTGTGATTCCCACACTTCCTTGTTCATCCTGACATTGGAAATTTTTTTTAAGATACTTAGGAATATTGTCACCCTTCTCCATCTTGATCTTTTTGATTTTATCCTTCAACGTGAATTTCCTATGGTCTCTACTGCTTTGGAAAAGATCCGTCAAAGCCTTCCACATTGAAAATGGAGTGGCTTTCCCATGAAGGCTTGAGAAAATATGGTCTCTCACACCTTCCAATAGAATCCTTCTCGTCTTCGCTACTTTCTTTTGCCAGGCGTCAAGTAATGCGACGTCCGTCGAAGTGGACTTAGGAACATCATTGTCAATGAATTCCTTCAAGCCATTATCTTCAAGAACCGCCTCCATCCTATCCTTCCATGCAATTTAGTTTGAGCTGCCCTCGAATGCATACTCTAACTACAAACCATTGAAATCCATTTCGATGTTTACTCAATTGTCACACCAAGAAATTCTTGCAGCAAATTTGAATTGTTTCCACCAAAAAAATCAACTACTGCTTCAATATGGAAATATTCTTTGCTCCGATACCATGTATAAATTTTAATACAATTATGTATTGTCAGATTCTCCTGATCTAACAATTATATGCCACTATTAAATACAAAATCCTTCTACTTAAATCTTTCTTGAAATTTAGTCGCCAATTGCAAACACATGAGGAAAGATTAATGACACATAACACAGATGTTTTACCAAGAAAGAATAAATATAAAAACCCCACTATCATATATTATGTATATATCATGGATCATGAAACAATATCATACAAAACTCTAATCCAAGAGCTCTCAGTACAATATACAATTGTCTCACACTGTCATACAAAAATTAACATAAACATGCACCAATTTACTTCCTCCACTGCACAATCCCTGTATGAATTCAATCTTTCCTTTCCTTGACTTCAAAATCCTCATTGGAATCTCCAATGTGTGTTTGGTTGCAAGTTTTCACCCACTATAGTCACAACTGAGAGTCAAACTTTCCCTTTCACCTATCTCTCAACTGGGTCTCCACTGGATCTGACATGCACGTAGTTAACAGTAGTAAATCTTCAACTGCATGTGAGATCACTCCATGTGAATTAACTTAATATTTAATTCACTGATCTCTCACTAGTGTATCTTTAGTTACAACTAGTTACAACTAGCACAACTAATTTTAACTCACTTAACCGAGTTAAACTACTTTACAACTCACATAACTACACATCTAACTCTATTACAACTTTGTATCTCTCAGTTATAACGAAGTCCACTAGCATGTCCCACCAACCAAACTTTGAACTCAAAACTCCTTCAGTTAACTGGTTTTCCACATCAGTTAACTGAAATCAAGTGCTTCGAGAGAATAGATTATTATTTATTGTCTAATTATTGTTAAGAGATAACAATAATTAACAAGCATTCTATTTTTAGACATACTATTGACAAACCATCTTTTCACATGCATTCCAAAAATAGATGCCCATCCATTCACAAAATTCTCTCAACCATCTATAAATATATTTCTACTATAGATAGACTTTTCTCAACATTCTAAAAATAGACATACACCTAAAAATAGCTTGCGGGCCCCACCTAGTGTAGGTGCTGAATTTTCACTAGGATCGTCATCTTGTTGAATCTCAAAAAAAGGAAAGGGGAAGTTTAAAGGAAAGGGTAAGAAGGATGTTACTATCAAGAAATAGGGAGGGAAACTTACTTGTAAATTTTTTTCAAAATACGGCCATGATGAAGGCCATCGGTAAAAGTTACATCCAAAATTGAGACCAACAAAGTTAAATAACAAGGGGAAACAAAAGACTACTGCTACAACTCAACAATATATAGGATCTGATTCAGGTGATGAAACCAAAATCAAAACCATAGGAATTAAAGGTATAAATTCTGATGCAAGTACTAGTTCTTCTAGTAAGCCTATTGAATCTCAAAATGATAAATAAATAAGTTTTATTTTCGATATTAGGGTCATTACAAAACATACAAAGGTTGATACATTATTTGATAGTGGATATCAAGTAAATCTTATCTTCGAATAAATTGTTAAGAAACTTAATTTAGAGACTACACCTCATGAAAAGCCATACCCTTTAGGTTGGGTATGTGATGATGCCAAATTTCAAGTGACAAGAAAATGTAAACTCAAATTTTCCAACACTTCTAATTTTATAGATGAGGTAGAGCTTACAGATGTTGTACCACTTGATACTTGTGGGATTGTTTTAAGGAGTCCATATTTATATGAATGAAAAGGCATATTATATAATCATGAGAATAAATATCATCTTTTCAAATATGGATTTGATTATATTTTTAGAGTGCATCAGAAGAAGATGAACTTATCTCTTGTTAGTGCTGGTCAAATGAAAAGGCTTGCCGATGCTAGTAAGAATTTTGTATTATTGATGATTAAAGCTAAAGATACTACTGAATATGAATCTTTATCAGTGTGTGGTTCTAAAATCAAGCATGAATTGGTTGATTTTGTTAACACTTAGGACAATATGTTTCAGGAATATGAAGGGTCACCTCTAAAAAGAGGAATCCAACATGAGATTCAATTGCATCAAGATGCGCCACTTCCGAATTTTGGCATGCATAGAATGTCAGTTTTGGATAATGCAGAAATTAAGAAGAAATTTCAAGATTTCTTGAATTTTAATTCATGAGTAGTAAATTTTTTTTATTAATTTCTTTGATGTGGAAGGTTAAATTAGATATGTACTTGTTGTCTCTTGATGAAATTATTTTGTTGTTAATAGAGTATGGAGTAAAGATGAATTTAATGATATGGCTAAAGAGATCATTTTATGAGGGCTTTCAAAATCAGATAATTTTTATGTGAGACATTGTGAGAATGAAAAATATATTTTGGATAGGTTGTGAAGTTTGTATGGTGGAGAGAACTTGCAAATATCATAGAAGAATAAAGAAAAATAAAATACACTTATAGTGTTGGAAAATCTAGTTTCCTCACAAGAGGAAGATGAAAGCACCAATTATAGCAATAGTGAATCAAGTATTGATATGGTGAGATAGAAAGAGGAGGTCGACGACAAGTGACATGTCCTTGTGGGTCTCCTATTTTTTTGGTTCCAAAGAAATATGGTACATGGTGCATGTGTCTGGATTTCCGAGATTTGAACAAGATCACAGTAAAGAATCACTATCTTCTTCTTCGGATTGATGATTTGTTAGATCAATTAAAGGATGCTTTTTATTTTACTAAGTCATACTTGGTTATCAATAGATAAGGATTACTGAAGATGATATTTGGAAAACTGCATTCAAGAAAAAACAAGGTCTGTTTGAATGGTTAGTTATGCCATTTGGGCTTTGTAATGCACCTTCAAAATTCCTGAGAGAAATGAATGATGCATTTTGACCATTCCTTGATGGTTTTATCATAGTATACTTAGATGATGTTTTGATTTTCATTAAGACTTGTGAAGAGCATGTCAAGCATGTCAAGCAAGTTCTAGATGTATCGAAAAAGGAAAATATGTATTTGAATATGTCTAAATGTGAATTTGGGAAAACCTCTTTGGTTTATTTGGGTCATATTATAGGACGTGGTGAATTGAATATTTATCCCTCCAAAGTTGATGTTATTGTGAATTTTCCTAAACCCAACAATTTAATAGAAGTTAGGAGCTTTCTGGGAGCAACCCAATATGGAGAAAATTTATCGTTGACTTCTCATTCATTGCAGCACCATTACATTCTTTGAAAATTGTAAAGCAGGTGTTTTAGTGGGGAGGAAAGAAACATAAATCCTTTGATATTTGAAAAATAAAATAAGCACAGTGCCAATTCTAGCACTTCCATATCTTAAGCATCCATTTGAAATTCAAAGCGATGCAAGCGAATATGCTATGGAAACAGTTTTGATGTAGCATGGTAAGCCAATTGTTATAATTCTGAAACCTTTTCCAATGTTGTAATTAATTGTTAAACTAATGATAAATACTTTATCCTTCGGGACAAAGCATAAAGAAGTGGCAACATTATTTGATGGGTAAAGAAATAATTATTCACACTCACCATCAACCTTTGCAATATTTACAATTGCAAACCAAGGCAAAACAAGCTAAACATTTCATATGGATGGGATTCTTGAAACAATTTCATTTGGTAATCAGGAATAAGAAATGTATATACAACAAATTTGTAGATATGTTATCAAGGCCTATTGTTAATGCGCTTGTTATTCTTAAACATAACTCAATCATGCATGAAAATTTTATTGAACAATATACTCAAGATGAAGATTTTAAAGATGTTGATGAAACTTTGAGTCAAGGAAATCATGTTGAAGGTTTGGATTATCATGTTCATAGAAATTTATTGTATCATCTTGGTGAGTTATGTGTTCCACAGGGTGAAAGATTCAATGTCGTAAGGGAATCCAATACTTCTCTTATTGTTGTCACTTTGGTGTAAGAAAAACAATTTATCAATTACATAAGTATTTTTATTAGCCTCAAATTAATGAAAATGTATCAAGATATTTAAGATGATGTTCTATGTGTGCTATTAGAAAACCAAGTAATAGGAAATTGGGTTTGTACACTCCAATTCCTATCCCTTCTCGTCCTTTGGAAAGTATTTCTATGGATTTTGTTGGGGGGCTACCAATGTATAGGAAAGGTCATGATTATTTATATGTTGCAATTGATCATTTCAACAAAATGTGTGTGTTAGTTCCATGTAAGAAACATGTTACAACTTAAAAAACTGAAAATATGTTCTTCCAAAATGTATGGATCCATTTTGGGTTACCTACTTTGATTATTTCTGATCGAGATCATCCGCAATTTATTGAGAATTTTTGGTCAAGTTTATAGGAACTCATGGACACAAAGTTGAAGAAGAGCACAACATTTCATCCACAAAATGACGACTAGAAAAAATTAGTGAAAAAAATAGTAGTGCATATCCTTCAAGTATATTTTGGTAAGCATAAAAAACTTTGGGATGAGCTTTGCATCACATCCAACATGCCTACAATCGTTCCAAGCACTCATCTACACTAGTATCTCCATTTGAAGCTTGTTTGGGTTATTTTCCAAAGTCTTCTTTGGATTTAATATTTGATAAAGATATTGCAGTAGATGGACATAGGGATATGGACAAAGCCAAGCATTTCATTTAACAAATCCAATTAGTGCATCAAAGAGTACAAGAAAAACTAGAGAAAATCCAAGCCAAGTAAAAAGAAAGATAGGATAAGGATCACGTTGATCATGATTTCTAAGTGGGAAATAAAGTTTGGTTGTACATAAACAAGGAAAGATTACAAGGTGAAGCTAAAAGGCTCAATTCAATAAGATATGGCCCTTTCAAAACCTTGGAGAATATTGGTAACAATGCTTTCTGATTAGATTTTTCACCTTACATGAAAATTCATTATTTTGTTAATGTGGAAAACTTAATAATCTATGAGCCTCCTATGATTGTTGATCACGAAGAAAATGTTTAGATTCCATATATAGAATATTTTTCTTCTAAATACTTAAATGAGCTACAGGAAGACTCAATTCTTGACAAGAGGATAATAACTTCATGCAGAGGAAATGTGGAGTATATTCATGTGGGGCTCAAAGGTACCGTTCAAGGAAAACAAAGGTGGATAGAGATTGGGAAAGTGAGGGAGTTTTACCCTCACTTAATTACTGAGTAAAAGAAAAAATTTAGTGGTCCAAAAGCTTCCATTGGGGAGGAGTGATCCAGGGGATCAAAAAAATGCTAAAAACTAAAAGTTCTTGAAATATCCCAAAATAGGTGCCAAAAATTATATATCTTCATTCTGATTCCGAAGATGTTTGAATCACCTCAATATAACATTGTATGAGGAAGTTATCGCATTTTGAATTTTTTAGCAAACAATTAAAAATTCAAAGTGCGTGGTTGACTGTGCAGACCATACGTTGACGTTAGCAAGTTGACTCGACTATATGGCCGACAAACGGTCCATGTTAGGCCCCTATATTACTAGTATAGTCCCTTATTTTTGTTAGTTTAGCCCCCTTATTATTATTTTTATACCCTTTTAGTCCCTTTATTGTTATTATTGTCCCCATAAAAGCACACTATTGTTATTTTTGTTCACTTACATTATTATTTTTAGGTCAGCTAGGATTATATTGTGACCCCATGGACACCTATATATAGAAAGGAGGTTTTTTCATTTGTATCATCCAATAATTATTCATTTAGGTAATGTAAAGGAGGTTTCTCCCTCAAAGAGACTGATTTATAAGGCATTGATCTATCTTTTCTTGTATTTTGTGTGTTGGTTTCATAACATTTGGTATCATAGCTTTGGATTCTAGGGCTCTGCTGCTACAAACAGGACATCGTGTAATTTTCGCTATAAAATTTTTTCTACAAAGTTTCAGAAGCTACAAAAAAAAACCCATTTGATTTGAAATCAGGAGGAATTTCGTGTAAAAATTTTAGACCTTGGTTCACTATATTTGTGGAGATATGATCTGAGGGAGTTAGGGATTTTTTATGCTCCATATTTCCATCTCAAAAACGTGGTCCAGGGAAAATTTTCATAACTTTCATTTTAGACATTGGATTGGGGTTTTGTAAAAAGTAGCCAAAATTTCACAGAGTGTAGTTTCTGTTATATTTATTTCAGATCTGAACGATGAAACAATGACATGTGGCATGCCATACAAGTTCTCTCTACTAAACCAGTCCATAATTAGGTCATTGTGGGAGATTGGACATAACCTTGTCTTGAAGAATCCAAATCAGGCTGACCTGTGGCATTGGAAAGAAGACTCATAGGGATACTACATATCCGAAAATAAAATATTCGGGATCCAAAATCATAGAGATACATCAGTTTCAATATTGAGATTCTCAAAAGAAAGAAAAAGGTGTGTATTTTTTTATTTAAATTGCATAACTTTTGTTTGAAAAATCATTTTGAAGTGATCCCAAGGGCATATTGAAGCATAGATAGCAGTTTTGGGTTTTATAATTCCTCCCAAAAATAATTCCACACCCGTTAATTCCTTAGAAAGCTCTAATATGACGCATGAAGATGAATATGTGTAACATGATATAACAAAAATACGAGACCAAGTGCAACAAATTTCGCTCTCACAAAAAGTAACAAAAATTGAAATGGAAGCTAAAATGGATGGTTCGAAGAAAGGCATGGAAGCTAAGATGAATGGTGTGGAAGCTAATATGGATGGTTTGAAGAAAGACGTGGAAGCTAATATGGATGGTTTGAAGAATGGCATGGAATATAAGATCAATGGTATAGAAGGAAACATGGAAGCTTTGGAAAAATACATGGAAGGTTTGAAGGAAGGTTTGCAAAAGTTGCTACAAGAAAAGCTTCCTAATGGTGAAAAGGTAGTATAGGAAACTCACTATGAGAATAAAATAAATGTTAATCGTGATTTCATAGGATCTAATGTTTGATTGAAGACCCACCATATTCCAAAGATTTATATGAAGAAGTTTGATGGCAAGGATCACGTAACATGGATACTACAGATGGAGAAATACTTTGATCTCCATAATGTGCAAAACACACAAAAGGAAGGTATGCATTGAAACTTTATATTTACAAAAAAATACATTTTATGGTAATGATGTCTTTTCTCTCATAAAAAAATTTTCACTTGGTCAATTTTTACGTATGAAATGATAGCACATTATGAGGATACAAAGAGCATCACCTTATTTATCCAATTCATAAATCTCAAACAAAAGGGTTCAATGGTGGAGCACATTGGGGACAAAAATTGAATATAAGGGTAATTTATATTCTAGAGGAACACATGATTGATGTCATCATAGGGACTTTAAAGGATAACATCCAACATTAGGTTCTACTTTGGGAATCCGATTCATTGGAGAAAGCATTTGGCAAGAAAAATTGAAAGAAAATTTATGGCGACAAGGAATCCTACCACAAATAACTATAAATATGGAAGTGTTGCTACTCCTAGACTTCCACAACCTACAAGGGTAACACCACAAAAATTTGAAGAAAAAAGAGAAAAAGGGATTTGCTACAGTTGTGATAGAAAATACACTAAAGTTCATAAATGTGCTAAGACGAAATTATTTTACATAGATTGTGAAGAGGAGGAAGAAAAGGAACAAGAAACTTCAAAAGAAGAGGATATACACTAGGAACCAACCATAGAGGAAGAAGAAATGAATCCGGCCATATCTTGTAATGCATTGGCAGGACTCTACCACTCCTCAAACTCTCAATATAGAAGGAAATATCAAGAATAAAAATGTAATAGTGTTGATTGATTCGGGTAGTACCTGTTATCACTCCCCCCAACTTCCCAAGGCTGAGAGTGGGATTGAAAGAAGGTAACCACAAACCAACCTTTAGGTCAGGTAGATAGCCCTACCAGTACAAGAGAGGGATTTCCCAATGTCACTTTGCAGTCAATGAAATGGCTGAATATCTAATGATCTTAAGCTAGGTATATAAGCTCAGTAAATATGATTTTTTTGTTTGGTATTTCTATCCTATATATGAATGAAAGTTAGGATACTAGGTCTAGAATTTGAGGTCTGAGTTCAAGATCAATTTGCAGAGAATATGGATGAGGCCAAGTAGGTAGCTTGAAAGCATGTTTGGTTTATCATTTTGTATAGGATTAAATGATGGAAAATATGAATGAGCACCGAGGTGAAATTATTCATTTATAAGAACATAACATATAATGTAAAATATTGTTAAAACAAAGCATGAAAAGGCATGTTTTTTTCTTATAAACTGACAATATAAACACATAGAAGCATGCATATGAAAGAGTAAATCATAAAATTCAACATGATAAGATGAACATACGGAGAAATAAAGAATACTCCAATGCATACCATAGGATTATCAACACAACTTCTACAACATTGTCTTTGATTTCATTCCAAAAGGCTTTTACAATAGCTCCACTGCAAGAAACTACTATCCAACCCAAGGAAAGACTAAAGAGGGTCTACCTATAGAAAATATGCCCAATGACACCTCATAGTGTCTAAATCCCATCCACAATGCATCATAAATACATGAGATGAGTCACTTCCTAGAATTTAGGGAGGTTAGAAACCATTCCCTCAAATTTAGCTATAGACTAAGAGTTTTTGTCCCCCACATTAAATTACATATCTCCTCATGATAAGAGGTAAAAACCAACTCAATTACTCCAATGCCAGCTCAAAGGATAGAAAAACCTCAAAATTATGACTTTTTCTGGGCTTGACAAGTGTCCTGTGGAATCCTATGTAGATGTGTAACACTTTTTACAGATGCATAACAGACTTTTACATATGCGTAACACTTTTTGGAAGTTTATTTTGAGGGAATTTAAGGACTCAAAATACAAATATGAAAAATATTTCACCTAGCCCTGTGTGTCTAGTTTCTAGAGCATCCTAAATTTTAAATAATTACCCATGGAAAAGCCTCCAAAATTTGATTCTCCCAAGGTTACTCTAGATGCATAAAAAACTGTCAAAAATACTGGTAGAAGCATAGAAATTTGGTGGTTTTTTAACCTTTTTTTCCAAATTAGAGCTTGTCATGCAGCAAGGGTTCTTTTTATGTGATGTAATCATAACAATACATCCAACCATGTAAACCATTCATCATTTAGGTGCTCTAGTAAAAAGTGTAACAACTTGGCGCTACGCATCTACGAAGGCTAAATTTTTAGTTTAGTGCAAAAATCACTAAAAATACCAAAATTTCTCAAAACTTCTCGATATTTGTTTTGTGGCACCTGTGGATGATGTGCTAAACAACTGATGAAGCTTAAACTAAAAAATATAAGCCATTCTTCTCCTTTAGTTTCATTTGAGCCTCTTTGAGCTTCTTTTTCACTTGTTTAAGCCTGATTTGTGAAATTTTGTTCCTGGATTAATAATGATTCACCATATGCCTTTCAAGATTGTTGTCTCTTTTGGCTCTTTTCAAAAGATTCTCCAAATTTTCATTCACCCTTCCTAACCAGATTTCTCTGTCTTTATTGATCTCCATAGCTATTAACTCATCAAATTTCAATTGTTCAAGTGGATGAGTTAACTGTATTTTTAGCTCCAGCACCTTCTTAAGGCCTCTTGTCTTTGGCATTCTTGGCTCCATGTCCTACGTTTTATCAACATCTATTAATTTCTTCCATTTACCTTTCTCTTCCTCTAAGTCTCCCTTAGGTTTGTCTTAGTGGAGAAATTTTACCTTAAGCTGAAAATTCTCTTGTTGTAGGAATGTAATCTGAGAATTTGCAATGGACAAAATCTCTCTCAACTATGCTATTTATTTATCTTTCTCCCTGATGATCTCTTCAGCTGATTTGACTTCAACCTTCTCTACCATGTCAACATCTAGGGGCATCTGTTCATCATGTTGGTGCAATGGTGATTCAATCTGATGCATGAGTGTATGCTCCTCTATTTCTCTTTGATCGGGTATAGTGTAAAGTATAGGTACACTTTTGATGAATTTGGGACCAAATACCTATCTCTTCCCTTTCTCATAGATGTAAGTTAACTCAATAACCCTAGCATCCTTTGAAATCTAAGTTTTCATGCTAGAATATCCAACCTCCATTGGTTGTGCTGATACTAATGGTGATGGTGTGCTATGCATGACAGGAGGACTATTGGTGGGCGTTATTATTACTTTTTCCATGAAAGTTTACCAAGTCATGTTGATGGCTGAGAGATGATATAAAACAATGATTTTGACTAGACCATGGTGGAAAATACTTGGGTGATGATCTTTATTTCTGCTATGAACCTTCTCAGTCATTCTAACCAAAGTTATATACAAGTAATATGGCAAGTCAAGTGATTTAGTAGAGGTAAAATGCATTAATAATCTGATATGGCACATGTACAACCTAGATAATATCCCTTCACAGGTGTAAAATTTCATAATTAACATCATCAAAGGAGCATATCTATTAAGGAGGTACCTGAAAGAGAAGATGTACTTAGGGTTCTCTCTAGCATGAGGTTTGAGGAACAATTTATAATCTTCAAGATCTATATCCATGCCCTTAAACCAATTTTTTCCATGACTTGGTATACTTGTTGCTGAAGAAATCCCATCTGTTGATAAGTTGAACTCTACACCTGCAATAATGGCCTTTCCCATACTGAGACTTATGGCAAATAATCTTTTCAATTAGAGATGATAGCCTTCTTCCATGATTTTCTCATAAAATCTCAAACATCCAATCCTCTCAAAGCATTCTTTGGCAAAATGTGATGCATTAAATTCTTGCAAAGTAGAGGGATCAAATATGATGCGATGCCCTCATTTTTTTATTGTATTTTCACTTTCCATAATGTCTATCAAAATGATGAAACCTTGGGTGTTTAGATGCAGTGGGTATGTAGACCATGAATTTGGAAAAAACAGAGGATAGGGATATGACAAGTTTGGAGGATGATATGATGGGTAATGAAACCAAGGAAAATTCCCAAAAAAATTCAGGAGGTATAGTTTTATGTTGGCTTCAAAATACAGGTGAAATTTGGTGAAATGGATGTAAATAAGGTGATCAAACTAGGAAAACACAGGGATTTTCTAATTATGCAATAGAAAAATAGTATGAAATTAAGGTTTGATATAAATGAAATGTAGGGAGACTGTGAATGGTAGGGAATAAAAATATGGTCTAGGGAAGGTGTATGAGGGTATTAGATGGTAAGGTTATATTTTTAGTTCACTAAAATCATCCACTGGTAAATATGAGTGGAAATGTAGTGGAAAAGGAGATAAGAAATAAAACCAACACAATGCTTGATAATTTGACTTGAGGAGGATATGAGGTGTTTACATACTATTGAGGAAGCTTTAAAAACTGATATCAATGACCCTAGAGCTTGGAGGAATGTTTCGGGAGAAAAATACAAAAAACACAGACCCTTCCCAGATGTGTAACACACTTTCCTGATGAGTAACAAAACACTTCAAATGTGTCACAAAAGTGATAGATGTGTAAAAAAATCTCCTAGATGCATAACAAGAGTCTCCATATGAGTCACACGGTGGGATGAAAGTGGAGGGGAGAGCACCGGAATGGAACAAGAGCTGGATCAGACTAGAGGGGATGCGTGGAAATAAGGGAGTGGAGGGAGGTACGCAGGAAAAATGGTGGGAAAATGGTTTGATTTAGTGGATTTAAAGGGGGGATAAGAGTGGTAAGAGGTTTTGCAAGGCGGGGGGGGGGGGGGGGGGGGTGTGCAAAATGATGCTCTGTTGACACATTGACATCGGACCAGTGGAAGAAAAACACCTTTTCGAACCCCTCCCCCTACTAGTAAAGGTAGGATGGTGAGGGGGGGTCGAAGAGGCTTATTGATCGTCGATCTAATGGAGTGATTGATCAAGCGGTTGGGAGGAGGTTGAGACTTAACCACACATGACAATTTTTTTTTTTCATTTTCAAACCTTATGAATTGAGTGGAAAAATTTGGATAAAATGAATAATGCCTCCGAAATTTAGATCAAGATATAATAAATGCAAACATTAGGTTATTAATGCATGTTTTATAATTTTTCTCAAACTTTGGATAAAATTCACTTTCAACCCTTTTTGGAACAAATTGACAATGAAACATGTTTTGAAATAAGACAAAGTGTCTTACTTATTTTCCTAACTATTCTTACTCCCTTTAAAAGACTTATTTGATGAAAATGAAGTCTTGTTTGCCTTCTTTGATGACATTTTTGGACTTTTTAGTGGAAAAACAAGGATACCTAAATACCTACTTAGATGGAGATGAAATGATTGACCTAAGACTCTAAATGAAAATGAATGAAATGACCTCTGAGATGATGATAGCTGTGGATGGAATGAAGGGAGCAATATTTATGACCTAGACCATATGCAGTGAACAAAATTTATTTTAAAACTTTGTTTGAAAAGACAAAAATTTTGACCTAAGACTACTATAAAATAAACTGAAAGAGCATGTTTGATCACTGCACATATTGACACTAACATTGGCTCGAGCTGGGGATGACAACACCTTCAGGAGGTTTCAAGAACACCGTAGATTAGGTAGCCTTATCCATTGGGCGATGGATTCAAAACTGGAAATTGAAAAACTTTGACAATATTGAAATGATGAAATAAAACTAGAAATGACTTTGACTCAAAAAAATGACTTGACTTTGACATGAAAATTGATTGAAACTTTTGAATTTTTTTTTTGAAAGAAAAAACACAAGTTGAATGTAAAAGTATCATGGTCTTCACCTCAGGCTTCAAACTCCTACAACAACTTCCTTATTCTTGGACAACAAATAAAAATTATATGTACAATGAAAGTGAACATCTTCTTCAATGATCAGGTAAGGTAATGTTTGAGGAACCTACCATTGATTGTTCCTCCTAGAACTTCCTACCCTTCAAGATATTCTAATAAAAAATCCTTATTACCTCTTAATGCAGTAATCTTATAAGGATCTTTCCATAGATTTTCAAATTTTTCGTTCTTACCTTTGTCTTCATTTCGGGCATCCCAATAAATAACAACATATCCTAGCTTAGAATCATCAAATTTGGTTTTCTTATCATAAATATTCTTTATTTTCTCTTGAATTTTTGAAGTGCGACTGAAAAATTCATCTCTTGATTGTTGTAGATGAATCGTTTCGCTAATTCTTCATGAGATATCATTTGGTTCACTATCGATCTCTTGCAGAATTTTATTCATTGGTACAACTAAAGTAGGGAACACTTTTTCAACATCATAAAAAATGTAATATCCCAAAACAGGGAAAATAAGCAATATTTTGAACATCTTACAATATTCCAAAATCAGGAATTTCACCAACCCCTGCAAAGGAAATGCAATTTCTAGAAAATAACGCACTAACAGTGAAGAATGGGACTTGGATCCATTTTTTTATACAATATACAACTCCCATCTAGAATTGGAGCAGAAACAAATCCCTCTAGCCAACATAAAAAAATCTCCCAATGCCAATATGACTCAAATAAGCCCAAACCCCATAGCTTAACTCATACAGAAAGGACTGAAGCATGTATAGCATTATTTATTAAGGGTTTATGCATCAATAATGAGAAATAATATATCTTGAGTCTACAAGAATCCAATGGTTGAGAAAATGGAGATTCTTTCCTCTTTATACACAATAAGAATAACCAGGCAAGGATTTCAAGAAAGTACAATGTATAAAAGAGCATATCTACAAATATAGATCTACAAAACATAGTTATACTGTAGCTCTATATAAATAAGCTGAAATATACAAATAATAGAAGAATAATTCTATACAAATCCTTCCGGGAGAAGGGTTGGCCCTTCCTCCAACGAACTAGCTCAGGATCAAGGGTCTTGACCCTGCTACTACAACACTGGGAAAAATAACTTAGTTTCTACAAATTACTACACAGTAGATGATGTAGAAAGCTTTGGCCACATGCCAAGATGTACAATATGCTCAGCAATATCCTTTACAGATCTTGCAAAGAAAGGGGAGCTCCCTCCTCTAAAAGATAAGCTCAGAAGTTAGTGTTGTAAGTCTTCACTGCAACACCCTGCAACACAACGTTCCCTGCTACAAGAATAATGCTGTAGCTGAAGGAGGATGCTTGGCCTCAAGCCTGATGTGGAAAAAATGAAGAAAAATGCTCCTCCAAGAGATCTCTCAAGGAAGGAGAAGGAATCCCTAAGCAGGAATGCCTCGTGCTAAACAACACTGCATACTCAACTCAACAGCTGAAGAATGCTCAATAGTCTAAGCAAATAAAGATCAATAATCCATAAGCTAACCTCAAATGTCTGTTATATTCCTCCTTATAAGGTTTTTGAGCCTCCTCACTATGGTTCCCACACATTAGGGTTTCCAACACCACATGATCACTTTCCCTCCAAAACTACATTGTAGCTCCATCAAGGCTACTCCTCCATATTGCGTTGTTGACTTAGTCAACTTGACTAAATAAACATGATTCTCTTTGTAATATTCCTTTTTCATAAATATCACAAGTCTATGCCAGATATGGACTGCGATATAATATACTGGATATGTCACCTTATAAATAAGGGTGAGATCCGGAGGCTTTCTGGCCCTTTGCAGACTCTATCTACAGATATGTGAAATTTCCTAGTAGGAATGACTAGCATCCCGAGCCTGGAAAACGCATTTTCCAGAAATGGAGGCAGCAGGATTAGATCCTTGGTCTTGGATCCTTTGAATGTATCTGTCTGGAGCTGAAATCCTGAAGTGGACTCAAAACAAATCCTTATAGGAGCTTGAGACAAGCTTCCTTCACCTGTGTCTTCAGAAAAGGGCCCAATGAAGAGGGCTGCAACAGCACTTTGCTCAATAAAGGAAATGACAGCGTTATTTCTAATGAGCCATATCACATGAATATGAAATTGATCTGTACATATATGTGTAGCAGAAAATGTAGACAAACTCTTGAGGAATCTCTTACTTAAAGCAAGCCAAAGAATCTCAAGGACACAATGTACATAAGAATGGAGAAAGCACTTCTCACATATTCTATTCCTACTAAGACTGCACAGTCTATGGGAGGTATTGCAGTAGTAAATACATGTACATGAAATATAAAACAATGTAAGCTCAAATAAATATGGGGGAGCAAGGCTTCAACCCCTAAAAATACAATACAACAATCCTCTAAAAGGATTGAATGAAAACTAGACAAAATGGCATTTTTACCAAAATGCCGGAGTTGTTGGGCAGCTGCTGCAACTCAATAGAACTGGAAATGAAAGGAGCTTACTGAATATTATGCCTTTACTAAATCAACTCCTTTTTTCAATATTCTAGATGAAAGGCTAATCCTTTCATTGAAGATCTCACCACCCACTAAAGTGCTGCAACCCTCACTGCAAATGTTCTCTATGAACTGCGCAGTCAAGGAAGAGGGATGCTCTTTTGCTGATGTAAAATGATTGGCCTAATTCCAAATATGATGGAATGAAGATCAAAACTCCCTCACTGATGTCCCAAAGGAATGGAGACTCCCCCCCTCTGAAATACAATGCCAGAAGTGGTGTTGAGAAACCCTCCCCTGCAACACCCAGCAACACAACTCAACCACCAATGGAGACTATGCTGGAGCTTAATGGAATGCTTTGGCCTCAAGCCAGAATATGGGGAAAATGAATAACAAGCTCTTCCAAGAGCTACTCAATGGAAGACATGGGATTCCCGCCCGAGAACACCCAGTGCTAGCAGCACTACATCTCAGCTAAACAACCAGAGAATGCTCTTGTCTGAGAAGACAAGCAAAATGATAATCAAAGCATGAATGAGAATGGCTACTTTGTTCTATTTTTAAAAAAGTGAAAGGTGCTTTTCCATGGGCCCCACACCTTAGGGTTTCCTCTCTAGAATGATCTCCTCCTCATGCAAATTGCGCTGGCCCACCAAGTGAATCTTATCTTCTCTAGCTGCGCAGTCTACTTGGCCTCTTCTAGAATTATCCACCTGCAATATGTCTCTTTTCACACATGGGGTGTGAAATCTATTTCTTTATTGACCCATTTTCACATTACAAGGGTTCCTTATTCAGATTTTTATTATCAATGGGTTTTCCTACCCATTTATTCTTCTCCTAAGGAAAAACACAAGTTTTTTTAATGTTCCACAAAATTTTGGAACATTACAGTCCTCCCCTCCCAAATGTTGCTTTCCCTCAAGAAACTTATAAGGATATAACTGTAGGATTTCCTCCTCCTCCAACTGTAGCATCTACTTATGATGAATTCCCCATGAAGAATGAGATGTTGTATCAACATAGAGTCTCCATACTGCTCCTCTCAAGTAATGTAAACTAGCCAATGTGGCTATCATCATAAATATGGAATGTAATAAAGAAAGCAATAAGGTGTTCTCTAGAGGTCTCCTTGAGGCATGGTGTCAAAATGAATTGGGAATAAAATTCCCCTCATGTGAATCCTCCATCCCCAAGCAATCATCCACAAGAATCTAGTCACCTCGAGATAAGGAAACTGCTGAACATCTTCTTCCACCTTGAGTTCCAACAAAGAAGGTGGGATAAAAATTTGAAAGTGGCAGGGATCATAGCCTACCCCATGCTGTTCACCTTTCCACTTATAAAAAGTGTAGAGTGAAGGTTTCTCTTGCGCTACAGAAATTTTTCCCTCAAGTGGCAAGATGAAGTTTGGATCTCCAAGAATCTTCCCTCCTCCATTGTGAATCAATATGGCCCAATGTCTCTCCTCTGTGATGGGAAGGAGATCAACACCATCATATGACTCCCCATCACTCCCATGGCTCACCTCAAGAAGGAGTAAGTGCTGAACTATGGTGGCCACATCATCTCTCATGCTCCCCTTAGAGCATGCCCTGCAAAAAGTGTGGGGATCTTCTTCCCCAACGGACACATCCATCCCATGTGTCTTTCTCCCATGCCAAAGTAAGAGTCATGTTGGCTGCCATATATAGCAAGTGACTGGGAAATGGATCCCTCTTATGCAACCAGCGCAGTTTGGGCACAAACTGCAAGAGAGAATGACAAAAGATGTGGTTATTCAACCCCCGGTTTGCTGCTAAATTCTCCTCGTGTATTTGGAGGAAATGAATGGTGTATGAGACATGAGGAGAATGCCATCCAAAATACAAATATCCCCCAAGCCCATCAAGGGGATGATCATCAACTATGCTCTTGGCCCCAAGTAGACGAAGGATCTTTGAACAAAGAATGCTCCTCCTTGGAGCAACATCCTGTATGTACATGGTTAAGAAATTAACATGTAAATCATATAAATGAACAATGTCCTTACCATGTTTCCTATCCATGCAAAGGGAGAAACTCATAGATGAATCTCTCCTCTTCCTCCCAAGGAAAAGAAGTGATTGTGCCCACTCCTCCAAAGAGTGATGTGCATATCCTACTCCCATGCCAACTGTACAAGTGGGAAGGGTGCTGTCCCTCCCTTACTTTCCCTACCACAGCGTAGGTACTGAAAGGAGAGTGGGTAAGAATGATAGTGAGGGGATGCTACCCTCAGCTTTGGTTTTACCCAAAACCCCCAGCACTGCAACAAGCTGTCCCAAGGTCTCCACACTGCTGAAATCAGTGATTGATGCCTCATTGTCTGAAGCATCTATCCTCCTCATCTGAACCAGTGGCCTCCCTGGTGGGATTTCTCCACTCAATGAGACATTCTCATTTAAATATGACTATGATACAATCATGTCCATGCTTCCACTGCGCAGCTCAATCACCTTCCTAGGTGTAATGACCTCCAAAAATGGATAGAGATGGGCCCTTCTCATCACATGGTGCTGGGTCTCTCCTCTATATTATTCCTTAATATTCATGGTTTTACACCTCATCTTCCATGGCACATGTGAATCATGAAGTGTGCCTTGATCTCCATGCATGAGATCCTGGGGACCTTCTTGCGAAGACACAAGAATCCCTCTATTTGGAGAAAAAGCCCCTTCTTCCTCTGCATGAGGCACTAGATGATCTCTAGATTTGGCAGCGTTGTTGCCCTCTGTCTCTGCAATAAAGTTGGGAAACATCCCAATAATCTAATCCACCTTTGAAAAAGAGAGCTCTCTGGTTTGTTTCTCAAAGGTGTGGGATGAAAGTTTGGCCACCAAAGAGGCTTGATGCAAGTTTTCAACTTCTCCAATTGTTTCTTGAGGTGGTTCTATGTTTCTGTGCAAAGGTTTTGTTTGATTCCCTTGGGTTAACTCCATCTCATGAGTTTCAAGAATGTTCTGATCAAATATTTTCACCAATGACTTAGTGAAATTTACATAAGATGAAGCTTTAACCTTCTCAAAAGAAATGGACTCAAGTTCCCACCATGCATGAACCTTACCTCTCAAATGCAGCGCTGCAACATTGATGATTTCTTCTTCTAAAATATGGTACTATTGTTGGAAGGTGTTTGGATCCTCCACCCAATCTTTGGCTGAACACGAAGGTGAATCTCCCAAAGTAGATAGAAGACATCTATCTTGCTGCTCCTTCCCCTTCACCTTGCTCTTGCAAAACTCAAAAAAAGTGAGCTGATTTCTGAATCCATGAGTGTGAGGCTCAAACTCCTTAAAGAAATCACCAAGGGTTTCCTCCTTAGTCACCTTTCCTCCTTATTTCATCCCCCTCACAGAAATGCTGGGCCTTTGACTGTGTTGTTCATCATGGTGTGTGGCTGCATGCTTACCCTCACCATGTGCAAATCTAGGGCTTCCTTCAGTTTCGAACCCTCTTTTAGATTCTCCATCAATATCCCTCCTAACCTTTCTGAAATCTTCATGTGTGCCTTGCATAGATTTGGGAAGAAGACTTGTGAGTATCTTCTTCTCCTTTCTTCCAAGAGATGGAGTCTCTCTCCTGCTCAACTCCTTGTTTCCTTCTAGATGAGAATAGGAAGTGCAGGGGTCTTCCTTTTCTATTTTCTCTTCCTCCTTGGGGAGGTTATTCTTCTTTTCAAAAATGGATGAGATCAATATCATCCTCTTCATCTTCTGTTCTCTTTCTTGGGCTTTGAGGGCCACAGGCTGAGCCAAGAAAGATGCTCTGATACCACTGTAATATTCCTTTTTCATAAATATCACAAGTTTGTGCCAGAGATGGACTGCGAGAGAATTTACTAGATATGTCACCTTCTAAAGAAGGGTGAGATCTGGAGGCTTTCTGGCCCTTTGCAGACTCTATCTACAGATATGTGAAATTTCCTAGTAGGAATGACTAGCATCCCAAGCCTGGAAAACACATTTTCCAGAAATGAAGGCAGGAAAATTTGATCCCTGGTCTGGGATCCTTTGAATGTATCTGTTTGGAGCTAAAATCCTGAAGTGGACTCAAAACAAATCCTTCTAGGAGCTTGAGACAAGCTTCCTTCACCTGTATCTTCATAAAAGGGCCCAATGAAGAGGGCTGCAACAGCACTTTGCTCAATAAAGGAAATGACAGCATTATTTCTAATGAACCATATCACATGAATATGAAATCAATCTGTACATATATGTGCAGTAGAAAATGTAGACAAAATCTTGAGGAATATCTTACTTAAAGCAAGCCAAAGAATCTCAAGGAGACAATGTACATAAGAATGGAGAAAGCACTTCTCACATATTCTATTCCTACTAGGACTGCGTAGTCTATGGGAGGTACTGCAGTATTAAATACATGTACATGAAATATAAAACAATGTAAGCTCAAATAAATATGGGGGAGAAAGGCTTCAACCCCTGAAAATACAATACAACAATCCTCTAAAAGGATTGAATGAAAACAAGAAAAAATGGCATTTTTACCAAAATGTCGGAGTTGCTGGGTAGCTGCTACAACTCAATAGAACTGGAAATGAAAGGAGCTTGCTGAATATGATGCATTTTCTAAATCAACTCCTTTGTTCAATCTTCTAGATGAAAGGTTGATCCTTTCATTGAAGATCTCACCACCCACTAAAGTGTTGCAACCCTCACTGCAAATGCTCTCTATGAACTACGCAGTCAAGGAAGAGGGATGCTCTTCTGCTTGGAAAATGATTGACCTAATGCAAAATATGATGGAATGAAGATCAAAACTTCCTCACTGATGTCCCAAAGGAATGGAGACTCCCCCCTCTGAAATACAATGTTGGAAGTGGTGTTGAGAAACCCTCCCCTGCAACACCTAGCAACACAACTCAACCACCAATGGAGACTGTGCTGGAGCTTAATGGAATGCTTTGGCATCAAGCCAAAATGTGGGGAAAATGAATAACAAGCTCTTCCAAGAGCTACTCAATGGAAGAGATGGGATTCCCGCCCGGGAACACCCAGTGCTAGCAGCATTGCATCTCAGCTAAACAGTCAGAGAATTCTCTTGTCTGAGAAGACAAGCAAAATGATAATCAAAGCATGAATGAGAATGGCTGCTTCGTTCTCCTTTTAGACAAGTGAAAGGTGATTTTCCATGGGCCCCAAACCTTAGGGTTCCTCTCTATAATTATCTCCTCCTCATGCAAACTGCGCTGGCCCACCAAGTGAATCTTATCTTCTCTATCTGCGCAGTCTACTTGGCCTCTTTTAGAATTATCCACCTGCAATATGTCTCTTTTCACACATGGGGTGTGAAATCTAGTTCTTTATTGACCCCTTTTCACATTACAAGGGTTCCTTATTCAAATTTTTATTATCCATGGGTTTTCCTACCCATTTATTCTTCTCCTAAGGCAAAAAAAAAGTTTTTTTAATGTTCCACAAAATTTTGGAACATTACACTCTTCCTGTTCATACATGGAAAGTGAAAAATCCAGCTACTAGGATGTCCCCTTTTCATAACAAGAGGGATTTTATGCTAATACAAGATAATTATGGGTCTATTTCCCCCATTTATTCACCTACTAATTGCAAGAATCAAAATTTAATATTCCTATTCGTTGCATGCTAATTTTAGGAATATTACAGTCCTCCCCTCCCAAATTTTGCTTGTCCTCAAGCAACTGCAAGGATAGAACTGGAAAGTCTCCTTACCTCTTCCTGTAGCATCCTCATATGATGAGCTCTCCCAAAGAATAAGATGTTGCCTCAACAATGAAACTCCATAGTGCATCTCCCAAGCATACAAATTAGCATTTGGTATACATCCCAAATGGCTATCATCATGCAAAAGTAAAATACTCAAGGAGACAACTATGTGTTGTTTAGAGGTCCTCTTAAGGCATGGAGTTTTAAATGCATGGGAAACTTTCATTCCCAAGGGAAACCTCCACCCCCAAGCTATCATCCATATAAAATGAGTCACCCTCCAACATGGAAACTCATGAAAAATCCCCTTCACCTTTGGCTCATGAAGTGTATAAGGTGGGCTGAATAGATGAACATGATAGACAAGAGGGCCTATCCCACCCTGTCCACCTCTCCACTTATGATAAGTGTAGAGGGCATGCTGATCTTGGGCTGCAACATGGTTGCCCTCAAGTGGCAAGAAAAAGATTGAATCTCCAAGGATCCTCTCTCCAATGTCATGAGCAATGCTAACCCAAACCATTCCATACAAGATGAATGGCACATCATTACCATATGGCATCCAAATTAGAAAAATGCTGAAGGTTTTGTGCAAGTTTGGATGGTACAAAAGGTTTCCCAAGTGGATACTGCGAAGTATCCCCAACTATTGTTTGAGAATATCATGTGGCAAGTGGCTCTTCAATAAGTTACAAGTTGTGCATGTTTTCTCCTCCACCATACGGTAGTAAGCAACAATGGACATCAGCTGTAAATAATAAAAATAACAATACACTTGCCCAAAATCATGTATAGATGGGCTAATAGCATTAAAAAGATTGGCCCTAAAGTGACCATGAGACCCAAAAATACTCTTGCTCTCCTGTGGAGAAATGCACTGTTCATATATGGTGAGAAGATACAAATAATCAATGGAGTAATCAACAAGTACATAAATGCATTTCTTACCATACATAGTGAGTAGGCTGAAAGTGAGGTCCATGAATGAGTCCTCCCATGAGAATATCCTAATAAAAATCTTCAAAAAGAAGGGATGCATACTCTTCTTGGAACACTCCATCAATAAGAACATACTCCCAAGTGAAAATGTTGTAGGCCTTAGTGATAAGGCTCTTATCACCCCATGACTCCTCCCTTTGACATTCCATATTCCAAAGCCATCCACTATCATGCTACTAGGTGAGAGGATATTCTTCCTATATGGAAGCCTCTCATGATCCTCCAATGCTAAAGGGTAGCCTCCTTGCACCTTGAATGTGCATCCCTTATCTCTGGAAATATCATGATAAGTATGGGAAAAATTATGCCCATAATCTCCCAAGTGTAACCATAGCAACAACAACTCTTGCTGCTCCCTTATCTCGCCCTCATACAAGCCATAGTGTGAGATCATGATGGTTGTCTTGTATGATGCCCCATACAAATAAGTCTTCTACTGTTCTATCATATGGGTGCCATGCCCTGCCTCCATCAACCACATACCTCCTGATAAAGGGTATGACCCAAGATGGCCAAACTCTCTCAAGAGTAGCCAGCGCAACATTTCTTCTCACTGCTCTGTGTCATAGATTTGCAAGTGGCTCACTGAGCTCTTGCTCTCCATCCACCTCCATTCATCCAAATGTGGATACATCCAATCATTCTCCCCCTTGGTATCTTCCCAATGAAGACTACCAATCTCCCAAAGCAGATTTTTCTCTTTACACCTCATGGGAAGTTGAGATGTAACCCCTTGGATATCTTTTCTAGAAGACATCTCATCAATGATCCTCTTGAATCCAACGGGATCCAAGTGTGTTGAAATTAAAACATCATCAGAAAATGGCACAACACTCATTATGCCCTCCAAAATCTTACACCCTAACCCCTCATGTTGCATTCAACTCAATAAGGGTGCAATGGAATGAATGTTTATCCCTCCTCTAATCAAACCAAGGTTGCACAGTGCAGTGCAAGCTTGTTGCTCCACATCAGCAATGTGTTTTGATCCTTGACCATGTGAAGACAAATTTCCAAGGTCTCCCATAAGATTACCTGAAATGATAGGAAATGGAAATATACACATACCTTGGTGAGTCTTGGGAACATCTTGTATGATTGCAAGAGTTCCTCCCTTCAATGTTTTGGTTGATCCAACTGCTGATATGGATGGCTGCCCCTTCATGAATGTGATAGTGTTGATAAAAGTCTCCTTAAGTGGTGATGAGGACTCCTTCTTCTCTGATCTCTCACTGTCAAATCTTCTGATCTCCCTTTGAGTGAAATATGCAAAATTAGATACTTTGCATGACTCACACAGCTGAACCACCAAGTTCTTGTCTTACCGTCCAAGTGTAGCACTGAGGTCTCCACAACCTCTTTTTCCACTACTGGATGTAGTAGGAAAAATGCTTCTAACTTCATCACCCAAACTCTTGTTGTACATATGGGTGACCCATCAAAAGTGGACAATAAAACCCTATTTCCTTTCACCATCCTATTGTTGCATGGCCTCCTTTCTTCTTTCAGTTGCATAAACTGAGGAAAATCTAGAGTCTCTTTGAAAGCTCTAGGTTGGCACTTGTACTCTGCCAAATATCCACATAGAATCTCATGTTCTAAGTGGTATTCTTGCTCTTCACTCCCTTTATGAGAGTAGGAAGTGCATGGGTCTTCTTATTTCTCTTGAAACCTTCTAGAGGTCTCACTGCAACTTTCTCCTCCTTGAAACCCTCTTGGAGTTTCATTGCATCTTTCTTCTTTCATCTGTTTGACGTCCTTGGAGAGGCTCTTCTTAGATCTTAAAATTGATGAGAGTAATCTCATCCTCTCCATCATTTTGATCTCCTCTTTTTATTATCTTCTATATTGGATCGGAAATCCACATGTTGAGCCAAGATGGCAGCTTTAATACCACTGTAATATCGCAAAATTGGGAAAATAAGTAGTATTAGGAATATCTTACAATATTCCCAACTTAGAAATTTCACCAGCCCCTGCAAAGGAAATGTAGTTTCCAGCAAATAACACAATAAAAATGAAGAATGGGACTTGGATCCCTTATTTTATACAATATAAAATTCCCATCCAAAATTGGAGCAGAAACAAATCCCTCTAGCCAACATAAACAGATCTCCCAAATCCAATATGACTCAAATAAGCCCAAACCCCATAAATTAACTCATACAGAAAGGACTAAAGCATGTGTAGTGTTATTTTATTAAGGTTTTATGCATAAAATAGTGAGAAATAATAGATCTGGAGTCTACAAGCATCCAATGGCTGAGAAAATGGAGATTCCTTCCTCTTTATACACAATAAGAATAACCCAGCAAGGGTTTCAAGAAAGTACAATGTATAAAAGAGAAGATCTGTAGATCTAGATCTAGAAAAAGAAATTATACTGCAGCTCTATATAAATATAGCTGAAATATACAAATAACAGAAGAAGAATGCTATATAAAGCCTGTCGAGAGAAGGGTTGGCATTTCCTCCAAGGAACTAGCTCAGTATCAAGGGTCTTGACCCTGCTACTGCAACACTGGGAAAAATAATGCAGTTTCTGAAAATTACTGTGTATTAGATGATGTAGAAAGCTTTGGCCACATGCCAAGATGTACAATATGCTTATAAATCTCCTTTACAGATCTTGCAAAGAAAGGGGAGCTCCCTCCTCTGAAAGATAAGCTCAAAAGTTGGTGTTGTAAGTCTTCCACTACAACACCCTGCAACACAATGTTCCCTGCTACAGGAATAACATTGTAGCTAAAGGAGGATGCTTGGCCTCAAGCTTGATGTGGAAAAAATGAAGAAAAATTCTCCTCCAAGAGATCTCTCAAGGAAGGAGAAGGAATCCCTAAGCAGGAATGCCTTGTGCTAAACAACACTGCATACTCAACTCAACAGCTGAAGAATGCTCAATAGTCTAAGCAGACCAAGATCAATAATCCATAAGATAACCTCAAATGTCTACTATCTTCCTCCTTATAAGGTTTGTGAGCCTCCTCACCTTGGGTCCCACCCATTAGGGTTTCCAACACCACATGATCACTTTCCCTCCAAAACTGTGTTGTAGCTCCATCAAGGCTACTCCTCCATACTGCGTTGTTGACTTAGTCAACTTGACTGAATCTGTTAGCCCCCCTATGAAATTCTTGACAAGCAAGCTGGGGGCTAGATTGTTGTGGAGCCTTCAAGGAACTCCTTTCCCTTGAAAACTCATTATCCTTGAAGTATTTGGTGCTTTTCCTAATACAATTTCTCTCTGCTAATCCATTCCTAAAAGGCCTACTGTTCCCCCTTGCACCCTTGCAAAATATCCCTTTTCTCCCCCTTTTCTTCCCTCTGTCAAAATCCCCCTTTTCCCCCTCCATCTCCCTATCGTTCCCTTTTGGGCCTCAAAATACTTTGAAAATGGGTTAAAAACCCACTTTGGACCTTATAATAGGCCTAGCCCCCTTCCGCATTAGCCCCGTGCCTTTTCTCCTCCATATAACCCAGCGCAGTAACCACTCGCCAAAAGGGGTGCTTATCGCGTTTGTTCTTCGGGCGCAATCTCAGCCGTAGATCTCAGCTAATCGAATGGCCATCATTTAATCCCCAGTGCCCGCGTTTTCCCCGCATTTTTCCATGTCGGGCCATCGCCGTCCATTTCCCCGCTAGATCGACGGTCCAGATCCTTTCCTGCCGGTGGACCTCGCAGCGCACTATGTTAAAAACACTGGATTATTTTGCACTGCCTATGCGCGGGAAGTGGTTTTTCTCCATCAGCTAGCGATCCCACTCAGCTCTTGACACATGGCCCCGACACTGTTGCAAAACTGCCGGCCCATCGCGCATTAAAGATCGACCACGGATTCCGAGCGATATCGCTGTCAGCCATTAGATCCTCGATCGCTCATCCAATGGTCACCATACGCCAGAGCTGCGCACCAGTTAGCCTGTCTCCGCCGTACCCCCGGCCCACGGTCTATCGTTCTCCGACGCGTTTCCATAGTCGATCTCCACCAAGATCTGACGGTCCAGATTCGTTTTTCGACCGTTGACCATTCCACTGTCGCCCGAGCCTCCACATCATCCGTCCACATGTCTCATCCATACGCCATGTCACCTCATGTGTATTCCCCGTACATCCGCCCATTCCGTTGCATATATCCGTCCAAATTCATACTTTTTAATGATTTTCTCAGTCAAGTTCACTCCGCAGACCGCCACCTCCTCCAGAACGATTTGTCACCATTTTTGTTCAGTATCTGCACCGCCATTTTTGTCTTTTGCACCGCCTCCATCACCCCGTCCATAATTTTTCTTTACAGGTTGTGTATTTTGCAGGTTTATAGAGAGGTGGGAAAGACTGTCACAATTTTACAATTTTTAAACGCATCGACAGGGAGTTTGTGCACCAGAATTAATGAATAGTAGATTTTATACATCAGCAGAGTGGTTTTCTACATCAAAGGACAGATTTAAACTCTGCAAAAATCTCCCTACGCCATTAAAGCCCGAGCTAACCTGTCAAAAGAAGAAATGGAGCGGCAAAGTGTTTCAATACAAAGCAAAGGAGATTAGGGCATGCTAATGAAGGTCTTAAGCCTTGGATCAGCAGTTTAAGAGGCAAAGCACCAGTTTGAAGACCCCGAGGATCGATCAAAAGGTCCTAAGCACAAGCAAAGGGTAACATCAGGGTTTATTCATCAGCAGAATGTTTTTCTTCATCAAGTACATGGCGCCCATATAGCTTTTATTATGCACGATGTCCCTGAAGGAATTTCCACCTTAACAGCAGTTCAAAACTGCCAGAGCATTTATTTGACAGACCTCTTAATAGTTTATTTTATTTTTGTTTAAAGCACCAGGAGTACCACAGCCGAAACATGTCAAAATCATATCCGGAGAAGATCACGCTCTCACAAGGAAGGTGACAGAGATTAAATACACAACAATTAAACAGAATGGGTCTCAGCCCTGCATTCATTTTTTTGTTTAATGTTACATTTAGTGTTCACCTACCTCCTCAGTCGATCTTCTGTTCATCCTCTGCTATAAAGCACAGAAAGAAAGTTGTTGTTGGTTGTTGATGAGATATCAGTGAAATGCAAGCATTTTCCTCTTGAGACAAGTTCTCTGTGTAATATTGTAAGATAGGCTGAGATTTGATGTATTCAGACTGAATGTTCAAGCTATGGGCTATGATGTACCTGATTGGTGTTGTTTTAATACGACAAGCATATTTATTTGGATCCTGATCTAAAGCAGCTGGTGATGTTTTCTTATCTCTGTGTATGATTTCATTTCATTCCATTTCCACTGGCTCGCATCAGAAGTTTGGCATAAGATTTACCCTTGATAGGTACCTTATGTTGCTGCTCTCCCAGCCCTTTATGTTTTCTGCTTACATGTGTATCTGAATATTGATTTCAATTGGTTTAACCAGTGTAGTGGATGTTATTGCCTACTCTCCGATGTGTGAATTAATGAAATTTGTGTTTAGATGTTCTTTCTAGGATTTGGTTGGATGTGTTGAGAACACTGGGGGGTCTAGAACCTTGTCACTGCCTCTCTAGGATCTTTCCATCCCAATTAGACCTTTCTAAGATCCCTTTTCCTACCTCTTATTTTTTCCAAGCAGGTCTGGAGTTAAATGACCTCTGACCTGATCTATAGACAGAGTTGGTTGGTTCTCTTTCCTTCATTTTCAGCCCTTAATGTTCCATTTCACCAATCACCTTGCATGATCCAAATGCTCTAGATGACTAGCCCAACTGAAAGCTTGCACATTAATCACAAATAAATCCTTTCTTGACTCCATTGCCCAATGGCCTTGATATTCTCTAAATCCTCTAGCTTTGCCTAATTTTCCTCTTTGCTCATCCTTGTCTTGTATTGGATCCTTCTTTCCTAATTCCCAACAACCAAACATAAACAATCAAAAAAACAACCCCCAGCCTATAACTAGCCTAAAATCATAACTTAGAGCTTCAAAGACATATAATTTGACTCATATAGAGAGATCCCTCTCTGGACTGAGGAGGGCTAGATCCTAAGGTCTGAACGTGGTTCTATGTTGTCTCATCTTTTGGTCTTGTCAACCTGACCAAAACATGGGAACCCCAACAGAATCAACATGATTCTCTTCCTGTTCATACATGGAAAGTGAAAAATCCAGCTACTAGGATGTCCCCTTTTCATACCAAGAGGGATTTTATGGTAATACAAGATAAGTATGGGTCTATTTCCCCCATTTATTCACCTACTAAGTGCAAGAATCAAAATTTAATATTCCTATTAGCTGCATGCTAATTTTAGGAATATTACACAAAATCTGGAAAGGTGACATGCTAATTGATCTCTTCTTGCTAACTTTGTTTTCCCATAAAGCATTGGTGAGATTTTTGTGCTAATTTCTCTTGTTATCTTGCAACATCTTCTTGATTATGTTCACTAAAGATTTATTTGATGATTCATCCAACCTTTTGCCTTGAGGATAATATTTTGTAGAATGACCAAGCCTAATGTGATACTTATCACAAAATTAAATCATCTTTTTGGACTTAAAGGCAGCTACATTGCCAGTAATGATTTTATATGGATAACCAAAACGAGACAAAATATTGTTCTCTAGAAATTAAATAATGACAGTATCGGTAGCTTGCCTCATGGGGATGGCTTCAATCAATTTAGTGAAGTAATTAGTGGTAGTGAGTATCCACTTATTGGGTTGATTATGGAAAATGGATTTTTTCAATGAAATCATGTCCCCATTGCTAAAATGGCACTTGCACTTCAATTGGTTTCAAGGGAAAAGGAAAAATATTTCTCTTCCCCTGAAATATCTGACATTCATGATAACTCATGACTATTTTATAAACATCAGAAAAGATACTTGTCCAATAGAAACCTGCCCTCAAGATCTTATTTGTTGTAGTCTTCCAATAAATATTACTGCCACAATTGCCTTTATGAAAGTCACTCATCACTTTTTCAACTTCTCCTTCAATTGAACAATTCAGCAATACTCCACCTGGATATTTCCAATACAAGACATTATTAAGGATGCGATACTTAAGATCTTTCAACTTCAAAGATCTAGCTTTATTACTAGGAAAGACAGGAGGAGGATTCAAGTGTTGCAAAACATGAACAATATTAGTATATCATGGCGATGAAGAAAAAAATTTAGATACCTCAGGTAACACTTCAGCCTCTTGCTCCTCATATAATGCAGCAAAGCATGTATATTTTAGTCTGCCATAATTTTTTTTGGGCCTTGTCCTTTGATCAAATTTGTAGGCTTGATTTAAAATTCATACTCCAACATAGCAGTGATCCATTTTCCACACCGCCCTTCAGTATCATTCTGCGTGAGCACATATTTGACAACAACATTTGGGATATATGCAAAGACATGAGAGTGGATAATATAGACCCAGAAGTCCTTCAATGCTTTGACTAGCACTAGGGCCTTTTTCTCAATGATATTTTACTTCAAGGCTATGTCTCTTATGGTTCTACTGAAGAAGGTTATGGGTTGCTTCGTGTTTTGATTTTTATTTTGCATAAGGACAACAACTACAGTATGCTCTGAAGAAAATGAAAAAATGATGAAATCAAGTGTGTAATTTGGACTAATAAGAATAGGAGCATGATATAAAGCCAATTTAACTCAATTAAATGAATTATTTTCTTCTTCAGACCATTTTACTTCACTATCTTTCTTCAACATGTCAACAATTTGTCTCAAATGTTCAGCAAGATTGGGAACAAACCTTCTTAAAAAATTGATTTTGCCATTGAACAACTGGATTTATTTCTTGCTACTAGGATATTCCAAGGTCTGAATTGTTTCAATCCTTGAAGGATATATCTGAATACCATATTTTGATCTGATATGGCCCAACAATTTACCTTCCTCCATAGCAAAAAGGCTCTTCTTTGGGTTCAGTGATATGCCAAACTTTCTGCATCTCTGAAAAAAAAATTTCAAGTGTTGTAGGTGTTTCCCATCTATCTTGGAAAAAAAAATGATTCCATCAAGATAGATGACAAAGAATACATCCTTTTGATTGGAGAAAGTAATATCTATTGCTTGCTAAAAATTAGCCCCTGCATTCTTCAATTCAAAAGGAATTTTGGCATACATGAAGGTACCCCATGGTGTTGTAAAGGTTTTATTTTCCCAATCATCTGGGTGTACTAAAATATAATTATACCCAGAGTATCCATCTAGCAATGAAATTCTAGAAGATCCAACTACCCTTTGCAGAATATGGCCCATCTTTGGTAGTGGGTAATTGTATTTCAACGACACTTTATTCAGATTTCTGAAGTATATACACAAATGGATCTCTCATGTTTTCTTCCTTACAGGAACCAAATTAGACATCCAGTTTGAAAAGTGAAGTGGAACTATAATACCAGCATAAAATAATATGTCTACCTCTTTTTGAATGGAAGGAAATAAATTGGGGTTAATTCTCCTTAACTTCTGGCGAAACTTATTCTGATCTAGCTTTAAGAGAATTTAAAATTGGAATATACTCTTAACGTACACTTTCAGATCAGAATATTCCCAAGAAAATACATCAAAAAAATGAGACATGAGGGTTTCATATTTACCTTTCATTTCTAAGCTCAAGGATTTTGAAATCGATTTTGAAATCTTTACCATCTTTGGCTTTTCAAGAGTGCCAAGATTTAGGTCTTCCACTCCCACTTTTGTTGATAGAATTTTCGGTTTGCATGCAACATATTTTTTATCAAAAATCTCCTCCAAAGGAACTAGACCTCTTGAAATGGAGTTGCCTCTTAGCTAAATTACTTGCATTTTCGCTACATGGAATTATTGGTTATCTTCATAGCACTAATTATCCATTTGTGAATTCAAAATTCCTCTCTTGTCTATAAGAAGTTGTTGATATGTTTGTCATCTTGAAAAACATGCCAATAATGAACATTATCAAGATAATCAACAATAACATTGATGTCCCTTGGAATCAATGACAAAGTATACTCAGTGAAGGTCTTGAGGATATCTAGCACTACATTTAGGTAAGCTCGCATTCTAGGATTCTCATCTCGATATTCCCCTTTGACTTTTGTTAGTACTAGCTCAGAGTCGCCATACACAAAAATTTTCTTGGCACCTAACTTCTTGAGTATTTTCAAGCTAGCTATGAAAGCCTCATACTCTGCTTCATTGTTCGAACAGTCGAATGCCAACTTGTAAGAGGACATTAGAACATTAGGAGGAATTTTAAGTGACTAATTTATAGGGCTGTGAATCCACACTCCAATTCCAGCCCCTTCCTTTCCCAAGGATCCATCGAAGTCCATGGTCCACAAACTACTTTCTTCATTAGGAAGCTGCAAATCGGATGATTGAACTTTACTTTCTACTTGAGAGAGTTTTTTTGTACCAAAAATTTATGTACCTTTCAATTTTTCATATCTTTTTTGGGTTGATGCACTTGGTTCCAAACTACTTAGTATCTTTCCTTGATTTTCTACTTTTGCAATTTCTAAAAAAAAATTTGAAACTCAGAATTTTCTGAATTTGAAAACTTAGAATTTTATGTTTTATCTTCAATCAAACTTTATGAAATGTTGAAAATTCATCATTTAATAATATAAATGACTCTAAATATGTGTGAACAACATGTATGGGATGATTATTAGGCTTTTATCTACTACTGATCATGTACTTCATTTTACTTTCCTGTTATAGTTTTATGTGTTTCCCAAAGACGAGAATTGTAGCATATGAAAAGTCAAGATGCAACGTACCTCTAAGATTTTCTCCCCATGACTGAGAGAGAAAAATTCCATATTTGGGAGGAATATCAGCCACAACAACATCCATAAGGACATTCGTGGCTGGGATTTTCTCTAAAGACACCGCTATTTCCTTAATAAGGCCAAGACATTTCACCCTCCCTGAATCAAATGAATAAAGATCATGGTAAGGTATTGTGATATCCAAGCCTAATCTGTTCGTAATGGCCTTGGGCATGAGGTTATGAGAGGCTCGGGAATCAAGCATGGCATTATGGAGGATAAAATCATGGATTTTGAGGTTTAGATAAAATGGAGGGACCTCACTATCTTCTAAATCACCATCAACAGCAGGAACAAATAGAAGTTTTGGGTGATCATCGCTCACATTAACCATGTTGGACATATGATCCACCCTAATAAACTTGGCTACTTGAAACTTATATTGGTCATTCTTGACTATATCATTTAGAGGAATGGAAACTTTCAATTTTTCGATTTCATTTTCAAGACTAAAAAGAGAAAAATGGTTTTCTACCTCTTTCATTGGTGCATCTTTCTTCTCAGGTTGATCTTTGTGTGAAGTTTCCTTCTTCTGTCCTCCATATGGTGTTTCTTTATCCTTCTTCTGACCGCTAGTGGAAGCTTCATTTCCTTTAGCATGGTAAATAACAATATGTCCTTTGTATTTTCTTTGATTTGGAGTGGTGGTTTCTTTATGATGAGCATCTACTTGAGAATTTTGTTTTTTCTAATTGGAGGTTATGTGGACATTCCTATTCCTCAAACCATACTGCCTTTGTAATTGAGTAAGATAATTTTGATATCCCCTATGATAATCTTCAGTCTATATTGATAGCATGCCATCATTTGAAAAAATGTATTTATGATCGTCCGATGCATAAATTTTTGTAGAAAATTGGTCTTCTTTAGTGAGGAAAATAGGTTGCTGATTTTCCTCAAATAAAGGATTCTTGCCAGAAATTTCTTCATCATCTTCTTCATCGATACCTTCAATGTAGTTCTGTTGAAATGGAGTTTGAATTTTTTGTTGACTTTGTGGATCTTGACCCCTCTGTTCCCTTTGCTTGATCCTTTACCGAGGTTGCTAATTTTGACCCCTGAAATTGGGATTTCTAATAGAAGGTTCAAATTTTCTATTAGCGATGGACATTTTGTCAATCATCTCCTCCATGGTTTTGATAAAGGTGTCTCATTTTCCTTCTGATGAAATAGATGTTTCCTCTTTGATGGTAACAATTTTCTGTGATTTGATTTTTGACTTCTTGATGATCAAATTAGTTGCCATGCTTACTGCATTTCTCTGCATTTCTTCAAGATTTGACAGGTTTCTTTCCCTCGGCTAATAAGCCATGTCAGGATTGAAACCATCAGGATAGTGAAGTAGAGCAAGGCCTGGAGAAGGCTTGATATTTTCAGTAACTGAATCATAGATTTTCTTGAATCTAGTTGTAAAGTCTTGGATAGACTCATTGGAATTCCTTTTCAAGGCATTATATTCAGCTAGGATTTGCAATGGATTCTTCTTCTCCTCCCATTTTTTCACGAACAATTCAATCAACTATTGTGAAGTAGCTACTGAACCAGCTGTGAGAGAACGGAACAATTTCTTAACTTCTCCTAAGAAACTCTGTGCAATGATGCACTTCTTGGCATCATCATTGTCAATCTCTTCAAGATCTATGAAATCAACCACTTTGACAATGTGTTGGTAAGCAGTGACCTCTAATGTTCCATCAAAAGGGTGCAATCTTTTACCATAATTCTGAGGTAGTGCAATGAGTTGTTTGGGTAAAATCGGTGGAGCAAATCTGGACATGATTAATGGAGGGGGTTGTGAAGGTGCTGATGGAGTGAAAATTTGCAGAGGTAGTGATGTAATGAAAGGAAGAGATGATGATGTAGTTGTATGATAAGATTTAATGATAGGTGATGAAGAAAAATATTGCCGCTAATATTGGAAATAAGATTTTTCAGAATTTTCTTGAAATTTATCCACCAAGCCATTAAATTTGTGGAAATTAGACTAGACTTCACTATCAACCTTAGAATAAGAAGACTCAGAAAATGGTACAAAGGTCTCAAAATCAATAGGATCAAAGATAGTTTCTTAAAGAAAGGTTTCAAACTTAGACCTGAACAAATATGTTTCAAATTTTGAAATATAGGACTAATGTTGTGAAGAAAATTTCGTAGGCAAGGAATTTAATTTGAGAAGTGAAGGAATATCTCTTCCAAATTTATGAGACTTGGTTTTTTGCTTTCTTAAAATACTCTGAGGGTCATTTACAATTGGTGAGGGATTTGGATCTGGATTTGACCTAGTATGTCTTTTATGAGCCAACTTAGATAGGAATTTGAACGTTGGCTCAAATTTAAGAAATCAACATGTTTTGAATGCTAGAACTTGTCTCTCACAAGTATAACATTCAGAGGACTAAATAAATGTTCACGAGGATGTTTTTTTAATCGTTCCCTAGAAACGACACCAAGAATTTTATCATTTCCCTCAACTTCCCAAGGCTAAGAGTGGGATTGAAGGAAGGTAACCACAGACCAACCTTTAGGTCAGGTAGCTAGTCCTACTAGGACTAGAGAGGGCTCTCTCAATGTCACTTTGCAGTCAATTAAATGACTGAATATCTATTGATCTTATGCTAGGTATATGAACTTAGTAAATAGGGTTTTTTTGTTTGGTGTTTCTGTGTTGGATAGGAATGATAGTTAGGAGATTAGGTCTAGAATTTGAGGTTTGAATTAAAGATCAATTTGCAGAGAATATGGATGAGGAAAGTTAGGTAGCTTGAAATAATGTTTGGTTTATCATTATGTATAGGCTGAAATGATGGAAAATATGAATGAGCACTGAGGTGAATTCATTCATTTATAAGAACATAACATATAATGTAAAATATTGCTAAAACAAAGCATGAAAAGGCATGTTTTCTACTTATAAACTGAAAATATAATATGCATGTATATGAAAGTGGGAAGAATATCATTCAACATGATAATATGCATGTACAGAGAAAGAACAAATACTCCAATTCATACCACAGGATTCTCAACACAACTTCTGCAACACTGTCTTTAATTTCATTCCAAAATGCTTTTACAATAGCTCCACTGCAAGACTATCCAACACAAGAAAAGACTAAAGAGGGTCTACTTATATAAAATATGCACCATGACACCTCATAGGGTCGAAATACCATCCACAATTCATCATAAATACATGAGATGAGTCACTTCCTAGAATTTAGGGAGGTTAGAAACCATTCCCTCAAATTCAGCTATAGACTAAGAGTGTTTGTCCCCCACATTAAATTACATGTCTCCTCATGATAAGAGGTAAAAACCAACTCAATTACTCCAATTACAGCTCAAAGGATAGAAAAACCTCAAATTATGACTTTTTTCGGGCTTGACAAGTGTCCTTGGGATCTTGTGAAGATGTGTAATACTTTTTACAAATACGTAACAGAATTTTACAGATACGTAACACTTTTTTGCAGCTTATTTTGAGGGACTTTTAGGACTCCAAATCCAAATATGAAAGATAGGTCAACTAGCTCTGTGTGTCTAGTTTTCAAAACATATTTAATTTTTAATAATGACCCATGGAAAGGCCTCAAAAGGTTGATTCTCACAAGGTTACTCCAAATGTGTAACAAACTATCAAAAATACTGGCAGAAGCATAGAAAACTGGTGGATTTTTGGACTTTTCTTCCAAATCAAAGCTTTTCATGCAACAAGGGTTCCTGATATGTGATTTACTCATCAAAATAAATCCATCCATGTAAACCATTCATCATTTAGTTTCCCTATTAAAAATCATAACAACTTGGTGCTACGCATCTGTGAGGGCTAAATTTTCATTTTATTGCAAAAATCACTAAAAATACCAAAATTTCTCAAAAATTCTCCATATTTTTTTTTGGAGCCTGTGGATGATGTGCTAAAAAAATAATGAAGCTTCAAATAGAAAATCTAAACCATTCTTCTCCTTTAGCTTCATTTGATCCTCTTTGAGCTTCTTTTTCACTTGTTTAAGCTTGATTTGTGAATTTTTGTTAATGGTATTATAATGATTGGCCATATGCCTCTAAATATTTTTGTCTCTTTTGGATCTTTTCAAAAGCTTCTCCAAATTTTTATTCTCCCATCCTAACCATAGTTCTTTTTCTTGATTTATATCCATATCTATTAGCTCATCAAATGTCAATTGTTCAGGTGGATGAGTTGACTATCTTTCTAGCTCCAACACCTTCTTAAGGCCTCTTTTCTTTGGTCTTCTTGGCTATGTTTCAATCTACATGTCCTGCATTTGATCAACATCTATTACTTGCTTCCCTTTACCTTTGTCTTTCTCTAGGTCTGCCTTAGGTTTGTCTTGGAGGAGAAATTTTAGCATAAGCTGAAAATTTTCTTGTTGTAGGAATGTAATCTGATAATTTGCAATGGAGAAAATCTCTCTCAACTCTGCTATTTCTTTGTCTTTCTCCCTGATGATATTTTTAGCTGATTTAACTTCAACGTGCTCTGCCATTTCAACATCTAAGGGCATCTATTCATCATGTTGGTGCAATGGTGATTCAATCTGATGCATGAGTGTATGATCTCTATTTCTCTTTGCTCAAATATAGTGTTAAGTGTAGATACACTTTTGATGAATTTGGGAGAAAATACCTGTCTCTTCCCTTTCTCATAGATGTGAGTGAACTCAATAACCCTAGGAGCCTTTGAAATTTGAGTTTGCATGTTGGAAGAGCCAACCTCCATTGGTTGTGATGATATTGATGGTGATGGTGTGCTATGCATGACAAGAGGATTGTTGGTGGGTGTTGTTGTTACTTTTTCCATGAAAGTTTCCCAAGTCATGTTGATGGCTGAGAGATGATGTAAAACAATGGGTTTGATTAGACCATGGTGGGAAAGAGTTGGGTGATGATCTTTACTTCTACTTTGAACCTTATCAGTCATTCTAACCAAAGTTCTCTACAAGTAATATGGAAAATCAAGTGATTTAGTATAGGTAAAATGCATAAATAATATGGTATGGTACCTCTACAACCTGGAGAATATCCCTTCACAGGTGAAATATTTCATAATTAACCTCATCAAAGGAGCATATTTGTTAAGGAGATGCCTGAAAGGGATGATGTACTCACGGTTCTCTCTAGCATGAGGTTTGAGGAACAATTTATAATCTTCAAGATCGGTATCCATGCCCTTAAACAAATTTTGTCCATGACTTGGTATAGTTTTTGTTAAAGAAATCACATATGCTAATAAGTTGAACTCTACACCTGCAATAATGGCCTTTCCCATACTGAGACTTGTGGTAAATAATATTTTCAATTAGAGATTATAGCCTTCTTCCATGATTTTCTCACAAAATCTCAAACATCCAGTCCTCTAAAAGCAACCTTTGGGAAAAGGTGATACGTTAACTTCTTGCAAAGTAGAGGCTTCAAATCTGATGTGGTGCCCTCATTTTTGTATTTTTTTTTCACTTTCCATAATTTCTATGAAAGGGATGAAACCCTGGGTGTTTAAATGCAATGGGTATGTAGACTGTGAATTTGGAAAAACATAGTACAGGGATAGGGTAAGTTTGGAGGATGAGATGAAGGGTAATGAAACCAAGGAAAATTCCCAAAAAAATTCAAGAGGTAGAGTTGGATGTTGGCCTCAAAATACACGTGAAATTTGGTGAAATGTATGTAAATAAGGCGATCAAATTAGGAAAACAAGTGGATTTCCTAATTCTATAATAGAAAAATAGTACGAAATTAGGGTTTGATAGAAATGAAATGTAGGGAGAATGTGAATTGTATGGAATAAGAAAATATGGTCTAGGGAAGGTGTATGAGGGTATTAGATGGTAGGGTTATATGTTTAGTTCACTGAAAACATCCACTGGTAAGCAAGTGTGAACATGTAGTGGAAAAGGAGATAAGAAAGAAAACCAACACAGTGCTTGATAATTTGACTTGAGGAGGGTGTGAGGTGTTTACTTATAAGTGTGAGGAAGCTTTAAAAAATGATAGCAATGATCGTGGAGCTTGGAAGAATGTTTCGAGAGAAAAATACCAAAAACGCAAACCATTCCCAGATGCGTAACACACTTTCCAGATGAGTAACAAAACACTGCAAATGCGTAACAAAAGTGCCAGATGTGTAAAAAACTCTCCCATATGCGTAAAAAAAGTTCCACATGTGTAAAAAATTATCCCATATGCATAACAACAGTCTCTGTATGAGTCACACAATGGGATGAAAGTGTAGGGGATCGCATGGGAATGTAACAGTAAGCAGGATTTGGATCAGGCGGAAGGGAATGGGTTGCAGTAGGGGAGTGGAGGGAGGTATGTGGGAAAAATGGTGGGAAAATTGTTTTATTTATAATATTTAGGGGGGGGGGGGGGGTAGGAGTGGTAAGATTTTTTTTTATGGCGGGTGCGAAATGATGTTGTGTTGACACGTTGACGTGGGGCCAGCGGAAGAAAACCACCTTTACAGACCCTCCATGCCAGTAAAGGTAGGATAGTGAGAGAGGGGGGGGGGCAAGAGGCTTATTGATCGTTGATCTGATGGAGTGATAGATCAAGCAACTGGGAGGAGCTTGAGACTTAACCACAAGCAATAATTTTTTTTTTCATTTTCAAACCTTATGAATAGAGTGGAAAACTTTGTATAAAATGCATAATGCCTCCAAACTTTGGATAGAGACATAATAAACTGAAACATTAGGATATTAATGCATGTATTACAATGATTCTCAAACTTTGGATACAATTCACTTTCAACCCTTTTTGGAACAATTTGACAATGAAACAGGTTTTTAAATAATACTAAGTTTCTTACTTATTCTCCTAACTATGTTTACTCCCTTTAAAATATTGATTTGATGAAAATGAAGCCTCGTTCGCCTTCTTTGGTGAAATTTTTGGACATTTTAGTGGAAAAACAAGGAGATATAAATACAAACTTAGATGGAGATGAAATGACTGACCTAAGACTCTAAATTAAAATGAATGACATGACCTCTGAGATGATGATGTCCATGGATGGAATGAAGGGAGCAACAAGGGAGAAACATTTCTGACCTAGACCATATGCAGTGACCAAAATTTATTTGAAAATTTTGTTTGAAAAGAAAAATGTTTGACCTAGGACTACTAGAAAATAAACTGAAAGAGCATGTTTGATCACTGGACATATTGACTCTAACAATACCCATAATTTTATTCATTGTAAGGTAGCCAAGGAATTGAATTGATTCCTATACCCAACATCAGAGTGTCAAGTGATGGTTGCAAATTGAGGAACTATAAATTTCTCTTGAAAGTGCCATAATATCAAGCTAACCATGGGGGAATATGTATTGAATAGTCCAAGGCTTCCCATTCCAATGGGTGGTGCTGATTTTGTACTAGGAGTACAATGGTTACAATCTTTAGGGATGGTATATTTTAATTGTCAAGAAATTTTCTTGATTTTTTTTTGGAATGAAGGGAAGTTGAATTACGAGGTATCACAGGGAATTTGGGAGAGATAATAAGCTCTAATTTCATGAAAATATTCTGAAGAAAGAACATTGAGGCATAACTGCACAATTATAATCACTAGAATTCCCAACATCAAAATCATCTATTTCTCTAGATCTCCAAAAATGCTTGGATAATCATTCCATGGTGTTTGAAACACCCAAAGGACTCCCACTTATTCGTAATCATGATCACGATATTCATTTGATTCCAAGAAGTGTTCCTCCAAACATCATGCCTTATAAATATCATTATGTCCAAAAGAGCGACATTGAACGTATGATTGCAGAAATGCTAGAGGCTAGTATAATTCAGCCTAGTCAAACTTCTTTCTCTGCTCCAGTAGTATTGGTGCACAAGAAGGATGGATCATGTCACATGTGTCAGGATTAAAGGGAGCTCAATAATATCGCTATTTCCCATGCCTATGATTGATGAAGTATTGAATGAATTGCATGGAGAAATTTATTTCACTAATTTGGATCTTTGTTCAGGATATCATCAAATTAGAATGAAGATTTAAGACATTATGAAAACATCATTTCGAACTCATGAGGGCCATTATGAATTTTTGGTCATGCCTTTTGGCCATACCATCGTAGCTTCTACATTTCAAGGATCGATGAATTCAAATTTCAAACAATTCCTTCGAAAATTTGTGTTAGTATCTTTTTATGATATACTAATCTACGACGGGTCTTGGAAGGATCATATTCAACATGTTGAAAGGGTGCTCAAACTATTGGAGGAGAAATAATTATATGAAAAAACCTCCAAATGTTTCTTTGGAGTAAAAGAGGTGGAATATCTGGGTCATATTTTATCTCAGGAGGGTGTTAAGGTAGACCCTAAAAAAATTAAATCCATTAAGGAATGGAAATTCCCCCTAACCATAACATAGTTGCGATGATTTCTCGGGTTAACAGGGTATTATCTCAAGTTTGTTAATAATTATGGGAGAATAGAAACACCTATAATAACATTATTGAAGAAAGATGCATTTTCATGGACTCCTGAAGAAACTAAGGCATCTGAACATCTTAAAGAGGTAATGTGGCAAGCATCGGTGTTAGTTATGCCAGACTTCACAAAAACCTTTATTGTGGAATGTGATGCCTTGGGAAAGGGAATTGGTGTTGTTTTAATGCAAGAAGGAAGACCCATTTCTTTTGAAAGCCGTGCAATCAAAGGAAAGTATTTAAATAAAGCTATTTTTGAGAAGGAAATGTTGGCAATACTACATACACTAAAGAAATGGTGACCTTACCTAATGGGAAGACACTTCAAGTTAAAAACTGATCATGATAGTCTTAAATACTTTTTGGAACAAAGAATATCTTCATAATATCAGCAAAAATGGGTCACAAAGATGTTGGTTTATGACTTTGAAATCATCTACAAAAAAGGTAAGCTAAATGTTGTTGCAAATGCACTCTCAAGGAAGGATGAGGATGTGGAAGCATTTCTTTGTGTCATTTATATTATCCAACCAGATTGGATAACCGAAGCAAGGGAGGAATAAAAGAATGAAAAAGAAATGTGGACACATATTCAAAAGTTGTAGCAAGATCCTAGTACATCTGATACATTTAGTTGGAAAAATGATTCATTATGGTACAAAGATCACTTATATCTTTGAAAGAATTCTCGACTAAAAAAAAATACTATTTTGGAATTGCACACCTCTCCCTTAGGAGGACACTTGGGATGTTTAAAAACTTACCACAAGGTGAAGAAATATTTTTTTTGGGATGGCCTTAAATCTGATATTCAAAAGTTTGGGGTAGAATTTTTGGTTTGCTAGAAAAATAAAGTTGAGAGAATTAAGATCATGAGTCTGCTATAACCTTTAACCATTCCAAGTCAACGTTGGGAGGAGGTTTCAATGGATTTTATCATAGATTTAGCTAAGTCCGGAGGAAAGAGTGTCATCATGGTGGTAGTTGATAGACTTACCAAGTATGCACACTTTTGTGCATTATCTCATCCATTTAAAGCAAGTATAGTTTCTAGTGAATTTATGGAAACAATTCAAAAGCTACATGAAAACCCAAAGATTATTGTAAGTGATAGAGATCCCATTTTCACTAAAAAATTTTGGACGGAATTATTTTTTTGTTTAGGAACTCATCTAGCTCATAGCTCATCTTATCATCCTCAATTCGATGTGAAAACAGAGATAGTGAACAAATGTTTGGAAGGCTATCTTCTTTTCTTTGTATCTGATAAAAAAACATAATGGGTCAAGTGGTTATCTCTATTTTAATGGTGGTATAGCACTTCGTTCCACACTGTAGAAAAAATTACAACATTTATGGCACTTTATGGATATCATCCAATTTCCATCACATCATATTTAAGATAAAATTCTAAGGTTCGAGCAGTGGGATATCAGATCGAGCATCAACAAAAATTTCTCCAACTCTTTAAGGATAACCTAAATTTGGCACAGAATCGAATGAAACAACAAGCATATCATCATCACAACGAGAGAAGTTTTGATGTGGGCGACTGGATATTTTTACGGCTACAACCATACAAAAAATTTTCCCTCAATCAAGCTAAGAAGCATAATAAATTATAGCCAAAGTAATATGGTCCTTTCAAGGTGTTGAAAAATATTGGTATCATGGCATACAAATTGGAGCTTCTTGCATCTTCCCAAGTGCACCCAATTTTCCATGTTTCATGCTTAAAGAAGGTTCTATGTGACAAAATTCTAGTTCAAACAATATTTTAGAACTTGATGAGGAAGGAAAAATCACAATGGAACCTGAAGTCGTCTTGGAAACAAGAACTCGATTACTACGAAATCGATCAATTTCAGAGTATCTCATCAAGTGGAAGAAATCACCCACTCAAGGTTCCACATGGGAGGATGAGAATTTTATACAAAAGCATCCAAAACTACTCAAGCGTTGAGGAAAACACATTTTTGAAGGAGAGGGGCATGTTAGGTCCATATATTACTAGTATATTCCCTTATTTTTGTTAGTGTAGCCCCCTTATTTTTATTGTTGTACCCATGTAGTCCCCATATTGTTATTATTGCACCCAAAAATTCCCACTATTGTTATTGTTGTGCCCTTACATTATTATTGTTAGGCTAGGATTATATTGTGACCCCATGGACTCCTATATATATAAAGGAGGTTTTGTCATTTATATCATCCAAGAATTGTTCATTTATGTAATGTAAAGGAGGTTTGCCCCTTGAAGAGGCTGATTTCTAAGGTGTTGATCTATCTTTTCTTCTATTTTGTGAGTTGGTTTCATAAAATTATAAGATAAAATTATAAGGTTCAAGCAGTGGAAGATCAAATCAAGCATCAAAAACAAGTTCTCCAACTCTTAAAGGATAACCTAAATTTGGCACAGAATCGAATGAAATAACAAGCAGATCAACATCACAACAAGAGAAGTTTTGATGTAGGCATCTGGGTATTTTTACGACTACAACCATACAAAATAAATGTCCCCAAGCAAGCTAAGAAGGATATAAATTATCACCAAAGTACTATGGTCCTTACAAGGCGTTGAAAAATATTGGTACTATGGCATACAAATTTGAGCTCCCTACATCTTCCCGAGTGAACCCAGTTTTCCATGTTTCATGCTTAAATAAGGTTATATGATGACGGGGATACCCACAATCTCGTTTTTCTCTGAATTTTCAGTCTTTAGCTATGCATAATGCCTTCACATTTCATGGCTCAAACATTTCCCCAATCCAGGTAGTCTCACAACATTCTTTTAAGTTGGAAATTTTAACAAATAGATCTGTACGTTTTATATCTCAATCTGAGATTGAGATATTAAATTACATCCCTCTTATGTTTATAAGATACACCAATTAATTTCAAAAGCTCCCTTGAATGCCTCTGAGGTTACAACCCACTTTATACTTAATTGAACAATTGTCCAAACTTGGATATAAACCCTTTCACCATGAGATTTCTTCGTCTTAACATATGGTTATAAACCCATAGTCGCACCCTCGTATCCCAAGGTCCTTTCTTTGGTTTGCTTCACACACCAACCTTCAATAAAAACGCTCCTTGGCAATTAGATCTGAATGGTAAATTATATTTATTGTACATATATCAAACCCAACGTACTTGTCATTCACCTATTATATGGTACCTTACACCGTTCAGTAAATCGACATAATATATATTCCGCTTACCTTGTGTACCTATGCTCCCGTTCCATTATTAGATATCCAACCAAAGGTGTATCCACGACCTCTAAGACCAGGGTTATAAACGTTAATATAACGCCTCTGACTAGTTGGCATTTGAACCTCATGGCCATAGATTCGTCCCTCATATCAATTATTTAACAGATACTTACTAGCGCAACTGTTCATTTCATATTAAAGCCAACCATTCAACACACCTTCCGACCTTGGACTAAACCTCAACCATCGTATGGTTAATTGAATCCTCGATCCCACTACATATGGAACTTACCTTGTTTATCTGCAGAACAGATCCAACGATCCACGTCATGTCGTGCTCCAAGCATCAGATGAGCGATCATCAATAGATATCATGTGACCAACATGCGAGAGGGTTAATCCGCGATGTAAATGGTATTACAAAACCATTCAAATACACGTGTCCATCATCGGGTTATATCGCGTTCTTTTCCCCAATTCTACTTACCACCTCCAAACGTGTGCGATATCGCCGGTTTAATGGCTCAAAACCACCTTTACCGATTGTGCTCACGATTATGCCTTCTTCTCGCCTCAAGATTCCGCCTCCTCTGTTATATTTAATTTCGCCCTTTCACTTACACTCCCGATTCGATGCAAGATCCTTCACTGTGTGTTCTCTTAAAATCCATCTCCACCGCTATGAGGCTGTGGTTCCTGTCCAAACTCCGCCGGTGTTCACAACACTGTGTAACATATTAAAATCCACACGTGCATATTGGTTATTGGAGCCTCAACAATTATATATATATGGTATAAATACAAGTTAACCCATACTCCCACAGTTACTTATGATATCGATACGTTCGATCCCTTGGTTCTCAGGGCTTCTTTTATATTCTCGTTCACGGTTGCATTCAATAGAGGTATCACTCAAAAGGGTCCTTCCCTTCCACAAGGAATTCTTCTCATCTATCAGCGCTGTCAAGGGTATTAACATCAATTCCTCTAACTATATACAGAGCACAATTAATCCCAATTTGCAGAGTACACACTTATACATTCTTATATTCTCATTATGAATTTATGACACATTCACATAGAAAATGAGGGGATTCAAGCACTCTCATACAGAACTAAATCACGAATGCACAGGAAGTACTAAGCAGATTCTTTCATAACATATACATGGGTTACTTACAAAACTTTCTGCTCGGCTAGATCTTCAATCTGCCGGCCTCCTACCATCCTATGCAATTTTATGCAACGCTCTACGCAGGTCTCTCTAGCAGCTCTCCCCTATTATGCATGTAAGTCTTATTTTTATATAAAACCATGAATCGACTCAGCTCCTCTAACGCTCAAAACTCTTCATATCTCTAACTTTGATACTAACCCTCTGACAGATAGAGACGTACTGTCTCTTCCTATGCCCACTAATCATCCAAGCAGTTACATTTTCCTTTCTAATTAACTAAAATTACTCAATTATGAATATTTACATGGGGAAACAAAACATGAGACCCCTTTTTACATTTATTTATTGACAAAGGTTGTTTTGAGCCTAATATCCCTGCATCAGACTCCCCAGGTTAAAATAGTTCATGATCTCTTGATCATTGTTTTTATCTTTGTCTTCCTGGATCCCACACTTTATTATGCAACTGGTTATTTATTGCATCGTCCTTCTTTCGCATTCCTCCTGGCTTCCATATCTTGGTCTGCATCTTCACACTTGTTATGCCCTCACAGTCTGTGACTGTCTTCTTCTTGTTGCTGCTGATTTTCTACTTCCTTGATGTTGTCCTTTTCTGAGGCATATTCTGCATCAGTTTTCTTATAAATTCAATCTCTCTGTCTAATCTTTCCTCTGACTACTAGACACTTACTTCTGTTTGTTGTATTCTCATTTCTTCAATTATTACTGCTTCCCTACTTGCCACCCAATCATCCATACCCTCTCTACAACAATTAAAATTTTACTCCACTGCTGGCAACACTTAAGCTTGTTGCTCTAGCATTTCTCCCAGCAACACTTCAATCAGTTGCTACCCTGGCATTTCACTCTCTTCCCTGGATGTTTTTTGCAAATGTTCTCGCCATCTCCTTTGGCCAAAAAAATCTTCACTATGTTGCAACTGAGTTTCAACATCTTCTTCTTCTATCTTGGCAATCTTCAGCAATTGCCTCCCTTCTTCTTGAATGATTTTGCTAATCACCGCAAGTCTTTCGACCACTGAGATTCCATCTTCTATTAGAGTAAAACTATGATTTTCCATTGCTGTAGCAGCCCCAAAAGTCTACCCTACAGCCTTCTCTTTAACCTTCTCTTGGCTATTCAGACAAGCCAATTCTTCTCTGCTACCAATAGCAACCAACTCCTGTCCATGATACATGATTGTCTCATCTTCTCCCAGCTGCTCATCTTCTTTCTGAAATAGATCCTTTTCTTTATCATCTGTAGGAACAAAATGTTCATTCACAGGAGGCATGATAGCCTCACCTTCCTCCTTCTGCAACAGTCCATCACCTTCCAGAAAAATTTCAAAAGATAGATTGTTCTCTGTCATTCCTATAAACATAGCCAAATCATCAGTTCCAAAACCCCAAGACCCAATGTTCCCAACTAATGATTCAATCATCAATTATTTTCTATCTTCATCCCATTGTGTCTTCACATCCTACAATCCCCAAGTCTGAAATTGAGGTTTTCTCTTTTGTATTGAATCCTGTTGATTCAGCATACTCTCTAGCAGATCAATTTCTCCATTCCATGGTTTAAAATCTTCCACAGAATTCTCCTTCTCTTTCAATTGACTGCCCCATGCTGTCAACTTATCTCCATCATCAACGGGATCTGCATTCATCAAGAAATTGTTAGAATCAAACTCACAAGGCCTCAGTGCCTTTCTCTATTCTACCAGCATCTCAGTATTCTGTCCTACAATTCTCTTCTTTTCCATCAGCACATCAGTATGTTGATTCCATTTCTTCAAGCACTTCTCGAGACTATCAGTTAGCCTCTGCTCTGCATCATCCTCCTTAAGGATACCTCTTTGCTCTAGTTCAAAAAAATGAACTCTCCCATCTTCAATCATCTTTTTCCTTACCATCTGAACACCTTCCCTCTGTGGTTCTTTCCTCTGCTCCAGAACACTTGATTCATGCCACAATCTTGGCATCTCCTCTTCACTATCTTCTACTGTCACTATCTCCTCAGCTTTCATCATAATAGAATCCTGATTTCTCATCTCTGCAAAAACTTCAGCTACCTATCCATCACTCCTTACTTGGCCATTTAATAAAAGAATTTTTTCATTATCAACATTAATGACAAATCCACCATCATCAACCTCATTGAAACAATCTCTTCTATAAAATAAGGAATTAATGAATTCCTTCTGCTGCACTAACACAATCTGATCTTCATCTGAAAGATACTCATCATACCTTTCTTGGAAAAAGTCAGCTTCATTCATCATAGTTCCATCATATGAACTGCCTTCATTAACACCTGCATTCACACACAACTTGTCAGATGCAAAAACATAAGACCTCATGGTCTCATTTGATGATTTGATCACCAAATATTCCTGTTGTTCCAAGTCTTCCATGCTCTTCAGGGATTCTTCAATGGTCTACCCTACTTCAATTTCTTTACGTTGTCCAACTTCCATCTTTTGGCCAATATCATAAACTAAATCTCCTCTACTTCCAATATGTTGGAAAGCAGAATCTTTCTCCAACTATGCATGGACATCTTAAAAACATGTAGCTACTCCATTTTCTTCCTCAGTGACAAAATTAGCAGTTTGTTCTCTCTCACCTGCTATTCCTGCAAACATAAAAAATATGTCATATGTAAGGCTCTTGGACCCCTTGGTCCCACTTGAAGCTTCAGTCTCCAAGTCTGTCTCTAGATACTCAATTATTTTGAGCATTTCTTCCTTCTTCTGAGCATTTATCATCTACTCCTTCTTCCTTTGTGACCTCTGCCACTTTATCTTCTTCTTCATGATCCACCCAACTCTCTGTTTTTCCTCTATCATCCTCTCTAGCTCAATAAACTTCTTACAGATCTCAACCATCTCTTTCCAATATTCTTCATTAGTGAGTCTCTTCCTTATGCCATTTTCTTTGGCATATTCCCTCACTCTTCTGTTGTGGCTTCTCTCAGAACCTCTGCAATCTCTGAAATCTCTGCTATGGCTCTCAGTAGCCATTTTCTTCTCTATGAGTTCTTCACTCACAAGTTGCACTAAGCCTCTGCAACAGCAAACTCTCTTGCTGAAACTCACCTCACCAATCCCTTCCTTTGGATCTGGCTTTTGGCAAGTACTGGTCCCCTCTCTACTAGAACCTTCTGAGCACTCTCTTCTGCTCTCTAAGCTTCACTCTGCAACTTCTCTCAAGAACACCTATGTTCTTATTTCATCCAACCTCAGTTGGGAATATTTCAGGTTCTGCCACAGTCTTTCTGCACTCAGAATCCCTTGTTGGATTCTTCTATCACTGCTCTCAAGCTTGTGATCTGTTTCTGCTGATATCCCTCCTCAATTTCTTGCACCCTGAAATCTGCAAACAATACCTTCCAACCAGAGTTCAAATAAGGCTCATCATCTTACCTCTCAAGATTCCTGAATGATTTTGTTTCTTTTCTCACCTGCACTGCATTTCTACCTGTTGCAATCCTCAAGACTCCTGTCTTCAGCTCCAGATTTTGCTCTTCTGGAGACCTTCACTGCATGTCAAATCAAATCTACAAATTTTCTGTTAAACAAATTCTTAAAAACCCAACCTTTCCACTATTCAATACATGTGCCTTTCAGAAATAAATTTTCAAAGAGCTAATCAAATTATAGCTCTGATACCACATGATGATGGGGATACCCACAGTCCCGTTTTTCTCTGAATTTTCAATCTTTAGCTGTGCATAATTCCTTCACATTTCATGGCTCAAACATTTCCCCAATCTGGGCAGTCTCACAACATTCTTTTAAGCTGGCAATTTTAACAAATAGATCTGTACGTTTTATATCTCAATCTGAGATTGAGATATTAAATTACATCCCTCCTATGTTTATAAGATACAACACTTAATTTTGAAAGCTCCCTTGAATTCCTCTGAGGTTACAACCCACTTTATACTTAATTGAACAGTTGTCCAAACCTTGGATTTAAAACCTTTCACCATGAGATTTCTTCGCCTTAACATATGGTTATAAACCCATAGTCGCACCCTCGTATCCCAAGGTCCTTTCTTTGGTTTGCTTCACACACCAACCTTCAATAAAAATTCTCCTTGGCAATTAGATCTGAATGGTAAATTATATTTAATGTACATATATCAAACCCAACGTACTTGTCATTCACCTATTATATGGTACCTTACACCGTTCAGTGAATCGAGATAATATATATTCCACTTACCTTGTGTACCTATGCTCCCATTCCATTATTAGATATCCAACCAAAGGTGTATCCACGACCTCCAAGACCAGGGTTATAAATGTTAATATAACGCCTCTGACCAGTTGGCATTTGAACCTCATTGCCATAGATTCATCCCTCATATCAATTATTTAACAAATACTTACTAGTGCAACTGTTCATTTCATATTAAATCCGGTCATTCAACACACCTTCCGACCTTGGACTAAACCTCAACCATCGTATGGTTAATTGAACCCTCGATCCCACTACATATGGAACTTACCTTGTTTATCTGCAGAACGGATCCAACGATCCATGTCACGTCGCGCTCCAAGCATCAGATGAGCAATCATCAATGGATATCACGTGACCAACATGTGCGAGGGTTAATCCGCAATGTAAATGGTATTAAAAAACCATTCAAATACATGTGTCCATCGTCGGGTTATATCGCGTTCTTTTCCCCAATTCTACTTACCACCTCCAAACGTGCGCGATATCGCCGGTTTAATGGCTCAAAACCACCTTTACCGATTGTGCTCACGGTTTCGCCTTCTTCTCGCCTCAAGATTCCACCTCCTCTGTTATATTTAATTTCTCTTTTTCGCTTACACTCCCGATTCGATGCAAGATCCTTCACTGTGTGTTCTCTTAAAATCCATCTCCACCGCTATGAGGCTGTGGTTCCTGTCCAAACGCTGCTGGTGTTCACAACACTGTGTAACATATTAAAATCCATACGCACATATTGGTGATTAGAGCCTCAACAATTATATATATGATATAAATACAAGTTAATCCATACTCCCACAGTTACTTATGAGATTGATACGTTCAATCCCTTGGTTCCTGGGGCTTCTTTTATCTTCTCGTTCATAGTTGCATTCAACAGAGGTATCACTCAAAAGGGTCCTTCCCTTCCACGAGGACTTCCACTCGTCTATCAACGATGTCAATGGTATTAACATCGATTCCTCTTACTATATATAGAGCACAATTAATCCCAATTTGCAGAGTACACACATATACATTCTTATATTCTCATTATGAAGTTCTAGCACATTCACATAGAAATTGAGGGGATTCAAGCACTCTCATATAGAACTAAATCACGAATGCACAGGCAGTACTGAACAGATTATTTCATAACATATACATGGGTTACTTACAAAACTTTTTGCTTGGCCAGATCTTCAAACTTTCGGCCTCCTACCATCCTATGCAATTCTATGCAGCTCTCCCCTATTATGCCTGTAAGGCTTATTTTTATACAAAACCCTGAATCAACTCAGCTCCTCTAATGCTCAAAACTCTTCATATATCTAACTCTGAGACTAACCCTCTGATAGAAAGCGACGGATTGTCTCTTCCTATGCCCACTAATCATCCGGGCAGTTACATTTTCCTTTCTAATTAACTAAAATTACTCAATTATGAATATTTACATGGGGAAACAAAACATGAGACCCCCTTTTACATTTATTTATGGACAAAGTTTGTTTTGAGCCTAATTCCCCTGCATAATTATAGTTGACAAAATTCCATTTCAAACAATATTGCCAGAACTTGATGAGGAACGAAAAATCATATTGGAACCTGAATCAATCACGAAAAAAAGAACTCGACAGCTACGAAATCGATCAATTTCAGAGTATCTCATCAAGCGGAATAACTTACCCATTGAATATTCCAAATGGGAGGATGAGAATTTTATACAGAAGCATCCAAAACTACTCAAGCATTGAGGACAACACTTTTTTGAAGGAGAGGGCCATGTTAAGTCCCTATATTACTAGTGTAGTACCTTATTGTTGTTAGTGTAGCCCCCTTTGTAATGTTCCAAATGGGGAAAAAAAGGCATAGTAGGGAATATCTTAAGATATTCATCTATGGATTCATAGTAGTATAGAGACACACCAGAAATTATAAACTAGAGATAGACTGGTAGGGCATTTACTGGTTATATCACCTCTAAAGAGAGGGTGAAAACCAGAGGCTTCCTAGTCCGTTCTAGACTCTATCTATAGAAAGCTGATGAAACACAAATATTAGGGATTTATCACTCTCCCTTGGATTTTAATGCCCTTGGGATCCTTAGATCAGAAGATCTAATATTAGGACCCAGAAGAGGAGAAAAAACCAAATAAGTTAGGAGTGATGAAAATCCCAGATCAAGAAAATCCACAAGGGGCTTAATTAGAACGATGTATAAGTAGATCAGTGTGGAAATAGTGTATACCAAGGCTGAGTTCCCCCATATTAGGCTATGTAGACTTATGGATCGAATTCCAACAAAAAAAATCAGCTGAAAGGCATTAAACAGATCTCCCACGAAGAAGACTAGTTAGAAATCATCCAAAGGGAAGGGTTGCAGTAACTTCAAACACTGTATTGGATTATCAGTGAGATAAAATCTCTGATATAGGTCTTAAAACACTTCAGCAGCAAATATATATGCAACGACAAGAAATAAGGTTAATTCTCTTCACAAGGATGGGGGAAAAGCAGTGATTTTGACCCCAAAATGCATAAATTCATAGATCTGCATAAAAAAAGATGAAGGGGATGGTTTTATATGTTATCTTAGGTCATGAGGGACCTATGATCCGAATTAGGGCTCAAAAAAATAATCCTATCTTAGATAAACAGTTTCTCCTTCTCAAACTAGGCTTAAAAACCCTGATTCCCCATGACTTACTTACTGCAAAGTTTTATTGAAGATGAGAGCGTACTTGGCTGAATATTTTAGCTGCTATAGGGTCTGAAAATTTATGAATCAGATAAGATACATTTCCCATACAATTTACGTGAAAAGACAGATAATTTAATGAAGAAATCCCTTAGAAAAGGGGGCTGCAACAATGTATTGAACTGCAACAAGAAGGTACAACGTTATTTTTCAGATGATTCAGCTGCTGTAAATTATGCTTCATATATATTCCAAATACATATGTAAAACATCAGATCTAATATAGATCTGGAAGCTATAATACTTTAAGAACAATATCCCTTTGGAATTACATCAAAATATTACATGAATAGTCGTAGATCTGAAGATAAAATTTATTACTAAAGAGATCAGATCCACGGAGACATGGATCAGCCACCCAATCCATGGATCACCAAGGGAAGGCAAGCCTAACACCAAGATATCTTCTCCAATCTGATTATTAAGTTGAAACAAGAAACCCTTTTACACAAATAACGCAGTATTAAGAAGGAACTACGATGTGGCTTAGATCCACTGAATAAAATACAAGGAAATGAAGATCTGAAACAAAAAGTGGAGAAACACTCTCCTTGGATGTTAAATAACACACTCCAAGATCAGAGGCCCTCAATACAAGCTAGATCTAAGCAGATCTAGAACACCACTTGCTACAAATGACAGCAGCTGCAGAACCCTCAATGGGCCAGTGTTGCTCATGAATAGTAGAGCTTGGTCTCAAACAAGATAGTAGCCAAATTCAGCAAAGAACTCCTCCAATGATCCTCAAGGGAAGAGATAAAACCCCTAAAGAGGAATTCCAATCACAATCCTCCACTAAACAGCAGAGAATGGTATTTGTCTAAGCAGACAAATACTTCAGAGATATAATTCATCAACAACCTCCTCATGTTGCTCTCCTCCTTCTTTTATAACACGAGAAAGCCCTTGCAAACCGTAAAACACTTTGATGAGTCACCCCTCTTCACATTAGAGGCTCCCTTCTAGAACTGCATAGTCCCTCTTGGAGATGCATTGAACCTAGACAACGCAGTTGATTTGGTCAAGGTGGACCCAATATTTGGCTAAAACCTCTTTAACACTTGCAAGTGATTATTTACATAGCCCAGATTTGTCTTTTTTCACATGGGCATTGATTTATTAGGAGTTTTAAATGTCCTCCTTTATTCATTTATTCATAAAACATAAATTAAATCAAAATTTAATGTCTCCTCTTAGCTAAGGCTAAGTAGGAATATTACACCCTTATTGTTATTGTTGTACCCTTGTAGTCCCCATATTTTTATTGTTGTTCCCTTACATTATTATTGTTAGGTCAGCTAGGATTATATTGTGATCCCATGGGCTCTTATATATAGAAAGGAGGTTTTTTCATTTGTATCATCTAATAATTTTTCATTTATGTAATGTAAAGGAGGTTTCCCCCTCGAAGAGGTTGATTTCTAAGGTGTTGATCTATATTTTCTTCTATTTTGTGAGCTGGTTTCATAACATTCTAAGAGAAAATTATAAGTTTCAAGCAGTGGAAGAGTCCAATCTCGTGAGGACACATGGTGTGCTGGTATTGGTTAGAGGATTCGTGATTTGGGCCAATCTCAGGCCACCATGTGGTCCAATCAGAGGGAACCATGTGGCCTTGGAATGGTGCCAAAATTTTATTGTGTTAACCTAAAAAAACCATGGGGTTTGACTCCATGACATCCCAATCACGCAATAGACATCCTACCAACCAGTCTACATGATGGTTCTTGTTAACTAAGGTGAGCGATTTATATTTATTGTGGTATGGTCTGATGGTTAGGGGAAAGAGTCGGGCCGATGAGTGCTCTCGACCGACCTAGGCACAAATTCTATGATACAAAATGTGAATGTTGATGGAACATGAGTATGGAGGTGGGCATGTGGTACCCTGCTCATGCCCAAAGTACAACGATCCCAGGCCATATGACAGCTCACAAAACCATTGACATAGGAATTGGATAAGGGTGTGGAGGTTGGACCAACAACCCACGGTTATGTAGGATGCCAAATGATTGTTGATGTAATGAATGGATGGCTTGGGGCACATGGCATACCTCTTGGCCTATGGATCGAGGGTATATGGTATCACGCAAAAACTAGGGTCGTAAGGATCGACGGGGCCATTGGGCCATTAAAAAAAATTGTCTTATATTTAATACAACAAAAGAAACCACCATCAAGAATCAGGGATCAAACTAGAGACCTACAGGTTTTGAACTAAGCACCCAACCAATAGACTAGATGGCCATTTTATTTCCCAATTGGGAGAACCAAATGATTTTTCAAAGTGTTTTGAAGAAGGAGGCCTATCTTGGTCATTTTTCAACCTTTTTGAGCCCAAGAAGAGCCTATACAAGGGTTTTGGGGAATTCTAGATGAAATGGAAGTGTTATTTTTGCAAATTGAGAGTTGTATGTTGATTTATTTGAGCATTTGAGCATATTAAAAAAAATCCACCATTGGAATCTAGACCCAGAGACATAACCCAAGAGGGGTGAACTCCATTATCAATTTTTTGTGTTTTATGCTACATGTTGTCCATTCTATTTGTTAAAAATTCTGAAAAAATCCCTTTAGTTTGTGTGCTTTTGCAATCACAATCCATTTCCTAAAATACATAAAATAGCTTGAAAATCATTTCATGAAATCTTCAATTTCTAATTTTGGATCTATCACAACATGACATAAATAATAAGGAATATAAAATTTGAAATTAGTCAAAATAGATAAAAAATCACAATGCAACATAATTATTTGGAACATATGAGAATTAAACATAACCCTTACAAAATAGATTGATGTGAAAAAAATCATTAATGGACATTCTGATGTGATACAATTGTTAAGGTAGATACCAATTTAGGACAAGTCAATCAACATAAATGTCATAATTTAACTTATATATAGTAAATCTTCATGAACAATGGTAATATAGTCACCCATGGCCAAGCATAGGAAATCATGGAAAACCATCATCAACCTAAGGGACACATGAAAATGTTAATATAAACCTTACAACATAACCTAATCATTCAGTAATATCACAATGTGACATAGCCAATGATTAACATAACATTCCCTTATATTCTAACCAAGATGAACATCACAATGTATCATGACCATTCATAAACATATCACTCAAATATAACCCTTCAAGAATGTCATAAGATTTTAAATACCATAATGAACATCACAATGTGTCATAACCATAGACAAAATTTTCAATCCAACAAAACATAATAGAGATGAATTTTCTTAAGCTGTTAATTATCAAAGGAGAACACCATAATTCAACATGTAATCCTTCATTAATGTCACAAGATGACATAACCCTAAATGGATGTCATAATGTGTCAAAATTCAACCATAATCCCTTAATAACTATTGCAAACCAACATCATGCTTGTCAAACATCTCAATGTGACACAAAAAAACATAGCCCTTCATGAAAAATTCAATGTGATGAACATAACCTAGTACTGCAATGTGACAAACATAATCAAATGTTTCATTGTCACAAACAACATGTCATTGGAATCCAACCTAACCAACCATCAAAAAAGATTATAATGTGATTAAAGTCAATTTCATTTAGCCATGTTCATATTAAACCATGGAAAAATAAATACAACCATGATTAACATCAATCAACCACGATATACTTTTCCATATTGAATAACCTTTGAGGAACTTTACAACCTAACAAAACCCCTAAGGATCATCACATGCAATTTAACCTTTAATGAAGAAAACAATTTGACATTAGTCAATCAAGATAAATGTTGTAATGTGACACAAACCAACATAACCTATCACAAACATCATAATATAATGAACATCATTGAACATTGTGGTGTAATGAACATTCTTAATATTACATATTATGAACACTATTGAAAATGAGAATGTGGCTAAATTTAGATAATGTGGTTGAATTTATATAGTTAACCATAGTAAGGTATAACCAACAATGGTACACTAATCCTCCCCACACATATGGGACATCAACTAGAAACAACCACATAAGTAAAACTAGTTTATATATTTTAATAAACAACAATTCACACCCTTCAGTAACGGATGACACTCATTAATTGACCACTATCATTGATCAGTTAACCAATTGATTGAGAATGTGATGAATTTAGAAATTCTCAACATCACATTGTGAAAAACATTATTAACATTGAATTGCTTATAAAAACCATCTCATCCATGCTCAATCTCAATAATAGTTAATCATAGTCACCCATGGTCATGGTATGGTCAACTATGGTGAACCATAGAAATAGTCAAGGTCAACCATGGTAAACCATAGACATGGTTAAGGTCAAGCATAGTAAAACATAGAAATGGTCATGGTCAGTAATCATCAACCATATATATTGAAATAGTGTGACAAACATTCTTGACATAACAATGCAACAAATAGAAACCAAAATCTATGGTTATCTATAGTCAACCATACAAATCCTGTGCTCTCTATTTTACTCAATGGATCCCTGAATCGAACATTTAACCATAATAAAACATAGCCAATTATTATAACACATGGTTAACCATATTTAAAATGTTTATCCAAATTCAACCATGGCTAATAATGATTTAGCATAGGCAACCATTGTCAATGATGGTCACTCGAATTCAACCATGGTCCACCTTGTTCAACCATAGACAACCATGGTCATCTATAGAGAACCATAGTCAATAATAGTCAACATGGTCAGTGAAAGTCAAAGGAGGTCAACAAAATCAAACCCTAGTGAAACATCACATTGAAACCTAACCCCAAAGGAATTTGAAGGTGAAAAAACCTTTCATGAATGTTACAATGTGATATAAAATTAAGGAATGAAGTAATTTTGTTATGAAACCAACTTCAAAAATAGAAGAAAAGAGAGATCAACGCATTAGAAATCAGCCACTTCGAGGGGGAAACCTCCAATACATTACATTAATGAACAATTATTGGATGATACAAATGACAAAAACTCCTTTCTATATATTGGAGTACATGGGGCCACAATGTAATCCTAGCTGACCTAACAATAATAATTGAAGGGCACAATAATAACAATATGGGGGTTACAGGGGTACAACAATAATAATAAGGGGGCTACACTAACAAAAATAAGGGACTATACTAGTAATATAGGGACCTAACAAGCTCCTCTCCTTCAAAAAGTGTTTTTCTCAATGCTTGAGTAGCTCCGGGTGCTTTTGTATGAAATTCTCATCCTCCCATATAGAATCTTTAGTGGGTAAGTTCTTCCATTTGATGAGATACACTGAAATTGATCGATTTCATAGTTGTCGAGTCTTGTTTCCGTGACTGCTTCAGGTTCCAATATGGTTTTTCCTCCCTCATCAAGTTCTGGAAATATTGTTTGAACTAGAAGTTTGTCCCCTATAACCTTTTTTTAAGCATGAAACATGGAAAATTGGATGCACTCGCGAAGAAGCAGGAAGCTCCAATTTGTACGCCATAGTACCAATCTTTTCCAAAACCTTGTAAGGACCATAGTACTTTGGCGATATTTTATTATCCTTCTTAGCTTGCTTGAGGGACATTTGTTTGTATGGTTGTAGATGAAAAAATACCCAGTCTCCCACATCAAAACTTCTCTCACTGCGATGTTGGTCTGCTTGTTGTTTCATTCAATTTTGTGCCAAATTTAGGTTCTCCTTTAAGAGTTGGAGAACTTCTTGTTGATGCTCGATGTGATCCTCCACTAATTTAACCCTATAATTTCCCCTTAAAGAAGATGTGATGGATGGTGGATGATATCCATAAAGTGCCATAAATGGGGACACTTTTGCTACAGTATGGAAGGAAGTGTTATACCACCATTTAGCGAGAGGTAACCACTTGACCCATTATGCTTGCTTATCAGATACAAAACAACGAAGATATCCTTCCAAACATTTATTCACTATCTCTGTTTGACCATCGGATTGAGGATGATAAGATGAGCTATGAGCTAGCTGAGTACCCAAACAAGAAAATAATTTTTTCCAAAAATTTCTGTCACTTACAATAATCTTCAGGTTTCCATGTAGCTTTTGAATTGTTTCCATAAATGCAGTAGCAACTGTACTTGGTTTAAATGGATGAGATAATGCACAAAAGTGTGCATACTTTGTAATTCTATCAAATACCACAATGATGACACTCCTTCCTTAAGACTTAGGTAAACCTGTGATGAAATCCATTGAAATCTCCCCCCAATGTTTACTTGGAATGGATAAAGGTTGTAGAAGACTCGAGGTCTTAATTGTCTCCACTTTATTTTTCTGGCAAACCAAACATTTTGCCACAAACTTTTGAATATCAGATTTAAGGCTATCCCAAAAAAATTCTTTCTTCACCCTGTGGTAAGTTTTTAAAAATCCCGAATGTCCTCCTAAAGGAGAAGTGTGCAATTCCAGAAGAATCTTTTGTTTTAGTTGGGAATTCTTACAAAGATATAAGCGATCTTTGTACCATAAGGAATCATTTTTCCAACTAAATGTATCAGATGTACTAGGATCTTGCTGCAAATTTTTGAATGAGTGTCCATACATCTTTGTCCTTCTTCCATTCATCTCTTGCTTCGGTTATCCAACTGCCAGAACAATGTACAAAGCAATGCTTCCACCTCTTCATCCTTTACTGAGAGTGCATAGAGTGCACCCGCAACAACATTTAGCTCATTTTTTGTAGATGATTTCATAGTCACAACTCAAAGATTGTAACCATTTTGCTACAAAGCCTTTCCATACATATCTTTGTTCCAAAAAGTGTTTAAGCATCATCATGACTCAATTTTCATTCTCAATCGTCTTCCCATTAGGTAAGGTCTCCATTTCTTTAGTGCATGTAGTATTTCCAACATTTCCTTCTCATAAATAGCCTTTTATAAATACTTTCCTTTGATTGAACGACTTTCAAAAGCAATGGGTCTTCCTTCTTGCATTAAAACAACACCAATTCCATTTCCTGAGGCATCACATTCCACAATAAAGGTTTTTGTGAAGTATGGTGTAGCTAAGACTGGTTCTTGATACATTTCCTCTTAAGATGTTCAAAGGCTCTAATGTCAGAGTCCATGAAAATGCATATTTTCCAATATGTTGTTATGTTATTCATTATTCTAACAAACTTTACATATGTCTCAAGTGTTAACTCAGAAATCAGTAAATCGCTTATATGTTCTAGTACTTCTGTTCCTTAATGGCTTTAATTTCCATAGGCTCACCTTCCAACACCTCATAAGATAAACATATATCTGTATCACTTATCCACCTCTGTATCTAAAACATGTCATTTGGATGTTTTTTCATATAATTGTTTCTCCTCCAATATTGTTTGAGCACTGCCAACATGTTGAACACATCCTTCCACACCCTAGGATAGTATATCATCAAAAAATACTAGCACAAATTTTCTATAGTGTTTGAAAAGGAATCAAACCCTAAAATGTAGAAGGTGCATTGGTAAAATGTATGCATGACTAAAATTTCAATGACCCTCATGAGTTCGAAATGTTGTTTTCAGAATATCTTCAGTCTTCATTCTAATTTGATGATATCCTAAACAAAGATCCAACTTGGTAAAATAAATTTCTCCATGTAATTCATCCAATAATTCATCAATCACAGGAATGGGAATTTTATATTTAATAGTGAGCTTATTGAGCTACCTATAATCCAAACACATGCACCATGATCCATCTTTCTTGTGCACCAATACTACTGGAGCAGAGAAAGAACTTTGACTAGGTTGAATTATACGAACCTCTAACATTTCTGTAATCATATGTTTAATTTCGCTCTTTTCAACATAAGGATATCTATAAGGCCTGATGTTTGAAGGAACACTTCCTGGAATCAAATGAATAGCATGATCATGATCACAAATATGTGGGAGTCCTTTGGGAGTATCAAACACCTTGGAATGATTGTCCAAGACTTTTTGGATATCTGGAGAAATAGATGATTTTGATGTTGGAGCTTCCAGTGAGCATAATTGTGCAAGTATGCCCCGCTTTTATTTCTTCATAATATTTGTCATGACATTAGAGCTTATTATATTTCCTGGCTTCCCTGCGATACCATGTAATTCGATTTCCTTTCCTTCTCAAAAAAATTTCAAGAAAATATCTTGAAAATTAAAAGTTACCATCCCCAAAGATTATAATCATTGTACTCCTAGTACAACATCAACACCTCCCATTGGGATGGAAAGAGTTGGACTATTCAATACATATTCCCCCATGGCTAGCTTGATATTATGGCATTTTACAGAGCAATTTATAGTTCCTTCGTTCGTAACCATCACTTGACATTCGGGTGCTGGGTATAGGAAACAATTCAATTCCTTGGCTACCTTACAATGAATAAAATTATGGGTACTACTTGAATCAATCAACACTATTACCTTTTTCCTCTTGATATTTCCTTCTATCTTAAGAGTTTGAGGAGTGGTAATTCATGCCAATGCATTACATGATATGGTCAGACTCATTTCTTCTTCTTATAGGGTTTCTTCCTGGTGTATATCCTCTACTTTTGAAGTTTCTTCTTCATTTTCTTCCTCCTCTTCACAATCTATGTAAAATAATTTCTTCTCAACGCACTTATGACCTTTAGTGTATTTGCTATCACAACTGTAACAAAGCCCTTTTGCTCTTTTTCTTCCAATTGTTGTGGTTTCAACCTTGTAGGTTGTGGAAGTCTAGGAGTAGCAACACTTCCATCTTTATAGATGTGAGTAGTAGGCTTCCTTGTCGCCATAATTTTACATTCAATTTTTCTTACCAACCTGAATGCCTTCTCCAATGACCAGCTCCCCAAAGTTTAACTTCTATATTTTGGATAGTCATCTCAAAGTCTTACTTCATCTATTCTATGTTCTCCGGAATAATAAGAATCTTTATATTAATTTCTTTAAAGTCTTAAATGTCTTTAGTTCCGAACTTTTTTTAAATTTATCAATCGGGCTAAAGAAGGTGTTGTTTCTAGATCTCATAATGTAATCATTTCTCCAGAAAATTTTACCATATTACCATGAGAGAAATCCATTGATAACATACAAATGTATTTTGCTCTGTGTCACAAATGTAACCTACATTCTTGTGTATTGCATTGATTATGAATTTCTCCATCTGTAGTATCCATGTTACAGGATCCTTGCCATCAAAATTCCTCATATCCATCTTTGGAATATGGTGGTTCTTCCATCCAACATTAGAGTTTATTAAATCACGATTAACATTTATTTTGTTCTCATCATGAGTTTTCTCTACTATCTTTTCGCCATTAGGAAACATTTCTTGTATCAACTTTTTCAAACCTTCCATGTCTGATTTTAGATCATTCTTCATGTTTTCCATGTTGTCTTTCATTTTTTCTTCCATGTCATCCATATTAGCTTCCATGCCAGCTTCCATGCCATCCATATTAGCTTCCACGCCTTTCTTCAAACCATCCATCTTCGCTTCCACGCCTATCTTCAAATCTTCCATTTCATTTTTTGTTGCTCTTTGCAAGATCAAAAATTTGGTGCACTTGCTCTTGTAATTTTGATAGATCATGTTGCAATTATTCATCTTCATGAGTCATAGTAGAGTATTCTGAGGGATTAATGGATCTTGTATTATTTTTAGGAGGCATTTCAGAACCCAATACTAAAATATATGCTCAATAGGCCCTTGGAATCACTTGAAACTGATTTTTTTTTACACAAGACTTATGTAATTCAGAAAAAAAATACACACCTTTTTCTTTCTTTTGAGGAGATCGATATTGAAAATGAATTATCTGTGATTTCAGATCTTCAATATCTAAAATTTTGTCATGCAGTAGCCCTCTGAAATCTCTTTCCAATGCCACATGTCTGACCTGATTTGGATTCTTGAAGACAAAGTTGTACCCAATATCCTACGATGACCTAATTATGGAATAGTTCAGTAGAGCGAACTTGTACGACTTGCCACATGTCATTGTTTCGTCCTTGTTATTTGAAATTGATAGATAAAAAACTACAATCCGTGCGCTTACAGCCAAGTTTTACAGAATTCCAATCCGATGCTCAGAGAGAGAGTTATGAAGATTTTCCCACGATCACCTCTTTGAGATGAAATTCAGGAGCCTGAAAAAGACCTAACTTCCACAGACCATATCTCTAAAAATATTGCGAACCAAGATCTGAAATTGGTTGAGGATGTTCCTCACGATTTCAGCTTCGCACTCTAAAAATTTCAGCTTCTGAAACTTCGCAGAAAATAATTTATAGCGAACATTCCACGATGACCTGTTTGGAGCAGCGAAACCCTAGAATCCAAAGCTCTGACACCAAATGTTATGAAACTGGCTCCAAAAATAGAAGAAAAGAGAGATCAAAGCCTTAGAAATTAACCACTTCGAGGGGGAAACCTCCAATACATTACATTAATAAAAAAATCTTGGATGATACAAATGAAAAAACCTCCTTTCTATATATGGGAGGCCATGGGGCCACAATGTAATCCTAGTCAACCTAACAATAATAATTGAAGGGCACAATAATAACAATATGGGGGTTTTAGGGGTACAACAATAACAATAAGGGGGTTACACTAACAAAAATAAGGGACTATAGTAATATAGGGACCTAAAAAATTTGATATAACACGATGAGGATGAACATCACAATGTGATGTCACCATTTATGAACATTGAAATGTGACATAATTATTGGGGAATATCACAATGCTACATAACCCTTAAGTAATATCACATTGTGACATAATCATTGATAAATTTAATATAATATGACCATGATAAACATTTAATGTGACATTACCTTAATAAACATTGTTAAACATAATCATCATGGTCAACTATATATAGCTTGACATAGTCAAGCAAGTTCAAACCATGGTTAAAGTCAATCATGGTGAAACACAATCCATAATATTTAAGGTTGACCATGGTCATGGTCATATTCAACTATATTAAATGATGGCAATGTTAAAACATAGAAATCATCAAGGTTAACCATGAACATGGTCAACTATAAACATGGTCATCCATAAACTTAGTCATAATGTAATGGACATTCTCAATGTCACATTTTCATGAACATTTCTTATGTTGCAATGCTCAATCTTAGACACAATTAGCCATGGTTAAGGTAAACCATTGTTAATCATAGTCACCCTAGGTCAATGTCAACGTTGGTCATAATCATGGTCAACCATAGACATAGTTAAGGTCAATCATGGTCAACTTAATTTTACTATGATTATCCATAATTAGTCATGTCCATGGCTATTCGTGGTCATGTTTAAGCATGGACATGGACATGGTCACCCATAATCCACCGTGGTTGACTAAGGTTAATTATAGTTAACCATGGTCCTAGTCATGTTTATGCATGATCAATCATGTTCATGGTCAACCACAATAAACAAAGGTGAACCATAATTAACCATAGTTAAAGTTAACCATAGTCATCCATGGTCATGGTCATAGTCATGGTCATTGTCAACCAAGGTCATAGTCATGGTCATCTTCAAACATGCTCAACCATCTCCAACCAATTCCACATTAGAGAAAATTTGAGGTCTAAAATGGGACTCCTAAGGAATATTATAAAATAATAGTGGAAATAATAAAATAAGATTAGAATACCTCATCAATTTTTGGAGGAAAAAAATAAAAAACTGCCTTTTCAACTCATATTTTCAACTTATCTCCCTATGATTTTACTCAAATTTTGAGCGGGAGCACTCATTGGATGTGGAATTTAATTTTAAATCCAAGAAGTAACCATGTTTCATACTTTAAATGGACCATATTAAATGAAAAAATATGAAATACATGAAAAACGTGATAAAATTAAATTTGGCATCTAAGGAGTGATCCTACTCGAAATTTGAGTAAAATGATAAGGAGATAAGTAGAAAATACGAGTTGAAAAAGTAGTTTTTTTTTCTTTTTACCTTTTTACTCCAAAAATGGTGAATCATACCCCCATGGTTGACATCATCATATTGATTCCTATTGGTCATTATAAAGTTTATTTTCATTGTACATTTTTGTTTTGAGGCCCATTTTTACCTCAAAATTTCTCTAATGACTAAAGATAATAATGGTCAATTATGGTCTACCATGTTCAACCATATATAACCATAGTAAACTAAATATGAACATAGAAAAACATGGTCAACCATGTCATTTGTAGTCAACTATAATCGACATGGTTATACATAGTCAACATGTTCACTCCTAATGAACCATAGTCATCCATCATCAAACAAGGTTAACGAACTTTAAGGATGGTCAACCAAACTTAATGTTAGTAGAACTTGGATCACTGAAGTCAATCATAGTCATTCATAATCAACCGTGGTAACCAAAGTCAAATATGAATTTTTTTTGTCTAATGTTGTCATCGACCATGATCAACCATATTGTAGATATTTCATTACTAATTATCATGATATGGTCAACCATGGTCAATAATTGTCAACCATGGTCAAAATAATCATCATCGCTAAGATATAGTTTACCATTTCATAGGTATTTCAATATTAATTATACTGAAATTTAAATTCAAACATTTACCAATCAACACCACATACATCCGTCATGAACTAGCAACAACCACATAAGTAAAGGTGGTTGAAATGGTAATGATTGATGCCATTATATTTTTAAGGCTTAAAAATGGTGCTAATTGTCGTATACCAACCACTTTTACTTATGTGATTGTTGCTAGTATTAAGATTTTATAAATCCACTATTAAAATATATGTGTGTACTAATATTACAATTTTTTTATAATACTTTATTTTATATTACATTTAAAAAAAATTACTTAGAATTAATAGCTAGATTACATCAAATTTTATCACCTCTAATAATAATAAGAATAATAAAATTTTATAGCTAACTATAAAAGGAAAATACTGCTTAAAAATCTCTTTAACATTATATAGATAAATAGTATCAACTTTCAAAAGAGAAAAAATTAATAGAAATCAATTTTCCATTTTATAATAATAATAATAAGGCCGTGACTAAGCCAAACACCAAATTGGTGTATGAGACCCTCTTATTTGTGGGACAAGCTACCTACCTCCATGTGATGATTTGACTACTATAGTCTATGAAGGTGTACATACTCTACCCCACTCTAAATTTGAACCTGTAACCTTTTAGGAGAAAACACATGCTCTGAAAAAAGGTTATATTTATCTGTGTGTGTGAACTGAAAGAAATGATTTTGATTGAAAAATTATTTATAAAAAATATATTTATAACAAAAATTTAATCTAATAAATACGATAAAGTATTAATAAAGAAAAAATGTCTTAAAATAAGTGAGATGGCTGCAAAGGAACTAGTTCCTACCTCTTTGAGAATTTGTGTGATCTATAAGCAATTTGTTGTCACTACATGACCATTGCATCTAAAGATTGGGCATGTAGGATTAAGAGGTGGACTGCCACATTACCTAGACTATCAATTGAAAATTTAAGCAATATATTGTCTCTACATGGCCATTATGTCATAACCTTGGACATGCATGCTTGAAAGGTGGACTTCACTCCCATGTTACTTAGACTATCCTTGAAAATTTTATTGTGTAGACTAGAAAGTTGTTCTGGAAGCTATGCATTGTAGAATGTCACCACATCATTTTATGAAATTGGGCACCCATGTTTATGAAAATCATTACATGCATGAATGAAGTAAATAATACAAAGGGATCCACAACCTTGAGGCCCAACATTCTTCACAGAAACATCATCGCCCCCTTATTGTACAACCTAGCTCCTAGTTATACATATCCATGAAATATTCAAACAAGAATTAATCATCCATTCATTCATCATGAATCACCCGAATCATTCCATTCCATAAATGAGTTAAGATTTTATTAATGTTGAATGGAAAAATCCTACAATAGACTTGGTAACCTTGGGAAGAATTTTATGGATGACCTATATGGGGGAGAGTTTAAGGCTCCTATGTTCACTTTCAAAGTTGTTTCCCTGGATATTTTGGTGTAAATTCCCATTTTGAAGGATTCTGGATTTTGAATATGGCTAAAATACTTTGCAAATGAAATTATAAATGGTAGAACTACAATTATAAGTTATTTCATCCATTATTCATATATCTATTAGCACTACATTTATAATGGATTTATTTAATTGAATAAATCCATCTCAAATATTGGTGCTAAAGTAAAGTTTATATATAATATCGTGTGGAGAACCTATTCCTTGAATACCTTGAATTCATTAAGATAAATTGAAAGTGAAATGGTAGTACTAAAATTGGTTGAGATCATTCTAGAAACAACACTTTAAGTGGAAAAGTTGGCTCCATGTTCAAACCTTACCTTTTCTATAAAATTCACATAACATTTGCTATAAAATTTTCATAACATCAAGCACACAAATTAGTCACCGTCTTCATTAAAATAGTTCATAATGTATGCTACTCATTAAATAAATTAACTATAATGTATGATAACTGATGTAAAAATCCTAAATCAACTTCTTTGGTATTAAGGCCCTTAATCTTGTTTAGTGTCTAGAGGTATTAAATCTTTCAAATTCAGATCATCTAAAGGTATTAAAAACTTTGAGCCTATAGATATTAAATCTACTATTCTATGCAACTCTAGTTGCCTCTTAGTTTTAAGACCTCTGAGAATTACAATAATCATGAATATGGGAATTGTTTCCCCTCGAAGATTTTGGGCCTAAATGCTACACTAATGGGGGATTTAAGATCATACACATGAGTAATTTTTTCCATGTACTATTTGAAGTCCGAAATGCTACACTAATAAATAATTGGTGAAAAACTTGATATGATATAATTATTTTCCAGAGAAATGTATTAAATATATAGCCTTTAACATTGAAAGTGAAAACCTTCAATTTTAAAAGATATTATAAATTTATGTGTAATTAATAAATTTTTATATTATAAACCGAATTCATACCATTAACAAAAATCTTGTGCATATATTCATCAATGAACTTGATGAATATATTTGTAATGAAGGAATAGAAGAAGTTGATATTTTAAAATCCTAAAAATTATTTTAAATAGACCAAACATGTTTATTAGATTTTTTACCTCACAAAAATCAACCACAAATATTTCTTTAAAACACTAGAACGTGGTTTACATTACAATGCACAACTTATTTACATCATCACTGAAAATGGAAAAAAAACACATATTAATTAATTCAAAATCATTATAAAATCCTATATCATTCCACTAGATAATTAAACCAATCACTTTTCTCTCATAGGTAAAGCACGTAATCCTTGAAGAAAAAATTGTCACAGTGAGACCTCTTATCAGAATACAAAGCTTCTGGTATTGTGTAGATGATTCTATATGATTGGTGAGTAGATTAGTGCCATGGAAGTGAAAACCAAGTCACTTATCATAGCTGGCCTCCCTACAAAACTCTCGTACCCTCCCCAAAAAAAAAAGGTGAATGGCTAATATGTTAGTCGTTTCGCTATTTTTTTCAATTTCATAACAATATTGAATTCTTCTAAAAAATTATTGGTCACATTCAATATGTCATCAAGGGTGACCAAGAGAGTGTTAACCTGTGGGGAGACTGTAAAAGTGAAAATTGTGCATCATGCATTATGATAGGAGAGCGCACAGGATTGTGAAGCTTAAAATTTGACCTTCATTCCATTCCAATCCTCTGCTTTTTAATTTAAATAAAATATTGTCAAAAAAATTTAACTTAACCATTAGCCACAACAATGGGAATAGTGGAAGCTGGGTGGTGGTGCGATGGCAAAGAAGGGTTTTATATGTGTATCCATTTGATTGGCCCAGTTTTTCCAGGTTGTGGGAACCAAAATTCAACGTAACAATCTATGTCTCCATCTGTGATGCCATGTTTTCCATGGAATCTAAGTGGAATGATCTAGCCAAAAGAACTTCTTCATTACATCACGTACATGGCTGGATAATCCTACATTGGACTACATTACAAGGAACAAAAGATTAGCTGCAACGCTGAATTTTGGTAATCCAAACTACAAGATTTCAAGCATATTGATAGCAAAACCATATGCCTCGTATCTACATTAGTGTAAATAGATATAAGACAAAAAAATATATATATCATCTGAATCTCTATTAACATAACCATATATAACAACTTATCACCAAAACTATATGAAGAGAATTCAACAAATCATATGAAAGCATAAAAAAATAGAAGTATCTTAGATGAGAGGAATCGCGCCAGAATTGTGTAATTCTCCCAGAATATAAGCCTTGTACTGAATCACCCCTCGCAGCATAGAGAGGCCCTTTTTAATAGGGTGTCGGCGATAGTGTTATGTTCTCTTTGTACATGGGAAAAGGAAATCAGATGAAATAAGCCCCTCAATGCTCAGATCTTCCATAATCAATTGTTAAGAAGGGGATGTGAAAACAGGGAAAATTTTAAGGGCTAATATTCGTAAGTGGGCTAATTTTCCATGCTTTTTCCAAAAAACAATTTTCCATTTTCCATTTTTTCTATAAATGATTCGCCCAATTTTTATAGCGTAAAATTATTTCACCTTAAAATTCGCCAAAATTTTATAAAGGCTATATAAAATAATTAAAAATTTGAATATTTTTACAAGAATATCACCAAACATTTTATAGTTTGTATGTTTTAGACTAGTAAGGTTTGCCACAGTTTCTAAAATTTAAGATAATTTTTCATCCTTAAAATTTTCACTGGTGAAAAAGACGATCCTTCATAAATCTAGTATCGTGACCTACGAGTCACCAAAAACATACACCGAATCTATATGAATTTACCTAGCATAGTACAATATGCCACAAAGAGAAATATCTCAACCCAATTATTTGAACATGATCCACCATTCTAGCAGAATTGATATTAAACATTCGAGGAAAAAGAAATATGAACACCACATCCACAAACCATATAGTTTGCAACCCCATCAAAGAATTCAATCAAGTATAAAGTCAAAAGGTATATAGCTTTCATTCTTCTGGGATTTATATGTCGAACCTCCTAACCATATTCTTTGTTGAAAGCATATATCTTGTTGCTTATACAACCAATGTCAAAAGGGGCATCTTCAAAAATAGTTGTGTTTTGACCCTGCCAAAGAAAGGTAGAGTCCTATCCTCCCAAAAATGTGGCATTCACATCTTGAAACATTCTTCAATAGTTAGAAAGTACCAACTTCCATTTATCTTTAGGCTCTGTAAAACTATAACCCAAATGGTGTTAGAAATGTATATAACTACTGGGGGGGTGAATCATTAGTGAAGGCACTTATAAAATTTTCTCCAATTAATTAAGCCTTTAAACATTCACAAACTGAAACACATACTAAGATATTATAGAATCAAACATAAACACAAAACCATAAAATCATTCAACACATGAGACAACAATGTTTTCTGGTGGAAACCCTCAAGGGGAGAAAAAGCACCCATTGTTGTTATGCTACTTCTTGTTCTCTTATTATTATATGAATAAATTCATTTACATATTTTTACTAGCCACCACCAGCTAGGAGCCACTACCCCTATGATTAGTATTGCTGACCACCACTACCTAGGAAGTCGCTACTCACATGACTTTGTAGACCACCACCAACTGGAAGCCACCACCCCCATCAAGCCTTGCCCAACAGCCAATGGACTATCCAACCACCACTAGATGGAAATGCTACTTCCAATATGGTGTTTTTCTAGCCACCACCAGCAAGGTTCCACTACCGCTATCTTGTTCAACCACTACTAAACGGAGGCCACTACCTCCTCAAACTCTTGGATCCGCTCTTTCATTCATTTTCAAACTAGACTCCAAGGATAACTTCACAACTCAAAAAAAAATATTAGTCCTCTTTGCAATAGATAATTATGTTTAAAAAAAATGTTGCACACAAATAATAACATGAATAATGCGCAAGCAACTACCAAACATCAAAAAGACCTTCAATTACTCCTTAATTCATCTCCTTGTTCTTTTCTCTAAACTTTTTCACAACCATCAGGCTCTAACCTAGCATTCTACCTATGATTTACCTATGCTACAATGTTTGATTATTCTATCTCAAACATCAGTCAAACTATGCTTCTCAATCACTAGCTATATCACTATTGTTGTCCTCCTCGTACACCTTTCTTATCTTTGACCTTTTCCATTGGCCTATGTGTATTCATCTGTTGTAGGATCTCGAACTCTAGCTTCTATACAAACATCTTCTCACTCTATGACCACAATTTAACCTCACAATGATACATTTCTCAACTATTTAAACAACCCAGGCCACCATCTCCATTACTCAATCAATCAATTAATTTACACTAACATCAACCATTAAAAATGTAAAAAAATTAAAATTAAATGTTCCAACCATTACCAAGAGAAATTATCTCAATTTCAACCTATGGAAATCACTAGAATGTGCAAGGAATGCAAGAAATAGAGTCTAGACATGGTAAAAATGGTCTTACCTTCGAGAAGAGAATTACTGGGAGGGGTAACACATGCCTAATGAAGCGAACTTGAGTCATAATTCTATAACTCGTTGGTAACCTATGTTACCCTTGTTTCAGCCCCAAAACTCAATCAAATTTTTTCTAGAGCCTCTTGAAATTGATCCTCAACTTTTGTATATATCTACCAAACTTGTGAAACCTCTGCAAACCCATGACAATTCTATGATAATCATAGTAAAACCTCCAACCATGTTCTCTACAAGGATCAAGACATCAACATAAAACTCCAACTTGTGAGGTACCACCTCTGCATCCTACTACAATCTACTGCCAATCACAAAGGGTTAGATGCAATCCAGGTTGACATCATGAGAATAAAAATAATTCTAAGACCCTGTTGACATCAATGCCAACACTATAATGCCAACATGCCCCCCTTTTGGTATTGATGTCAACCTCAAATTGATCTCCATAACTCTGAGGCTCATCTGATCTCCTTTCTCTATCCATGATTTCTCCAATATTTCTCCCCTTTTGACATCAATGTCAAGTGGAAATACCAACACCTAATAGAAATTCCAATGTGAGAGAAGTACTTCCCCTATCATGCTTAACACCACACCGATACAAGGTTGATACAAAGAAATGAACCAAGGATGTTTCTCCTGCAAGTTAAGCATGTAAAATAATGAACTCAACTGCCAACATGTCTCTATCCAATACCATGCATCCTCTCATGTTGAACATTCTCCCCCTAGGCATTCTATGGAGTTGAAAACATGCTCTCTTTGCTACTGTAACAACACTTCCACTTCTATGCAATAAGCCTCCTTACCTAGTGCAAGAGTCTACTTCTCATGAACTATAATTCCAACTGACTTTGAGAAATGATATAAAATCAGGTTCCATACATATGCAAAGCTTCATGGAGAAAATGCATGGCTATGATAAGTACATCATACTGACATATGATAGCATGTGATTGTTTTCAACAACTTGACCATAATCCAGGATCCCAACAACATAGAAATGTGAGATCATTGAATAACTTTTACAACACTTGTAGCAGGGTCATAATAAAACCACTAGAAACCACTATGCTCCACATAAACATCTCCAACATAATTATCTGATAACAACAACATGAATAACATGACATAGAAACAAGAACATATACATTCTCATTATCATGAAGCAGTAAATTATTAATGAGGCTAAAAAACAAGAAGCATAGTCCCACATCATCAACTATGACACTGGAAAACAAATCAACAAGAAGCAAGAGCATCATTAGAAACATATGAGCCAATATAATAAATATATCCAATATCATCAATGTGTGGCCAAATATGAAATATATCCAAGATGCAATAACTAATCTATGCAACAATAGCAACAACATAATATCTGGCAGTACAGCATCGTAAGCAACACATCAACTCATCATCTCCTTTACCTTATGCCATCAATGTAAATACATTGTCTCCTTGTAAAATGAGATCAAAATATAAAGAAACAACAAAATTAGAACCAAAATATAATAGGAAATTATATACTCCCATGAGATTCATAAAACAACAAACACTCTCCATGCATCAACAACAATATACCTCTAATCCAACTTGCATAAATTCATAAGCTCATCACAACTCACCCATCAAAACACAACACATATAAAAACAACATGCATCATAAATATAGATATATGAGACATGAGTACCAATATGTACACTCTATATGTCTTAACACCAAGGTACCGTCATCTGATCTCCATAGCAACGTGACATAGATGTGATCTAGCAATATGAGTACTAGCACCATAATAAATTTTCCATGCAATCATACTATCTCATCCTATTAGCAATATGTGGCAGAAATTAAAAAATATATATATGTGTGGCTAATATGAATGATGGCAAGCTGAAAAAAAAAATTTCCAGAAATAAAACCAATACTTCAAACCTTATGAATTTCCCCTGAAACCATGCATCACCTTCCTAACATGCAAAATTGTCTTCATCTAATCTCTTTGATATGGTTGCACCTAAATTGGTATACATGCAACTCAATATGAAAACATATACTCCCATGAGATGATGGAGGCCTCAGTTTTTGGTGGGAGTCTCTTGTTGCTCCTTTCTCCACCATACTTTGATAGCCTAATCTTTGACATGCACATCACCTTCCTTCCTCATATGTGGTTGTCCTTGCATTATCTTCTCTCTTTGAATGGATCGTATGTAACACTTTGGAAAATTTCAATCCTTGGCCTTATGGCCAATATTGTCACACACATAACACCTTATGTGACCAAGGAACAATGGAATAGACCCATATCTTCTGTTGATATATTTTCTATTCCTTGCATATACCCCACAATCAATAGCCTTAAGGCCAAAATAATTGCATGAGAATAGTAACCATAAAAGGTACTATTATACTTGACCATTGATGAACTTCATGATGAGGGAAGTCTTCCTTGCATGCATGCATGAGGTCACTTCTCCTTTGGATGTTCCTTTTGCTGAGAGGATTTGATCTCTTTACTTCTGCAATTTCCTGCTATATGTCCAAATTTTTGACATTTGAAGCACTTGCAATTTCTCATTATGGGAGAAACAATTTTTCTTAGTGAATATATCATTTTTGGCTCATTCGTTTTCTCCTTTCTTGACTATTGGTCTTATTGATTGTTCTCTTTTTTCACGCTACTACTAGCTACACCAAAATTTTATGATTTTCTTGTAGTTTCTTGAGTGCTAGACCTGGTCCTTTCTAATTCTTTTGTTGTAGCTTCAAATTTCAGTCCTTGACACTAATCTTCCATCTTCTTGTACTTATTTCTCATTCCTTATTCAATTTTATTTCCTTCATCAAGTTGAGTCTTCAAATATAAAATTTCTTCCTTATCGGCACACTCATTTTCATCAAAAACTTGCAATAACATTTGCTAATATTTATTCTTAGTTGTGAGCCTTTGAATCTCCACTTCTAGGTCCACTAACTTGCATTAATGATTCTGGTCACCAACCTCCGCTTTTTGTCCCTCCAGATCAATACTTGATTCACTATTGCTAACATTGGTGCTTTCATCTTCCTCTTTTGAGGAAACGGGATTTTCCACTACTATAAATGTAGAATCCTTTGCTTTATTATTCTATGAGATCTACAATTTTTCTCCACCATACAAGCTTTGCAACCTAACCAACATTGCTTTTGCAGTCTGACAATGTATCACATAAAAATTATCATATTTTGAAAGCCCTCATAAAATGATCTCTTTAGACATATCATTAAATTCATCTTTGCTCCATACTCTACTGACAACAAAATAATTTCATGAAGAGACAACAAGTACATATGTAATTTCACCTTCTACATTGTATAAAGTAATAGAAATTTTCTACTACTGATTAATTCAAACTAAAAACAAGATATTACAAATTTCCTCTATTATTCTTCAAAATGGAAATCACAATTTAGAAACACATGCAATGACATGTAACCATCAATGCCACAAAAACACAATGATTTACAGGGGAATCCAACTGGGAAAAACCCCTTTGTTTCTTTGCATTAATTCAGATGAAAAGAGAAACAATTGCAATGTCTTTCTTCAACACTGAAGCACACCCTGCACTACAATCATGTTCTCCTGCTTCTTGACCTACTCTAGGAAACACTTAGAAAATTGAAGCCTCGTCCAACCTCCTATTTTCTCGCGAAATCTTGGAGGAATTATCCCTTAAAAAATAGGAGAAACTCCCTATTTCCTTATGTAATAACTTGAGGAATTGATCACCTTCTCAGTGAAAAAGAACTGTACACTCAACAATATACAAATCTAAATATAAACATGCCTTCTCCTCCACCTCAACTAGGAAATTCGAATTCCATGCATGACCATGTCTATTTTTAGTCAATTGACTAGTTAACTGAGAGATTAGCGAGCTAAAAACAATTTTAAATAATAAATTGACCTTCAACCGACTCAATTAATTGCTTGAGCTAAGTTAACCGATTTCAACTGAAAATAACTAAACTAGTTTGCTAAATTTTAGAAATCACTACATGCACAAATCTACTTCTAGGCTATAAATCAAATTTACTAAGTAAACTAGTAGAGAATGCCATGTCACACAAGCTAACTACAATCCAAGTCATTCTGGTGATGTGGAAAATCGAATTACTCAATTTGACTAAGGCACAAGTCAAAATTGAGCCTTTTCTTGCTACAATTTCAACACACATTGAAAATTTACCTCTGTGAAGAATTGGAAATCCTTGTTGATCCATTTAAAAAAAATATTCTATTTTTTGTTGGATCCATCGAAATCTACTCTTCAATAATTAAGTTGCAATTAAGAGCCCCTGCTCTGACACCACTTGTTATAAATGTAGATCACTATTGAGAGGGGGGGTGAATCAATAGTGAAGGAACTTATAATTTTTTTCCAATTAATTAATCCTTTACACATTCACAAATTGAAACACATAATGAGAGATCAAAGCATCAAACATAGAGAAAAAACCATAAAATAATTCCACACATGAGAGACCAATTTTTTTTGGTGGAAACCATGAAGGGGAGAAAAACCACCCATTTTTGTTGTGTTGCTTCTCATTCTCTTATTATTATATGATTAAATTCATTTACATATTCCTATTGAACACCACTAGCTAGGAGCCACTACCCATATGAACAGTATTGTTGGACACCACCTGCTGGAAGCCACCACTCCCTTCAAGCCTTGCTCAAGCACCAATGGAATATCCAATCACCACTAGATGGATATGTTGTAGAAATTCCTTGTAGATTTAAACTGCTAATTGTAATTTACTAAAATAATAGACTTGAATCTACTCTACCAATTGTGGAAACCAATTTAAAGGATCACGAAATCATGAATAGTACAAGAGAAAGAATTCAATCAACACATTACACAATGATTTCCTGGGGAAATCCACAGCTAAAAACCCTGCTATCTGCATATTGCAATAGTCATAAATTATGAGAATATTACAATGATTTTCTCATGCTCGAGCAACCTTTGCACTATCTCTATCTATCTCACTGCTTCCTAGACAAGCCTAGGCCAATACTAGAGCAATTTTATACTTGCCCATGTCCCTATTTCCTTGCATTGTTTCCTTGGGTAATTAGCCCTTATTAATTAGGGAAATGCCCATCCAATATTGCACAATCCATCAAGGGAATTCCTCTGACTGCATGCACCACTTGTACAATTTGGATGATTATACAACTCATAGTACACTGCCCTTGAACTCCAATCTCAACTAGGTAACTCTTAGTTCACTCATGCATTAGTTATTTATGGCTGATCTATCGATTCTCTGGTTGATCACTGAGTGTGGTTCAAGTTCCACTTCCACACTTTGACCTTCCACTAGTTCCTCCAACAGTTGGAACTAGTTAAACTGAATTTAACTGAGATAAACTAAATTAATTAATTACAACTCAAAATAAACTCAACCAAGGCTCCTAAAAATAAGGACCCTCAATTTGAATTAATTGAACCAACTAAGTCAAACTAAATTAGTTAACTTGTACAAGTTGTCATGCGATGTTGAATTGCAATTTTCTTCTAATTTAATTCAAGGGAAAATTAAATTAGAATATTTATTGTGCCATTTTCAACACTCCCTCTCAAAAGGAAAGGGATCATCAGATACCCCAATCCTGCTTCTATGGAACTCAAATTTTCCTCTTGACAGTGCCTTCATCAATATGTCTGCATCTTATTCATTTGTAGAATGTACTCTACCATCATGCTCCGCCTCTGCACACAATCTTTGAGATGGTGGTACCAGATGTCGATATGCTTGTAACTATCATGGAAAACTATATTATGTTGGGTGTGTGTTATATTCTTTCCATGACTAGCTTCGGGCAAGAAGTGGGGGGTAAGATGAAATGGAATCCTGACACAAAAATGAGGCATGGGATCTGGTGGAGTTGCGGGCTAGAAGGAAACCCAATGGAAGAAAATGGGTGTTTAAGATGAAGATGAATGTAGAAGGCAAGGTGGAGAAATACAAAGCTCGATTAGTAGCAAAAGGCTATTCCCATGTGTTGGGATTTATTTTGGTGATATTTTTTCTCCTATTGCCAAGATAACTTCTTTATATTAATTTTATATGTTGTTTGTGCATTTGATTTTGAGGTAGAACAAATGGATGTGAAGACAAAATTTCTTCACGGGGATCTATAAGAAGAGATCTACATGAAGAAACTTGAAGGATTTGCAGTGAAGGGTAAGAAAGAAATGGTATGAAGGTTAAAAAAACTCTATGTATGGGTTAAAACAATCACCAAGGATGTGGTATCAGAAATTTGATACATATTTACGGGGACTTGGATTCACCAGAAGCAAAGAGGATCACTGTGTGTATTATAAATTAATTGTTGGCTGTGCTATTTATTTAGTCTTGTATGTGGATGATATGTTGTTGGTTGGAAATGACATATCCAATATTTGGATACCCAATTGTTCTCCAAATTCAACATGAAGGATATTGGTGCTACAAACTATATTTTGGGCATGGAAAATAAACGAGATTGAGAAAAGAGGAAACTATGGTTAAACCAGAGGAAGTATGTTGAGACAATATCACAGAGGTTCAATATGCAGGATAGTAAACCTGTGAAGGTTCCTATTCCTATAGGTGTAAATTTATCTGCTGAACAGTGTCTAAAGACACAAGAAGAAGAAGAGGACATGTAATATGTTCCATATGCAACTGCAATGGGTAGCTTGATGTATGCAATGGTATGTACTAGACCAAACATTGCACATGCAGTGGGAGTATTGAGCAGGTTTATTTCAAAACCATGGAAGGAGCATTGGACAACAATGAAGCAGATTTTCAAGTATGCACGGGTGATTATGGTTTGCGCTACTAGGGAAGACCAAGATTGGACAGAGTTTTGGATATCCATGGCGTTGTTGCTACAGACTGGGATGGAGGTATGGATCAAATAATATCTACAAGTGGGTATGTGTGTAGCCTATTTGGAGGTGCATTCAGTTGGATGAGTAAAAGACGATATGTAGTGGCTTTTTCAACTACAGAGGCATAATACATGGCAGCCACTCATGCAAGCAAGGAAGCAGTTTGGTTGCAAAGATTGTGTTCAAGTATGGATTTGGTGCATCAAGCTATAAGGATAGACTGTGATAGCCAAAGTGCAATTTTCTTGGCTAAGAACCCTGCTTATCATTCAAATACAAAGCACAATGATGTTCAGTATCACTTTGTGAAAGATATGGTTGCAGACAAAAAGGTGTTTCTCGTAAAGGTGGACACTTTGAAGAAAGTTGCAGATGCATTGAATAATTATGTGAGCACTAAGAAGTTCTCTTAGTGTAGAGAAACAATGGGAATTGTAGGGTTGAACCAATGAATAAGCTCTCTTGTGGCCCCCTGTGGAAAGAAAAGAAGTGGGAGAATGTTGGGTGTGTGTTAGATTCTTTCCATGACTATTCGCGAGGGGCATCCAACCCCCCTACGCTTGTCTCGGGTGCAACAGGGGGGAAACAGGGGGGCGTAGTCCCCCTTGTCAGGGGGTTAGCAGGGGGGCAGTAGCCCCCCTGCACAGGGTTCGAGGAAATGCCTCAAATTTTTTTTTGGACCCTATATTATGTGGGTAGACTTGCCTATGGTTTTTTTCATGGATTTTTACATGGTTTTGGGCAAGATGGTTATTTTCCCATGGTATTTTGTAGATCTGGTCAAGGTAACTACGATTATTTTCTAATCCATGGTTAATGTATTGGGGTTTATGAATGCTTAGGAACGTATATATATTTGTTGTAACATTGAAAGGAATATAATGAAAAATCAAGTTGGTAGTCCCCATTTTTGGATCTAAGGGAAAATCATTGTGTATATCTATTTTAATTTTTATGCTCCCGATATTATTTATTTTATATTTTAAGAGTTTGTTTGTAGATCATTTCTATACAAGGTTAAAACCTACAGATTCACTGAGAGTTTGATAAAATTATAGTTTTCATAGTAAATCACTATAGGATCCATCTGTTGACCAAACAACCCAACAAGGATATTCCTCATCCATATAGCCTCATGAGATGCTTGAATATAAGCCATGTACTTTCCTTCTACTTAACTGAGTGCAATTGATCTCTGATTCCTGTTGTACCAAGAAAGTGCTAATGACCCAATATCGAATATTCCTCCTTATGTGCTCTTCCTATCTGATGGACTCCCTCCCCAATATGAATTTTTTAAGCCTTGAAGCTTCACTCCCTCTGCGATTCAGGTGGATATCGGTGGCCACCCACCTATTCCATTTGGACCCGCACCATCAATTCTTGCAGCTTTTCACTTTCAGCACAACTTACTATTTTTTGCAAGTTTTCAGGCCCTGCACTCCCGGAGCCATTTTAGAACGCTAATGATCCAGGTAGATATTGGTGGCCGCCCACCTATTCCATTTGAAATTCCACCATCAGTTCTTTCAATTTTTCAGTTTCAGCACAAATTACTATTTTTAGCAGTTTTTCAGGTCCGGAATTTTCGAAGCCGTTTTGAGGCCCTAAACGACATTTTTTGGGCATCACGCATCCAACGCATAATATTTTGATCTAGAATTGATATTCATGATTGGCAGTTGTAGTCCTCATATATATCTTTCTAACGATGTATCATATGCGTCAAACGAAGATAATATACCAAAGTTATGACCCCGAGAATTTGAAACATCAATTTACCCAAACGGGGCCCATAGCTTTGGCACTTCATTGATGTTTAGATTTTTCCATTGTTTCTCAATAATAAATAGGCCCTCAAGCCTCATTGTAATGTAGTTCATAAGCATGTAGCCACCACATCTCTTCTCAGAGATAAGCTACCAACGCCCTAGCTATTTTATTTTCATTATGTCTATAAGCATATTTTTGTTATTTCATATTAATGAAAAGAAGCATTGTTTATGCTACATCTTTGTGTTTATGTATATTTATGTATTTTATTGTGTTCCTGAATAAATCAAGATCAGTGGTATCAGAATAGTATGTTCTTTCTCTATTTTTCTTTACATGTCCCTAACGCGGTCAGGGTATAAGGATTTAGGGCTCGATCTGGTTGAACCCTTGCAAGATCAACCTCGCAAACCCCGACGACCTCCCATGGAGGAAGAAAAGACAGATGAGGGAGTAGGATATCCTATCAAAATATTGCTTGAGGAGGCCCTTGAGAAACAAAGGAATGTGATGATGGATAAATTTGCTCATATCCTTCAACGGCTTCCCACCTACAGTGCATCTGCATCCAACAACCACTCTGGAGGCGCCACTCCTTTTAAGGTATAGGTAAACTTTGACATTATTGTATTTGAAGGCTAGATAGATGCAGACGTTGTTGATAGATGGTTGAATTTTCTACAAGGGTATTTTTCAGTCCATGATTTCTCTAACCTAGAAAAGATTATTTTTTCACTCCTTAAATTCGTCCCCCATCTCAAGGACTAGTGGGAAACATACTGTGAGAAAAAGGACGAGGGGGAACGCTCTCCGTTCTTGGCCACAACCACCTAGAATTCGTTCTGAGACGAAATCAAGGAACAATATTACCCCGTGGGGAGCTATGAGGGCAAGTACATCCAATGGACCACGCTACGGTAACAAAGGGATCAAGATGTGCATGAATTGACAAATTTGTTCCATACCCTACGCACAAAGTTGGGTATTAAGGATTCAGAGAGACACTTGGTGCTCAAGTAGCACAACTATCTTCACAGACACATTCAGGAGAAAATGGAGTTCCTTGACATTGTTGGGTATGTGTTATATTCTTTCCACGATTAGCCCCACGCGCTGTATGTTGCGTCGGGCGTAGCTGGGGGGTCACGAGAGGCGAAGCAGTCCCCACCGTTGGGGTCCGGGGCAGCGCCCCGGCCAAAATTTGTTTTTTGTGCGGACCCACTCATAGGCAGATCCGCCCATGGTTTTGTGCATGGTTTTGCACATGGTTTTGGGGTTCGATGGTTTTCGGCCCCTGGTATTTTTTGTAGATCCGGTCAAGGGAACTATAGTTATGTTCTAATCCAGGGTTAATGGATTGGGGTTTATGTATGCTCCGGCATGTATATATATGTGTTGTAACACTAAAAGGAATATAATGAAAAATCAAGCTCGTCGTCCCAATTTGGGATCCAGGGGAAAATCTCTGTGTTTATCTGTTTTATGTTTTATGCTCTCGCTATTGTTTATTTTTTGTTATAAGATTCGTGTGTAGATAATTTCTGTTCAGGGTTAAAACCTACATTAGGTATCAGAGGTATTTCAGCTTCAAGGGGACGCCTTTGTTGTTGAGGGTTTTTTGCTCGGGCCTGTGGTAGACCCTGTGCAGTGGGAGATCTGCGGGATCGATTCTTGCAGTGAAAGAATATGGCGAGCGACGGAAAGATAGAGATCGAGAAATTTAATGGTCAGAGTTTTGAGTTGTGGAAGCTCAAGATGGAGGATCTGCTGGTGGATAAAGATCAGTGGATCGTGGTAGATCCAGGTACTAAACCAACGGCAATGTCAGATGAAGACTGGAAGAAACTGGATCGGAAGGCCAAGAGCACAATACGGTTGTGTGTGTCAGATTCAGGATTGTTGAATGTATCTGGGGAAGCTACGGCGAAGAATTTGTGGGAAAAACTTGGGACTTTGTACCAATCTAAGTCTCTGGTGAATAAGTTGTTCCTGCGGAAAAAGCTGTATAACCTGGGGATGAAGGATGGAGACTCGGTGACAGAGCATCTGAACGCCTTCAATATTGTGGTAAGTCAGCTGTCATCTGTTGATATTAAAATCTCAGATGAAGATAAGTGCATCAGTTTGTTGTGCTCTCTACCAGACTCGTGGGACAGTCTGGTTATTGCAATAGGTAGCAATACAACTACCTTGAATTTTGATGACATTGTCTCAGCCTTGCTGTCGGAGGAAATGAGACGAAGAAATATGGAGGGTCATAATGGAGATGCCTTATCTGTACGAGGAAGGTCCCAGAACAGAAACAAGAATAAGGTTTCGAGTGGGAGATCTAAATCTAGAGGGAGATCTAAATCTCCTGGAAAGTTTGTAAAGGTGTGCTGGAAATGTGGAAAGGAAGGGCACTACAAAAAGGAATGCAAATCTAAAGGGATCTGATGAGAAAGGAAAGGGATCTGATGAAGGTCCTTCTGCAAAGGCAAAAACCACCTCGGATGAAGGTGGGGATGTGTATTTGGCTTCTTCTTCAAATACACATGTAGATCATGAGTCATGGTTGATTGACTCAGGTGCATCCTTTCACTTCACTCCCCATAGGGAGTAGTTCTGCGAGTATGAGAAATATGATGGTGGTGATGTCTTCCTAGGGGATGATAGGAGGGCCAGAATCATCGGACGTGGAAAGGTCAAGCTGAAGCTGCAAGGTGGAAGGATTAGAACACTTCCCGGTGTTCTGCATATTCCTGCATTGGCTAGAAATTTGATTTCTGTAAGCAAGATGGATGATGCAGGTGTAAAAACAGTGTTCGAGAAAGATGCCTGCAAGATGGTTCGGGGAGCACTGGTATTAATGCGGGGAGTTCGGACTGGAACTCTGTACAAGCTACAAGGTAGCATTGTTATTGATGGGTGTAACAGTTCTATGGTTCCTGAAAGTGGAGCGGAAAGCCTAGCTGTCTCTGGAGAAAAGACCATGCTATGGCATCAAAGGCTTGGACATATTGGAGAGAAGGGCCTTCGGATACTGCATAGAGATGGTATGGTAGAAGGTATGTCTAATTGTTCTCTGGATTTCGATTTCTGTGAACATTGTGTATATGGGAAGTAGAATCGGGTGAGTTTTCCTTCTGGTGCTAAGAGGGCAAACAAGATATTAGAACTTGTGCACAGTGATGTGTTTGGGCCTGTGTCAGTTCCATCACTGGGAAAGTCTATGTACTATGTTTCATTCATAGATGACTTCTCAAGGAATACATGGATATATTTCTTAAGGAAGAAATCTGAAGTCTTTGACAAATTTAAAGAATTTAAGGCTCTGGTGGAAAACCAGACAGAGAAGAAGATAAAGGCGTTGAGGACAGATAATGGTGGGGAGTTCTGCAAGAAGGAATTTGAAGAGTTCTGTAAGAAGTGTGGCATAGCACGGCAGAAGACTACTCCATACACACCTCAACAAAATGGAGTTGCATAAAGAATGAACAGAACACTGATGGAAAAGGCAAGAAGCATGCTCAGTGGTACCGGGTTAGGACAAGAATTCTGGGCAGAGGCAGTGGAGACTGCATGTTACTTAGTTAACAGATCACCTTCATCAGCGTTGGAGGATAAGACCCTACATGAGGTATGGACTGGTAAGAAACCCTCTCTTTCACATCTAAGGGTATTTGGATGTGATGCATATGTACATGTTCCAAAGGAGAAAAGGACTAAGTTGGATAATAAATTTGAAAGGTGCATCTTTATTGGGTATAAGGATGGTTTAAAGGGTTACAAGCTTTGGAACCCAGAAACAAGGAAGGTTGTGTACAGCCGAGATGTGGTGTTTAGAGAAGTGAAAGATGTTGTTAAACATGAAGTCCTACCAAAGGAACCCGAGAAGATAGAGTTTGAGCTAAAGGAGGATGAATCAGACTCTACAACAGAAGAAGACTCAGAAGATGAAGAGCCACAAACTCCAGCTTTGAGAAGATCAGCTCGGGAAAGAAGGCAACCAGAAAGGTATAGTCCATCTGCTTTCTGTTCAGGTTTTGCCTTAACTATAACTGATGATGAACCCAGAACTGTCAGGGAGGCAGTAGATTCAGAGGATGGAAAACTCTGGAAGGAGGCCATGGCTGATGAAATGGCATCCTTGCACAAAAACGATGCATGGGATCTAGTGGAGTTGCCGGCTGGAAGGAAGCCCATTGGGAGCAAATGGGTGTTTAAGAAGAAGATGAATGTAGAAGGCAAGGTGGAGAAATACAAAGCTCGGTTGGTAGCGAAAGGTTATTCCCAAGTGCCGGGAATTGATTTTGGTGATATTTTTTCTCCCGTTACCAAAGTTACTTCTATTAGATTACTTTTATCTGTTGCTACTGCATTTGATTTTGAGATAGAACAGATGGATGTGAAGACAGCATTTCTTCACGGGGATCTAGAAGAAGAGATCTACATGAAGCAACCTGAAGGCTTTATGGTGAAGGGTAAGAAAGAACTGGTATGCAGGTTGAAGAAGTCTCTGTATGGGTTAAAACAGTCACCAAGGATGTGGTATCAGAAATTTGATACCTATATATGGGGACTTGGCTTCACCAGAAGCAAGGAGGATCACTGTGTTTATTTAAATTAATTGGTGACCGTGTTATTTATTTGGTCTTGTATGTGGATGATATGTTGTTGATTGGAAATGACAAAGAAATTATCCAAGATTTGAAGACCCAACCGTTCTCCAAATTCGACATGAAGGATCTTGGTGCTGCAAACTATATTTTGGGCATGGAAATTAAGAGAGATCGAGAAAAGAGGAAGCTCTAGTTAAACCAAGAGAAGTATGTTGTGACTATATCAGCAGAGTTCAATATGCAGGATACAGTAAACCAAGAAGGTTCCTATTTATGTAGGTGTAAAGGACTGGTCAATGCTGTCCCAAGACACAAGAAGAAGAGGAGTATATGTCCCGTGTTCCATATGCAAGTGTTAAGGTAGCTCGTATGTATGCAATGGTCCGTACTATGACCGTACATTTCACATGCAAGTGGGAGTATTGAGCAGGTTTATGTCAAACCCAGGGAAGGAGCATTGGACAAAATAGTTGAAGGGTTTTCGATATTTACGTGGCACTAGTGATTATGGCTTGTTCTACCAGGGAAGACAAGGATTGGAAAGAGTGTTGGACATTCGTGGTTTTGTTGATGCTGGCTGGGCTGGAGATCCGGACCAAAGAAGATCTACAAGTGGGTATGTGTTTAGCCTATTTGGAGGCGCAGTCAGTTGGATGAGTAAAAGACAGTCTGTAGTGGCTCTTTCAACTACAGAGGCGGAATACATAGCAGCCACTCATGCAAGCAAGGAAGCAGTTTGGTTGCAGAGATTGTGTTCAAGTATGGGGTTGGTACAGCAAGCTATAAGGATAGACTGTGATAGCCAAAGTGCAATTTTCTTGGCTAAGAACCCTGCTTATCATTCAAAGACAAAGCACATTGATGCTCAATATCACTTTGTTAGAGATATGGTTGAGGCTAAAAGGGTGTTGCTGGTAAAGGTGGACACTTTGAAGAATGTTGCAGATGCATTGACGAAGTCTGTGAGCACTCAGAAGTTCTCTTGGTGTAGAGAAACAATGGGTGTTGAAGAATTGGCCAAATGAGTAAGCTCTCCTGTGGCCCCCCGTGGAAAGAAAACAACAAGTGGGAGAATGTTGGGTATGTGTTATATTCTTTCCACGATTAGCCCCACGCACTGTATGTTGCGTCGAGCGTAGCTGGGGGGTCACGAGGGGTGAAGCAGTCCCCACCGTTGGGGTCCGGGGCAGCGCCCCGGCCAAAATTTGTTTTTTGTGCGGACCCACTCATAGGCGGATCCGCCCATGGTTTTGTGCATGGTTTTGCACATGGTTTTGGGGTTTGATGGTTTTTGGCCCCTGGTATTTTTGTAGATCCGGTCAAGGGAACTACGGTTATGTTCTAATCCAGGGTTAATGGATTGGGGTTTATGTATGCTCCGGCATGTATATATATGTGTTGTAACACTAAAAGGAATATAATGAAAAATCAAGCCGGTCGTCCCAATTTGGGATCCAGGGGAAAATATCTGTGTTTATCTGTTTTATGTTTTATGCTCTCGCTATTGTTTATTTTCTGTTATAATATTCGTGTGTAGATAATTTATGTTCAGGGTTAAAACCTACAGACATTACATCGCTCGGCATAGTGTATCGCTATTTTGACAAGATCGAGCTAAAAATTAAGCAGAAGAAGCGAGATTTTGGATCCGCGAAGCCGAAGCTAGGGAAAGGCACCCCCAAACCATAGAACAAGGGGCAAGGCCAAAGCGGGGCAACTTAGAAAAACACCACAAATCCAAATAAGGACACGGGGAAGTGGTGTGAATTTCATAACAGCCCCACCTGTTATCCTCCTGTATTCTACAAAGTTCACTAAGTGACTATGGATGTTCTACAAGCATCTATAGATAGAATTATCTACCTATCAGCTATCTTTAGAAATCTCACTACCTTCATTATCCTAAATAAACCTATTTCACTATGTTTCATCCCTGCCCCTTTCAAAAAACACCTTCCTGCTCTAAAAAGACTCACCATGGGCTTATTTATCTCATTTTCACTCTCCCTCCCTATCCACACTCTCATTCACTCATTTTCCTCTCTCAAAACCCTCATCTTCCTTATTTTCCTCCTTTTACACCAAAACGATGAAAAATCCCTTTTTACATTATTTCTAAAGGTAAAAATTACCCTTTTAGACCTTTTTTTTTATATTAAAAAACCCTGTTTATTAATAAAACCCAACCCTTTTGTAAATTTAGCCCCCCCCACCCCCCGCTCTAAACTTATACTCCCTCATGCCCATATAACCCTAACGTATGCTAAAGTGATCCACTTTAAAATTTCCCCAAGCTCTCGCTTTAAAACTGATCCCGCAATAAACGAAAAGGCCCTCCATGTCATCCGGCGCCCGGACCCCACCTCCACACCTGCCCGCCACTCCACATCGCGCGATCACAATCGATCTACCTTCCCAAGATCCGATGGCTCATGATGCATATCGCTAATATTTTAGCACCGGATTTAACGCTTTGAAGATTTGTGATATCAGCAGTTTTGCCTTTCCACGCGGCATGCGCTGAATGGAATCGAACGCCTCTACCCAATACCGATACCACTTCCTCGTTTGCGCAAAAACTGCCTTCCTGCTTCCGAAAACCACCTCTGCTCCTCCCGCCAAATTATGATACCACCTTCCATTTAAATTTTATCCAGAGCCCTCTGGCTCTGGGATGAAACCTTGACCTGCCTATTAACGCCTCCACAATGCTCCAGAGCCCTAAAAACCCCTGTACACGCAGTAAAAGCCTCCAAACGGAGGTTTTAAAGCTCACGGTTGTTTCATGTGTAGGTTTAATGGTGAATGTGCATAAAATTCATTTCCGAAGGTCTGAAAAACATTTTAATGAATATCTGGGTGACAACCCAGAGGTTTATTGTATTTTCAAGGGACTAGAGGTAAAATTCAAAGCAAAATCCCGATGAATCATGATCTTCGATGGTTAATAAAACTCTCCAACAGCTAAAGAATGCATCCCTGCACCAAAACATAGACAGAGTCATTCACAAGAAAGTAAAACAATTAAGAAGACCGCAACAGTAAAGATCAAAAGGTTAAAGGGCTAATCATATATCAAAAGCAAATCAGGAAGATTAGCCAAAAAGTAGAGGTTAAAGATGATGGAAACAAATAGCAAAGGTTAAAGGATTAAAGGTTAATTAAAAGGTTTAAGTCCTAAAAATAGAGATAAAGGCAGGATAAACAAAAAGGTAGTAAAGCAGACAGTGAAAGGATAAATCAATGTTTAAAGGCCTAAAACAGAGTTTCAATGATAAAACAAAGGCAGATTAAGCCTAGAAACACATTCAAATGACTAAAACTACAACAGTTACTTCTTCAAAGGATATTTTTCCACCTACAGAAATGTTTTCCCTTCAATAAAATATCAAACATTTATTACACACAGTCAGAGATATTTTTCATCTACCAGCAATTATTGTAAAGCTATTAAAAAGCCTTAAAGTCAAACATTTCATAGAAATTAACTCAGAAGTTAAGTTAGGAGTTATTATTTCAGAGAAAAACTATTAGATATTTTTTCCTTCGACCTTGCATGGTATCAAAGGTAAAAAACACATTAACTCTGTAATAAATGACATCCAAACCCTACCTTAGCATCACCTCCTCATTTGCAGATAAATATTTCATTTGAGCTCATTTTTAGTGTTGGTCTTAGTTAAATTTGAGGATTGATGAGTTACTAATCTAGTTGAGGAATGTTAGGCTGGATTTGAGAAAGCTTTGAGCTGCAAAAAGCTATTTTACATGGATTATGTAACTGGTTTGAACATCAATAATACAAGCACATTCACAGGATCCTTGAGCTATGTTAATGGTGAATTTTTCCTTCTTTTCCATCGTTTTTCTCATGTTTCACATTCTTTCAATATTCTTTGATAAAAGAACAAAATTTTTAGAGCAGGATATGTTGTCTTAGCACCCTATTTCTGTTTTCATTCTTTATCTTTATGTTTTCTTCTGCAAGGTCTAATTGGAGAATTCTTAATTGCTCTCCAGTTCCACTTAGCTTGTTGTCTTAAAAATAATTCAATAGAGTTAAGCCAAAGAAGTCTATGGTAAGCCCTGTCCTTTGGTATTGCTTGAGATATTATTTTTAAGACCTTTATTTGAAGTATACTTAGTAGAGTCTAAACCAGGGAAGTCTATGGTATGCCTTGTCCTCTAGTCTACCTCAAAATGTTGCTTTGAAGGTTCTTTTGAGTGTTGAGTTAAAGAAGATAGGGTTTAGTTTCCTCTTTAGCTTCTCTCACTGTTATCTTATATTTTTTCTTTTTCTGAAAGTAATTTTTGGATTGCTGGATTATTGTCTTAAAAGGTTTTCTTATTAAAAATTGGGCCAAAGAAGTCTATGGTGTGCCTTGTCCTTTGGTTTTCTTCAAACAGTTACCTAAAAAGATTTTCTTGTCTAAGTGGAACTAGAATATTCCTAACTAACTATAGCTTTGCTGCCTTCACAAATAATTATTGTTTCATATCACAATCTAATCTAAGATATCCACTTGATATAGTTAGCTTGCCCTATGAAAACCCTTGCAGTGTTGATGAGAAATTACATTCTTTTTATGACTCCATAGCCCAATGGATTAATGTTTTTTCCTAGTCTATCTTTTTCAGCTGAAACATTCCCTCAATTAATCCCACCTTTGATCTATCAATTAACCATTCAATCAACCAAAACAAATAAGTCCTTAGAACTTCATAACTAGCCTAATATCATAAACAAAAGCATAAAGATATATCATCTATAAACACTTACATAGAGAGATCCCTCTCTAAATCCAGGAAGGCTAGGTTGTAGGATTCCAAAGTGGTTCTAATGTGGCCCCTGCAATGTTTGTTCTTGCCAATCTTGAAAATCACAGGGAGCCAACATAGTGGCGACCATACTGGGGATACTGAGTAATAGACAACCTCAAAACTCAGAAAACCCCATTTTAATTTAGATGAATCAAGTTTCATCCAAGAATGGTACCTAGTTGCTGATGGTGGACAACAACCAACCATAAAACAAGTAAAAATCCTCCACCTGGTGACTCCACTGGTCTTCAATAGCCCTGTTGACCCCACTAGTCTTCACAGACTCCCCTGGGAATGCTTTAATCAATCCTGATATTGCTAACGGTGGACTGCAAAGTTGAAATCTTCCACCTGGTGACTCCACAACTCTAAATAGACCTAAAGACTCCATTGGAAGAGAACTCTAGATTGGTTGAAAAGATGTAGTGACCCTTTCTGATTTACAAAGATGGATCCCAAGATACAACGAAGGTATGCTCCAATTAACAGAGATCACATCCCTGGATTCCCACACAAATTGCCTCAGATAAATTTGGACAAAAACTTGCCTATGTTTCAAAATCAAAAGTTTGATGACCCTTTGTTACACCTCATCAGGTTTCATATACATGTATGGGGGTTAAAATTTGAATGGAATGAGGACTGCATTATGAAGATTTTCATGCTAAAATTAGAAGGGAAGGCAAGGGAATGCTATGAGGGTCTAAAACCTGGTAGTTTGTTTTCCTTCAAGAATCTCCACACGACATTTTATGAGCATTATAAAGAAAATTCTCCATCTTTATCATTTGTTGAAATTTTTTGTGATCAATCTCAAGATATCATACAATACCTTGTATATATTGATGAAGATTTAGGAAATTTGCATCCTGAATATCTCTTAGCAGCAATTCATGATCTTCATTCTCAAATAATATGTCATAACAACCAAGAGGAGTTGGTAGAGGATGAAATCAATCAAGAAATGGAAGAAAATCCACAGGATCTCTCTGAAGTCACAAGTGATGACTCATCATCTCTTCTAGGTGAGGCTCAAGAAAACATTCAACCTCAGAATTAGCTTTCACAAGAGAAAGAGAACTGTTGTACTCCTATTCAAAGAAAGAGAAAAATGCCTCCTCTTTTAACTGAAGAGGAAATAAATCAGATTCTAAACATGCAACCAGCCTCTAAACCTTCATGTGAACAGAGAATTTCTATTCATTTTCTTGCTAATCCCAGCTACCACAGATCAGAAAATAGATTTGTAGATAAATTTGAAGAAAAAAAATTTGATAATCCAATATGTATGATTGGAAATATTACTTATATTGATGATTTTCCAAAGTTTGATCAATATGATGATGATTATTTTCCCCAAACAGAAGCTAATCTTGCAGAGCAATCAACAGTTGGTTTGTGGGAAGAAGTTCAGTTTCATCAACTTGAAAACAATAATCAACCAATACATATCAGCTATGACACCGATGAGGAAAGTCTAGAAATATGGAAGTAAGTGAAGGATCTTTGACTCTTTGTTCTACTTAATTTTAGTCCATCAGAAATAACTTTCATGTGATTGGAAATCAGCAATCTTTCAGTTTTCATGTTGAGGTTGGGGAAAATAATGAAATTCTTGAGCAAATTGCTAATGAGAAGCCTTTTCCTGAAATGGTTGAGGAAATAATTTGGGACATAGAATCCTCCTTAGCTCCAAATTTGCAGTGACCAAGTTCCATTGAATTTCAATTTGCAGATGAAGTCTTGGAAATTGACAATCACAGGAGAGTTATTGCACTACCTTCTTAGGAAGACCTATGGCCAGAAAATGCTTTTAATGATGGTTTTCAGAAAAAATTCAACCCAGTCAATCAGAGCATATCAGGTTTGCTAGAGGACAACATTGCAATATATGATGAGGCTGCCAGTACAGATGATCAAGAGGAAGAGCTTCTTTACCAAAAGAATCCCAAGCTTAGCCAAGTGGAGGAAGGAGTAATCCTAGATGAATATTATTTTGCAAACCCTCAGAGCCAGGTATTATTTCAAGATCCTTTTGTTGTTTTATTAGAGACATTTGAAGAGGGAATAAAATATGCCAGGAGTAGTTTGATGCAATATTTAAAAAAAAATTAGGCACTACTGTTCAAAAGCAAGTGAGATGGGAGTGGCCTTTCTACTTTTTCAGCATTCTCAAAGAGCTAAACAAAGATCAATCACGTGAGCATATACTGATTGGTTGCATTGGAAAATAGATTTCACCAAATAAATATATGCCGCCAAGTTATATTAGGATAGATAGGTATGCAAATAAGCTCAGCACTATGAGCATATTTTTAGCTTTAGTTTCATATTGTTTTGACAAAAAGGATAAGAAAAATGAAACACAATAACAAAGAAAAAGAAGAAAAGAGGGCAGATAAAAGAAAAGGTAAAGCCCCATACAAAAAAAGAGTATTGTTGAAAGTGTGCAAGTCCACATGCCACTACTTGGGAAAAGGAAGTTTTGTTCAAATCATAAAGCCTAATCATGGTTGAACAAGTTTTAAATTTCTGTTGATAGGTTAGTGAATGAAGATTTTCCAAAATCTTTAAACTTGGCTTATCAGTAGATTAGATTAGGAAAGGATATTGGTTACAATTTTTCAAATCTAAACCAAGAAAGAAAGAGAGGGAGGCACAACAAATTCCAAATTACAACCCTCAAATTTTTTGTTTTACTTTCTACAAAATAAATTCTATGTGCAGACTTGTACAAAATGCCACAACTCATGACAAGTCAGACTGTCTAATCCCGATTTAGTTATGTTTTTCAATTTCATGTTAAATATAATAGAGAATGAAAATCTATCAAAATGTTTAATCTTGACAGATAAGTAAATTAGGTAGAGAATAAGGGAGTTCATCAGCCTAAACTGAACTCTTGGATGATATAAATGTTGAAGTAGATAGTTTCATGTCTTTAAAAGAAAATGATGTCAAGGTTTGGCTAATCTAAATGCAACCAATGAAGAAAAAATGCTAGGACAAGTAGGATGGGTAGGTAGAGTTGAGTTGAAGCAATCATGCTTTTCATATTTTGAAGATCACAGCTTCAAAAGAATAGCAGCAAAGCAGCAAAGTAGAAGAAAGGATGTCTGTCAAGGTTCAAATCAAGGCATTGGTCTACTTATTCTAGAGATTTGATCTTTGAGGTTCTTGACACCTCCTAAAGGAGCTTTCCTCCCCAGTTGGACCCACTGTTATCCTCCTGTATTCTCCAGAGTTCACTAGGTGACTTTGGATGTTCTACAAGCATCTAAAGATAGCATTACCTACCTATCAGCTATCTTTAGAAATCTCACTGCCTTCATTATCCTAAATAAACCTATTTCACTATGTCTCATCCCTGCCCCTTTCAAAAAACACCTTCCTGCTCTAAAAAGACTCACCATGGGCTTGTCTATCTCATTTTCACTCTCCCTCCCTATCCACACTCTCATTCACTCCTTTTCCTCTCTCAAAAACCTCATCTTCCTTATTTTCCTCCTTTTACACCAAAATGATATAAAAATGCCTTTTTACATTGTTTCTAAAGGTAAAAATTACCCTTTCAGACCTTTGTTTTATATTAATAAACCTTGTTTATTAATAAAACCTAACCCTTTTGTAAATTAAGCCCCCCCCCACTCTAAACCTATACTCCCTCACGCCCATATAACCCTGTCATATGTTAAAGCAGTCTGCTTTAACATTTCCCCTGGCTCCCACTGTAAAACTGACCCTACGCTAAACGACAAGGCCCTCCATGTCACCCACCGCCTGGACCTTGCCTCTGCACCTGCCCGCCACTGCACATCGCACAATCATTATTTATCTACCTTCCCAATATCCGATGGCCCACAATGCATATCGCAAATATTTTAGCACCAGATTTAACGCTTTGAAGATTTTTGATATGGGTGGTTTCGCCTTGCCACACGGCATGCACTGAATGGAATCGCATGCCTCTGCCAAATACCGTTACCACCTCCTCGTTTCCGTGAAAACCACCTTCCTGCTTCCGAAAACCACCTCTACTCCTCCCGCCAAATTCTAATACCGCCTTCTGTTTAAACACTATCTAGAGCCCTGAGGCTCTGTGATGAAACCCCTAACTACCTATTAACGCCTCCATAATGCTCCAAAGCTCGAAAACCCACTGTACACGCAGTAAAAGCCTCCAAACGCAGGTTTTAAAGATCACGGTTGTTTCATGTGTAGGTTTAATGGAGAAGGTGCATAAAATTCATTTCTGAAGGTCCGGAAAACATTTTAATGAATATCTCAATGACGATCCAGAGGTTTATTGTATTTTAAAGGGACCAGAGGTGAAATTCAAAGAAAAATCCCAATGAATCATGATCTTTGGTGGTTAATAAAACCCTCCAACAGTTGAAGAATGCATCCCTGCACCAAAACACAGACAGAGGAAGTCACAGGAAAGTAAAACATTTAAGAAGACTGCAGTAGTAAAGATCATAAGGTTAAAGGGCTAATCATATATCAAAAGAAAATCAAGAAGATTAGCCAAAAAGTAGAGGTTAAAGATGATGAAAACAGACAGCAAAGGTTAAAGGATTAAAGGTTAATTAAAAGGATTAAGTCCTAAAAACAAATATAAAGGTAGGATAAACAAAAAGGAAGTAAAGTAGATAGTAGAAGGATAAATCAAAGTTTAAAGGCCTAAAACAGAGTTTCAATGATAACACAAAGGAAGATTAAGCCCAAAAACACATTCAAATGACTAAACCTATAGCAGTTACTTCTTCAAAGCATATTTTTCCACCTACATAAATGCTTTCCCTTCAATAAAATATCAAATAGTTATTACACACAGTCATAGATATTTTTCATCTACCAGCAGTTATTGTAAAGTTATTAAAAAGCCTTAAAGTCAAACATTTCACAGAAATTAACTCAGAAGTTAAGTTAGGAGTTATTATTTTAGAGAAACACCATCAAATATTTTTTCCTTAGGCCTTGCATGGTCTCAAAGGTCAAAAACACATTAACTCTGTAATAAATGACATCTAAACCCTACCTTAGCATCACCTCCTCATTTGCAGATAAATACTGCATTTGAGCTCATTTTTAGTGTTGGTTGCTTAGTTAAATTTGAGGATTGATGAGTTGCTGAGCTAGTTGAGGAATGCTAGGCTGGATTTGGGAAAGCTTTGTGCTGCAGAAAGCTATTGTACGTGGAGTATGTAACTAGTTTGAACATCAATAATACAAGCACGTTCATAGGATCCTTGAGCTATGTTAATGGTGAAGTTTTCTTTCTTTGTCATCATTTTTATCATGTTTCACATTCTGTTCATATTCTCTGATAAAAGAACAAAATTTTTAGAGTAGTATATGTTGTCTTAGCACCCTATTTTTGTCTGCATTCTTTATCTTTATGTTTTTTTTTGCAAGGTTTGATTGGAGAATTCTTAATTTCTCTCCAGTTCCAATTAGCTTGTTGTCTTGAAAATAATTCAATAGAGTCAAGCCAAAGAAGTATATCGAAAGCCCTATCCTTTGGTATTGCTTGAGATATTTTTTTTAAGACCTTTCTTTGAAGTATACTTAGTAGAGTCTAAACCATGGAAGTCTATGGTATGCCCTGTCCTCTGGTCTACCTCAAAATGTTGCTTTGAAGGTTCTTTTGAGTGTTGAGTTAAAGAAGATAGGCTTTATTTTTCTCTTTAGTTGCTCTCATTGTTATCTTATATGTTTTCTTTGTCTGAAAGTAATTTTTGAATTGTTGGATTGTTGTCTTAAAAGGTTTGATTATTAAAAGTTGGGCCAAATAAGTCTATGGGGTGCCCTGTCCTTTGGTTTGCTTCAAACAGTTACCTAAAAGGCTTTTCTTGTCTAAGTAGAGCTAGAATATTCTTAACTGACTATAGCTTTGCTGCCTTCACAACTAATTATTGTTTCATATCATAATCTAATCTAAGAGATCCACTTGATATAGTTAGCTTGCCCTATGAAAACCCTTGCAGAGTTAATGAGCAATTAAATCCTTTTATGACTTCATAGCCCAATGGATTAATGTTTTCTCATAGTGTATCTTTTTTAGCTAAAACATTCCCTCAATTAATCCCACCTTTGATATATCTATTAACCATTCAATCAACCAAGAAAAATAAGTCCTTAGAACTTCATAACTAGCCTAATATCATAAACAAAAGAATAAATATATATCATCTATAAACACTTACATAGAGAGATCCCTCTCTGAATCCAGGAAGGCTAGGTCCTAGGATTCCAAAGTGGTTCTGATGTGGCCCCTGCAGTGTTTTTTCTTGAAAATATTGCAAATCACATGGAGCCAACACCACCCACAGCATAAACGAGTGTCGGGCTAAACAGTTGTTGGTGGCCAAACTGAAGGCACCTGAATCGGATGCATGTTTTGATCCTAAGTTAGAACCAGATAGAAGCAATTACAACAGGAAGTAGATCATTTATGCGGATCCTAGTGCCATTGTTGCCGCCACCAAGATCCAGAGGGAGGATCCCAAGTATCGAGAGGAGGGAGAGTGCCTCTTCCATTCGCAGATGTGGGTGAAGGGTTCTCCACTGCAATTCATTATCGATAGCGGAAGCCAAAAGAACCTAATTTTAGCAGAGGTCGTGAAGTAGCTCGGCTTACTGACCATAGCACACCCACAACTGTATACAATCGAGTGGCTTAACCCAAAGAGAGATCTTCGCGTCCACCACCAGTTCTGCCTTCTGTATAGTATCAAGCCATTCACGGATGAGGTATTGTGTGATGTTGCTCATCATGATGTAGTTTATGTATTATTAGGCCAACCATACTTATGGTAGCGATATGTTGTGTATGATTCTAGGCCTTATGTTAGCGATACACAGGAGGCCCTCAAGAAACAAAGGAACGCGATGATGGATAACTTTGCTAAAATTCTTCAACAGCTTCCCACCTACGGTGCATCTACATCTAGCAGCCACTGTCGAGGCGCCACTCCCTTCAAGGTACAGGTAAAATTTGAAATTCCTATATTTGAAGGCCAGATAGATGCAGACGCCATCAATAGATGGTTGAATTTTCTAGAAGGGTGTTTTTCAGTCCATGATTTCTCAGACCGAGAAAAGATTATTTTTTCACTCAAAGCTACCACCCATGTCAAGGATTGGTGGGAAACTTACTGTGAGAAAAATGACGAGGGGAACCCTATTTGTTCTCGGCCGCTCCCACTTGGAATTCATTCAAAGATGGCATCAAGGAACAATATTACCCTATGGGGAGCTATGAGGACAAGTACATCCAATGGGCCATGATGCAGCAACAAAGGGATCAAGATGTGCACGAACTGGAAAATTTGTTCGATACCCTGCGCACAAAGTTGGGTATTAAATATTTAGAGAGACATTTGGTGCTGAAGCAACGTTGTTGTCTTCACAAACACATACAGGAGGAAATGGAGTTCCTCGACATTACATCGCTTGTCACGACATATCACTATGCCGCCAGGATCGAGCAAAAATTTAAGCAAAAGAAGCGAGACTTTGGATCCACGAATCCGAAGCAATGGAAAGGCTCCCCCAAACCGCAGAACAAGGGGCAAGGCCAAAGCGGGGCGACTCAGAAAAACAACACATATTCAGAGAAGGACACGGGGAAGTGGTGTGAATTTCATAACAACCCCACTCACAGCACAAATGAGTGTCGGGCAAAATAGTCGTTGGTGACTGAACTAAAGGCACCCAAATCAGATGCATGTTTTGATCCTAATTCAGAACCAGACAGAGGTAATGAAAACAAGAAGCAGATCATTGATGTGGATCCCAATGCCATTGTTGCCACCACCAAGATCCAGAGGGAGGATCGCGAGGATCGAAAGGAGGGGGAGTGCCTCTTCTATTCGCAGATGTGGGTGAAGGGTTCTCAACTGCAATTCCTTGTCAATAATGGAAGCCAAAAGAACCTCATTTCAGCATATGTCCTCAAGCAGGTTGGCCTACCGACCATAGCACACCCGCAATCATATAAAATTAGGTGGCTTCACCCAGGAAGAGATCTCTGCATCCACCTACAATGCCACCTTATGTATAGTATCAAGCCATTTACGGATGAGGTATTGTGTGATGTTGCTCCTCTTGATGTAGCTGATGTATTATTAGGCCAAAAATACTTATGGAGGCGACATGTTGTGTATGAATCTAGGCCTCATGTTGTTATTATTACTTTGGTAAATAACTTGTATAGGATACCAGAGGTAGTACTGCCTCCTGTTATCTCTTTGATTACTGCAAAACAACATTGTAAGATTGTTTCCTAAACCAAGAAATTTATTTTCCTTACAAATCACTCACAGGGAAAGAAGAATATTGTGGCCACAACCTCAAAATAGTGTTGCCCTGCATGACTGCAGCAGATGGACAAAGTCATGGAGGAATACGAGGAAATTTTCTCCTCACTCACAGATGTTCCTCTACACTGTCAGGGCAAGCACTCCATTGATCTGACCCCTAACGCATCGCTGCCTGATGTTTCCATACCTCATACAACTACACAAATAGAATCCACACATGTACTATCTAAGGCTAATAAATAAACCAAATTTACTAAACGCATCCAGCATGTCTGCCTGTAGGTCCATGACATCTTTGACAAATCTAATACCCTGTTCAACAGAATTTTCCTCATCTCATGGAGGATCTCAACTCAATGGGGAGTGTTGCTTCCTACGGAGGGACGAATGATCTAGGTGGATATCACTGGCCACCCACCTATTTCATTTGGACCCGCACCATCAATTCTTGTAGCTTTTCACTTTCAGCACAACTTACTATTTTTAGCAGGTTTTTGGGTCCTTCACTCTTGTAGCCGTTTTGGGAACCTAATGATCAAGGTGGATATTGGTGGCCAAGAACCTATTCCATTTGAAATTCCACCATCAGGTCTTTCAGTTTTTGAGTTTCAGCACAACTTACTATTTTTAGCATATTTTCAGGTCCTGAACTTCTGGAGCTGTTTTGAGGCCCTAAATGAAGTTTTTTGGGCATCGCGCATCCAGCATCTGCATCCAACAACCACTCTGGAAGTGCCACTCCCTTCAAGGTATAGGTAAATGTTGACATTCCTGCATTTGAAGGCCATATAGATGCAAACATTGTTGATATATGGTTGAATTTGCTAGAAGTTTATTTTTCAGTCCATGATTTCTCTGACCGAGAAAAGATTGTTTTTGCACTCCTTAAAGCCACCCCCCATGTCAAGGACTAGTGGGAAACATACTATGATAAAAAGGACGAGGGGGAACCCTCTCTGTTCTTGGCTGCACCCACTTGGAATTCATTTCGAGATGGAATCAAGGAACAATATTACCCCGTGGGGAGCTATGAGGACAAGTACATCCAATGGACCACACTGCGAGAGAAAAGGGATCAAGATGTGCACAAACTGACAAATTTTTTCCATACCCTGCACACAAATTTGGGTATTAAATATTCAGAGAGACATTTGGTGCTCAAGTACTACAGTTGTCTACGCAAACATTCAGGAGGAAATGGATTTCCTCAACATTACATCACTTGGCACGGCACATCACTATGTCGCCAAGATCGAGCAAAAATTTAAGCAGAAGAAGCGAGACTTTGGATCCGCAAATCCGAAACCAGGGAAAGGCAACCCCGAACCACAGAACAAGGGGAAAGGCCAAAGTGGGGTGGCTTAGAACAACACCAAAAATCCAAATAAGGACACAAAGAAGTGGTGTGAATTTCATAACAACCCCACTCACAGCACAAACGAGTGTCGGGCCAAACAGTCGTTGGTGGCCGAACTAAAGGCACCCGAATGAGATGCATGTTTTTATCCCGAGTCAAAACCAAACAGAGGCAATGAAAATGAGAAGAAGATCATTGATGCCGATCCTAGTGCCATTTTTCCACCACCAAGATCCAGAGGGAGGATCTCAAGGATCTAGAGGAGGGGGAGTGCCTCTTCCATTCGCGGATGTGGTTGAAGGGTTCTCCACTGCAATTCCTTGTCAATAGCAGAAGCCAAAATAACCTCATTATAGCAGAGGTCGTGAAGCAACTCGGCCTACTAACCATGTCACACATGCAACCGTATACAATCGGGTGGCTTCACCAAGGGAGAGATCTCTACGTCCGCCAGTAGTGTTGTCTTCCGTACAGTATCAAGCCATTCACAGATGAGGTATTGTGTGATGTTGCTCCTCTTGATGTAGTTGATGTATTATTAGGCCAACCATACTTATGAGGCGACATGTTGTGTAAGAGTCTAGGCCTGGTGCTGTTATTATTACTTTCAGAAATAACTTGTACAGGATACCAGAGGTAGTACCACCTCCTGTCATCTCTTGACTACTGAAAAACAACGCAGTAAGATTGTTTCCAAAACCAGGAAATTTATTTTCCTTACAAATCGCTCATAGGGAAAAAAGAATATTATGGCCACAACCTCAAAACACGTCTCCCCTGCACAATTGCAGCATATGGAAAAAGTCATGGAGGAATACAAGGACATTTTATCCTCACTCACAGAGGTTCCTCTACACTGTCAAGACAAGCATTCCATTGATCTGACCCCTGACGCACTCTCGTGTTATGTTTCCATACCTCATTCAACTACAAAAACATAATCCACACATGTAGTGTTTGAGGCTAATAAAGAAACCAAATTTACTAAACGCATCTAGCATGTCTGCCCGCAGGTCCATGACATCTTCGACAAATATAATACCCTGTTCAACAGAATTTGTCTCATCTCATGGAGGATCTCAACGCAATGGGGACAATTGCTTCCTAAGGAGGGATGAATGATCCAGGTGGATATCGGTGGCCACCCACCTATTCCATTTGGACCCGCACCATCAATTCTTGCAGCTTTTCACTTTCAACACAACTTACTATTTTTAGCAAGTTTTCGGGTCTTGCACTCCCGAAGCTGTTTTGGGACCCTAATGATCTAGGTGGATATTGGTGACCACCCACCTATTCTATTTGAAATGGCACCATCATTTCTTTCAGTTTTTGAGTTTCATCACAACTTACTATTTTTAGCAAATTTTCAAGTCCTCAACATCCGGATCCATTTTGAGGCCCTAAAAGACGTTTTTTGGGTATCGTGCATTCGGCGAATATGATTCTGTTCCGAAATTGATATTTATGGTTAGTAGTTGTAGTCCTCAAATAAATATTTCTAACAATTTACCATGTACTTAAAATAGAGATAGTGTGCCAAATTTATGACCTCGGGAAGTTGAAACACCAATTTACCCAAACGGGACCCATAGTTTTGGCGCTTCATCCTGTAGGGTTAGGTTTTTGGACGTTTAGAGTTTTCCATTGTTTCTCAATAATAAATAGTCCCTCGAGCCTCATTGTAACACAGTTCAAAGGCATGTAGCCACCACATCTCTTGTCATAGATAAGCTACCAACGCCCTAGCTATTTTATTTCCATTATGTATGTAAGCATATTTCTATTATTTGATATTAATGAAATGAAGCATTATTTCCGCTGCATCTCTGTGTTTATGTATATTTCTATATTTTATTGCATTCCTACATAAATTTGGATCACTCTGTCTGCCTTTACCACAGAAAAAAATAAGTCGTGCCTATGAGGGATCTACACACATGTTTTAATTCCTTCCAATAGAGTTTGGTTGGCTTAATGATTTCTTGACTAAGATGGTTAACTTCATAACACATGTCTAGTCATGTGTTCACCAATTATATAAGTGATCTCACAAGCTGCCTGTAAATGGTAGCTTCTACCACTCTACCTGAAGTGGCATCTTCCTTCCTCCAATTCCCTACTAGAGGAGTCTCCATGGGTTTGCTGATATCCATGTGAAACTTCTTCAGTATTGCATTGTCATACTTTCCCTGAGAGACAAACAATTCCTCATCTCCTTGCCAAATTTCCTAACCAAGGAAATAATGCATGAGCCCCATGTCTTTCATCTCAAATTCTATTGCCAAATCCTCTTTGCAAGATTTTATTAGCTTCAATTTTGGTCAAGCCCAACCCAGTGAAATAGTTTTGATCCTAGTGTACTATGCATGAGATGTTTGTTTCAATCCATATAATCCTCGCATGAGTCTTCACACATGTGAATCTCTATCGAAGGTCTCAAATCCTTCCATATTCTCTATGTACACCTCTTCCTCATTCAATCGGTTGAGGTAAGTTGTCTTCGCATCCATTTGATGTATGTTACATCCCATTTGTGATGAAAGTTCTAGAATAGATATGATTGAAGAGTACCTTACTACTAAAACAAGGATCTCCTCGTAATAAACTCCCTTTTCTTGAGAGAACCCCTTGGCCACAAATATGGCCTTGTGTTTCTTGACACTCCCATCTCCTACTTGCTTCACCTTGTAGATCCACTTGGATCCTACAACTAACTTTTCCTATGCCCTTGGGACAAGTTCCCATGCATTTTTCCTAATAATGGAGTTGTACTCCTCTACCATGGCATCAACCCATATTGGTTGATGCACTACTTCCTTGAATGAGGATGGCTCACTCTCTACACTCTCCCTGATAAGGTCCATGTAGAAACTATATCGATCTGGTGAACTCCTCTCCTTGTGGTGCGATGTGGGTCCTCCCATATTCTCTCTATCATCGTGCATCTGGTGAGCTTCCTTCCATCTTTGGATGTCTCTGCATGAGTGGGTGATTCCAATCTCTTCTCCTCTGCATGTGGTTGCTCCACATCATTCTCAGGTTCTTCCTTTGGAGATCAAATCTCCTCATCTGCATGCAACTGAATCTCCCTCTCAAGGGAAATTTTCATGGCCTTCTCTACATCGAATTTCACATCTCTATTGTTCTGTGAGATGGAAGGTACACCCGATAGTTGTGATGTGTATCAGTGTACCCCAAAAAATTTCCAAACTCAGTTGTTGGTTCTAGTTGTTTTTGTTCATCCTTGGAAACATGACAGTATACTGATGAACCAAATATTTTGAAGTGCGCCACATCTGGTTTCTTACCTAAAAAAAATTCTTCTCGTGTACTCAACCCGAGAATCCGATGAGGACTATTATGAAACTATCTTCCAAAATAGAAGAAAAGAGAGATCAACACCTTAGAAATAAGCCACTTCGAGGGGGAAACCTCCTTGACATTACATAAATTAACAATTCTTGGATGATAAAAATGAAAAAACCTCCTTTCTATATATAGGATTCCATGGGGTCACAATATAATCCTAGTCGACCTAACAATAATAATGTAAGGGCATAGCAATAACAATATTGGGCTATTATGGAGCACAATAATAACAATATGGGGATTACATGGGTACAAAAATAACAATAAGTGGACTATACTACCAATAACAAAAAGGGGATACACTAGTATTATAGGGACCTAACATGCCCCTCTCCTTCAAACAATTTTTGTCCTCAACGCTTGATTATTTCTGGATGCTTCTCTATAAAATTATCATCCTCCCATGTGGAATATTTAGCCGGTAAGTTATTCCACTTGCTAAGATACTCTGAAATTGATCGATTTTGTAGTTGTCGAGTTCTTATTTCCATTACTACTTCATAACTTCTTTCGCTGCAATCTTGATCTTCCTATTGTTTCATTCGATTTTGCACCCAAGTTAGGTTATCCTTTAAGAGTTGAAGAACTTGTTTTTTATGCTCGATGTGATATTCCATTTCTTTATCATCCATATTAGCTTCCATCCAAATTAGCCTCCATTTCTTCTTTTAAACCATCTATGTCATCGTTGGTTGCTCTTTGTGAGATTGAAATTTGTCGCACTTGGTATCGTAATTTTGATATATCATACTGCAATTATTCTTCTTCATGCATCATAGTATAGATTTTTGAGGGCTTAATGGGCATGAAATTATTTTTGGGAGGAATTATATAACTCAATACTGATATCTATGCTTCAATATGCCCTTGGAATCACTTCAAACTGATTTTTCAAACAAAAGTTATGAAAACTTGTTTAAAAAATACACATTTTTTTCTTACTTTTTAGGAGGTATATATTGAACTTGATTTATATCTCTTATTTCAGACCTTAGGATCTGAATTTATATCCTATATTATCACTTTGAGGATTCTTTCCAATTCCATAGGTCAGACTTGATTTGGATTATTCAAGGCAAAGTTATGCCTAATCTCCCACAATGTCCTAATTATGGAATGGTTCACTAGAGCGACCTTGTACGGCATGTCACATGTCACTGTTTCCTCCTTCTGTTCTGAAATTGATACACAAGAATCTAAATTCCATGTAATTTCGGCCATTTTTATAGAATTCCAATATGATGCTCAGATAGAGAGAGTTATGATGATTTTCCCAAGGTCGCCTCTTTGAGATGAAATTTGGGAGCCTGCAAAAACCATAAATTCCACAAATCATATCTCTGAAAATATTGTGAACCAAGATTTGAATTTTTTAAATGACGGTCCCCAGGATTTCTTTGCAAATGGGTTTTTTCAGCTTCTGAACCTTCATAGAAACAAATTTAGAGTAAAAATTCCACGATGACCTGTTTGAAGCAGCAAAACCGTAGAATCCAAAGCTCTGATACCAAATGTTATGAAACTAGATCCAAAAATAGAAGAAAAGAGAGATCAGCACCTTAGAAATCAGCCACTTCGAGGGGGAAACCTCCTTTACATTACATAAATAAAAAATTCTTGGATGATACAATTGACAAAACCTCCTTTCTATATATAGGAGTCCATGGGGTAACAATATAATCCTATTCGACCTAACAATAATAATGTAAGGGCACAACAATAACAATAGTGCGCTATTATGGGGCACAATAATAAAAATATGGGGACTACATGGGTAAAAAAATAACAATAAGGGGGCTATACTGCCAATAACAATAAGGGGATACACTATTATTATAGGGACCTAACATAGTGTAGCCCCTTATTATTATAGGGACCTTACAAGGAATCTTGTTCTGCACATATACCATTGTGTTGCATGCTTCTGCCCACAAGTGAAATGGTAGGCCCTGATCATGAAAAATCTCCCATGCAGCTCCCACAATACTTATGTTATTCCTTTCTGCAGCCCCATTCTGTTGTGGGTTATGGGGTGCTATTAACTCCCATCGAATTCCTTCTTATGAAAAAAAGTTATTGAATTCATTTGACACATATTGTCCACCATTTTCGCTCCTGAGAGCCTTCACTTTTCTACTTGTGTCTTTATCAACAAGTTCTTTGAAATCACAAAAAAATGAGAATGTATGGTATTTATTCTACATGAATAATTTCCAACACTTATGTGAGAAATCATCTAGAAAAATCACATAATACATGTGCTTTGTTGTGGAGGCTGTCGAGAATGGTCCACACACATTTTAGTGAAATCTTTCAAGGATTGCTTGCACTTGACTATCCTTATCATGAAAGGTGGATTTGGTGTACTTCCCCAATGTACACCCTTTACATGTATCTTACTGCTCTAGTGCACCCTTGGGAAGTACTATAGAAATATGATGCATGGTCTTCAAGCTCCATGGTGTAGATGGCATAATCTTCTATGCCATAACTCACTGATGTCTCGGCTCTGCACCTTCTCTTCTTTCGTGCTCAAAGAAACAAAGTCTTCTACATCCAATTTGTAGAGTTTCTTCACCTAAATCTCAATTTTCTTCACTTGTCTTGTGGCTATGTGAAGAAGGAACACCTTTCCTTTATGAAAATCACATCCTAGCCACGATCTTCCAACATAGTAGCTGAAACTAAATTCTTTTCAGACCCAGAACATACATGACATCTTTCAATGTGAGAGGAGAACTAAACTCCCTCTAAAAAGTAACAGTATCGATTTTGGTCGCGCTATACCTTCCAACATCTCCCATCTCGATGTGCATCTTGAGGTCCTTCTCCTCCAAGTCACTAAAGAAATATTTTTTGTTGGTCATATGGAATGAGGCTCCATTATCCAGGTACCACACACTACCCATCATCAATGACACCATGCATGTGATGAGGATGAAATACAACTTGAATTTTGAAGCAAGAGATTCACCTGCCGCTCCTCTTTAGGGTTTATTTTTGGACTTCTTCTGCAAACACTTTGTGGCATAGTATCCCATTTCGTGATAGTGAAAACATTTCATCTTCAAAAATTCCTTCTTCTAGCCTACCTAACCAGAATCTAAATTGGAATTGGATGAATTCCATTTCCCTTTATTTTCATTTCCATTCAAGGCACAATTCTCCTCATCATCATGCTTGGATGACGATCCATCTCTGGTGTTTCACCGAATCTCTTCTTGCACCAAGTCAGACCACAAACACTCCCACTCTGGTAGTTTCTCCCTCCCATTTACCGAATCGTAATAGTTGTGACAACTCTTGGGAAGGCCTAGAAGTGATATGATGACTAGATCATCTTCGACAACTGTAACACCAACACCTCCAAGCTCATCCTGAGATTGAGTGAACTTGGTCAAGTACTTTGGTATTGTGTCACCCTTCTCCATATTTATTTTCCTAAGCTTTTCCTTTAGTTCTAGCTTCCCGTCGTCATTGTTGTTATGAAACAAATATATCAAGGCCTTCCACATTGCATATGGAGTTTCCTTTCCATGGAGGCTTGATAAAATATGATCTTGAACACCTTCCAGTATGATCCTTCTAACCTTTTATACATTCTTCTTCTAGGTTTCCTTGATCATCAATTGGTGGAGGTTTAGAAATATCACCAACTATGAACTACTTCATCCTATTATATTCCAACACTACTTCCATCATTTCCTTCCAAGCTATCTAATTCGAGCTTCCCTAAATGGCATACTCAAGTCTTAATCCATAAAATGACATCCTGCTTACCCTGAATAATGATACTACAAATTCAATTCACATGCACTGAAAAAACTAATATTCTTCTCTTCTATAGTGATTTCTTCTCTAATACCATTTAGAAATTCCTTGTAGATTCAAACTGCTAATTGTAATTTACTAGAACAATAGAATTGAATCTACTCTAACAATTGTGGAAACCAATTTAAACGATCATGAAATCACGAAGAATACAAGAGAAAAAATTCAATAAACACATTACACAATGATTTCCTGGGGAAATACACAACTAAAATCCCCGCTATCTGTATATTACAATAGTTGGAAAATATTAGAAGATTACAATGCTTTTCTCATGTCCGAGAAACCTCCGCACTATCTCTATCTATCTCACTACGTCTTAGACAAGCCTAGGCCAATACTTAACCAATTTCATACTTTCCCAAGTCCCTATTTCCTTGCACTATTTTCATGGGTAATTAGCCCCTATTTTCTTATGCAATCTGTCAAGGGAATTCCTCTGACTGTATGCACCACCTGTAAAATTTAGATGATTATACAAGTGATAGTACACTTCCCTTGATGCCAATCTCAACTGGGTAACTCATAGTTCACACATGCATGAGTTATTTATGGCTGATCTATCCTTTCTCTGGTTTATTACTGAGTGTGGTTCAAGTTCCACTTCCACACTTTGACCTTCCACTAGTTCCTCCAACATTTGGAACTAATCAAACTGAATTTAACTCAAATAAACTGAATTAATTAATTACAACTCAAACTAAAGTCAACCAAGGATCCTAAAAAGTAGGAACCACTATACAAGACTCAATTTAGACCCTCAACTCGAATTAATTGAACCAAATAAGCCAAAATAACTTAGTTAACTCATACAAATGTCATGAGATGTAGAATTACAATTTTCTTCTAATTTAATTCAAGGGAAAATTAAATTAGAATCTTTCTTGGTGCCATTTTCAACATATGCTACTTTCAATATAATATTTTTTTGTCCATCACTAGCAAGGAGCCACCACCCCTATCTTGTTCAAACACTATTGAACAAATACCACTACCTCCTCAAACTCTTAGATTCACATGTTCATTAATTTTTAAACTCAACTCCAAGGAGAACTTCACAACTCAACAACAACATATTAGTCCTCTATGCAATAGATAAATCTATTAAAAAAATTGTTGCACACAAACAATAATATAAATAATGCACAAGAAACTATTGAACATAAAAAAATATCTGTAATCAATCCTTACTTCATATCCTCACTCTTTGCTCTAAAATTGGTCACAACCATCAACCTATGATCTAGCATTAGCCTCTGATTTACTTCTGCTACAACATCTGATTATTCTTTATCAAATAACAGATCGAACTATGGCTCTTAGTCGCTAAATATATAATTGTTGTTGACCTCCTCGTTCGCCTTTCTTATCTCTGACCTCTACCATTAACCTCTATGTAATTATGTGTTGCAGGAGCTCGACCTCTGGCTTCTAAAAAAACCTATTCTCACTCTATGCCCACTTTCTAATGATATAATGATAGATCTACTAACCTATTTAAACAAATTGGTCCACCAACTCCACTACTCAATAAATCAATGAATTCACACTAAAATCAGCCATTATATATGGAGATAAAGTCAAATCAAAGTTTCCAACCATTACCAAGAGTAATTACCTCAGTTTCAACCACTAGAAATCACTAGAATGCACAAGGAATGTAGGAAACAAATTCTAGACAGGGTAACACTGGACTTGCCTTCAGGAAGTGCACTACTAGGAGGGGTAACACATGTATAATGAAGGAAATTGAGTTATAACACTGAAACTCCACTGTTAACCTATGCTACCCTTGTTTCATCCCCAAAACTCAATCAACTTTTCTCCAGAACCCCCTGAACAGGAGAGAAATTTTGAGGTCTAAAATGGGCCTCAAAACAAAAAGGTACAACCAAAAGCAAATTTATAAGAATCAATAGGATTCAAGATAATGATGTTAACCATGGGGAATAATTCACCATTTATGGAGTACAAAATTAAATAGATTAAAAAAAAAAAAAAAAAACTACCTTTTCAACTTATATCCCTACAGTTTTACTCAAATTTTGAGAAAAATCATCTCTCACTTATCAAAGTGAATGGGTCATCCCCCTGTGGGAGATTTTCTTGTCAATCAACTCTTTCGACTGGTTCATGGATGGGCACTTTTTCGTTAACATGCTTCTATGGATGGAGTCTCCAACATGTGGCTCTTTGGTGGCCACTTTGGTCGCAATGGGGGCAAAAGGTCTTTTTCCTCCAAACCTGCTTAACCGATTTCTTTTTTTGTTGGGGAGAAGGCTTTTCATGCCTCATCCTCCTTTGTGCTACCATCCTTTTCTAACACTTAGAAAACACATGATTATTTAAACCAAAAAAATGACACGCTTTGCGATGCCATGATTTATGACCATGGTTACCAACATTCTCATAATCAAAATTCACTTTGGAATAATGAGACTCATTATACCTTCTCTGGTGGTCTCTGGTGTGATCATGGTGATGGTATCTCACCTGAGCTCTTTCACTGCAACATGCATTACCATGGAATGATGGCGAAGTGTTCCCATCATTCCTCTTCCCTGGAGAGTTCATCAATGTATGCTTTCCTTTGATGACCTTAAAACATCCTTCTTCAGTGTACCCCAAATTTGCATAGCAAGGTATCTGCACAACCTCCAATGGTTGAGTTATGCCTTGGACACGAAGGCCAAGTCCTCCTCCTTTGTACCCCATCTTGGTGAGGATTCTCTTGCGAGTTCCTAAAATGGGTATCTCCATACTTCCAACAGAAATGATATTAGGCAAAAATGAAACTGAAGAGAAATAAACATTATTTACCTCAGCTGTCGATTTTGATATAGGTGAAGAAGGCTTCTCTAAGCCTTTGTTGCACTTTTCTTCCTCCAAGGCCTTTGTCACCGCTTGTAGTTGAAGCTACAACCGCTGCTTCTCCTCCTTCTCTACCTATAGGAGTCCCTTCAATGCTTCATGATCTGCTTGAAGACGTTCATTGTTGCTCTTCAATTCTTCCCACGCCTCTGTCGTGGCTTGCAACTGAAGCTGCAATCAATGTTTGTCCTCCTTCTCTTCTTGTAGGAGTGTCTTCAATTCATCGTTCTCTGCGGCTTGTTTTTCATAAGCCTTGTACAAGATGTTCATTTTCTCAGACACCCTGAGCATGGTATCGTACATGTCCTTGACATTATCCATGGCTCAACTCAGTGATCGTTCAATATTTCATGCCTACAATCCAATCGGCAAGAATACTTACTCTGATACAACTTGATTCAGGGTAAATTCCTGATACCCTTAACCAAGACCTTTTACTTCAGCTGATAAATTAGAATTGTAGTTAATCAAAGCGTTAATAAACATAACTAAACAACTGCATGTTTTAAAGAAGAGGAACATAAAATGTCAAAATCAGCAATCATAGGAACACGTCATTTGATAACAGAGTTCGTCTAGGAGGGACTACAGCTTCGGGCCTCGGTGTCAATATGGTGTAGGTCGCTGCATTAAGTGCTGTAAAGAAGAAGATGTACATGGATGGTGTTTTATCTATCGTATAACGAAAGTGCCCTCACGCAGGAGTGGCTGGACCTCTCAACGAGATGCTCCACTATCGAAACTCTCATTCATAAAAAGGACTCCTATCAGTATGAAAATAACTCACACGTAATGACTATGAGTATCCCCCCAACATGAAAAACAAGGGATCTCAAACAACATACATGTGACAATGAGTATCCCGCCAACATGGAAGCAAAGGGATCTCAAACATAATACAAATCCATGATAGAAACTACATCGCACGTCAAAAACAAAACAAGATCCCACATCAAACATCAACAGGGATTTGTACAACACAATGCATCTCAGAGACAAAAAAATAAATAAGTACATGAAATAAACTCATCATATACCTCATGCTGAAGATGACTGAAGAATGAGCTACTCTGTTGCTGGATTTGAAATCACCATCACAATCGTGGCGTCGAAAGGTGTGAAATCGACTGCTCACTCACTGAAAGTTGACACCTACAACTCCACTTTGAAAAGTGGCTGAAAAATATAAATCTCAGATGGAAAATCTGAATCTGCCATCAGATTCGTGGCATCGAGTAGTGCAAAAAATACATAAAGTTTGTCCCATTTGGACACTGTAAAAATTTTGTCCTCTTGAAAGTTGGGCTCAATCAAGGTTTTCCCTGCCTTTTTTCTTGGCTCATGGTTCCACTTCACCTGCAATAAAAAATATTAAATCTCGATCTGCACGCTCCATCTTCCACTGGCATGCCCTCACTCACTATGCAAATGATGGTTTTTTATATAAAATGCTGGGTGGATTTTCCAAACAAGCCCGTTGGGCTAAAGGTTGAGAGTGGAGCTACTTGGGTCGAGGTCGGGGGTTCCAACACCACCGACCACACCGTATTTGGATTCTTTTAAAACCGTGCACATTTTTTGAATGTAGGTTGGTGTGGGCACGCTTTTTTAAGGTGGAATTTTTTTTTTAATACCAGCGCCAACTATTTTATGCACCCCCTATATTTTTCTTAACACCAAATATCATTAAAAGGAGGTGGTTGGGTTGGGTAGTGGGGTTGACCACCCCCACCCACCCAATATGGTTGCTCCATTTAGTATTATAGCGGACAGGATTGGGGTCGTGGGGTCACACCCGTTGGCCCCACCCTTAATATATATTACGATCACTGTGGACTATGGGAGCAGCAGGGTCATGGCCACCGAACCCCTTTAATTAATTTTTTTTATTTGACCATTAGGGTAGGGTGGGGGTCATGGCCCACCCTGCCCTATTTTTAATATATATATATATATATATATATATATATATATATATATATATATATATATATATATATATATATATATATATATATATATATATATATATATATATATATTTATTTATTTATTTATTTATTTATTTATTTATTTATTTTAAAAGAAAATGGCTATTTTTAAAAATACCTGATTTTTTACCGTAGGAGTCCAATTAAGGGTCCCACAAATTCGCTCGGAATCTAGCCTGATCTTGCCGGAATCTAGTGGCTGGAAAAGGTCAAATTTGCGCCTCCTTTAAACCTGCCAAGTCACCATGTCAACCAAAAACTTTGACTGCTCCTAACTTATCCATACAGACTCGTAATTGAGTGTCATCTGCGTTGTTGGAATAAAAAAGACAAGATCTTCAACCTGAACCTGGTTCGAGAGCAATCCAAACACTTTTATTTTTGAGTCCTCTTTGTCCTGTATGTGTCTCTGGAGCCACCTGTATCAATTATCTTCATATAACAAAATTAAATTTTGTTTGGTGAAGTTGATGTTCATGATTTGAAACAAATCAAGTTTTGCAAATGGTAGAGGATTGTATAATGAATTCATTTTTGTATGTAGTCGAGGATGAGCTAATTGTTCCATACAATGTGCCTAGTGGACATTTAATTTCATTGTGAGAATTTTATTATTTTTATTTTTTTTATTTTTTTTCGCGGAAAATTCGAGTAGATCAACTTGAAGGGATCACATCTCGTCGTACCTAAGCCTAACCGTGAGGGCATCAAGGACAATTGACCTCCAGACCTCCCATTAGCAAGATACTTAGCAATAGGAACTCAACCAATTGAGCTAACTATCAAGGCTTTTGCATTGTGAAACATTCAATTGCACAGTGTCAAATATTGAAAAACGCCCAATAAGAAATTTCCCTTCTTACCTTTTAAATTCACTTATTATTATTGAAAATTAGAAAGAATAAAATAACATACCTAAATCTCTTTAGTAAGAATAAAACCACTTCTAGTATGAATGTGGATCAGTTTAAATAGCTAAAATAAAGAAACCCTTGGTGTGAATGGGGTCAGTGCATGTAGATTGGGTCAAGGTTGACCAAATCAACAACGTTTCCATAAGAGAGAGTGGAGCTAGTGGGGACAACACAGTTTTGGAGGAGGAGTCTTTGCATGGAAGTAACATCTTTAATGAGTGGGGCCAGGGGTGAGGAAGCTCACCAAGCATATAAGGAATGGGATGGCAGCCATGGAGAGCATTTAGAATATTGTTTATGTTTGGGTCTTATGAATTTTTGCATGCTTCAACTGTTTAGTTGAGTTTTTTGTATTGTTTAGTACAAGGGTGTTTCCAGGCGGAAATAACACACTCTTCCTTGGGGGACTTTGAGTGCCCACTCAGGAGAGGTATTCTGAGCTTCATTTCCACCATCGGGCATTGGGCCAAGTAGTTTCCTTCAGCCACAGTGTAGTCTCCTTTAGGAATTGCATTATTTTTTAGGGTAGTGTTGTGGAGGGTTGAGAAACCTAGTTTGTGAGTTAGTTTCCCAGTGAGGGGAGAAACCCTTCACCCAGAAAGCTAGAGAGGAGAAGTTACAACTAGTTTTTTGTAATACCAACCATATTCCAGTAGTGTTCTAGTGATACAACATTATTCAGCCATAGATTTGTAGTGTGCACTTTTTGCATCTTTTGTATTTCAAGAAACCCTTTCCGGGTTGTCTTGGGATTGTGCTTGAGAGTCTAGTTATATATTCTCAGCACCCTTTGAAAAACATATTAGTAGATCTACTTGTTTCCATTTTCCAGCTGTAGTAACCCTCACTAGGACTGCGCTATCATGTACTCTGGCATTTTTTATAGTAGCAACATTTCTGGTTTTAGTGTGTTTGGGCATTGGAGGCTTGTTTGCTTAGTTTGAGTGATTTTTTCCTCAACATATTGTACTTATTTTCTATTGTGATACATAATATAATGGATATATAATTTTCTCATGTGTTTGTATTAATATTTGATGTACATTCTAGTTTTATGTTTAATATTGTTGCTTTTCCTAATTTTGAATATTACATTGGTATCAAAGCATAATCTTGGCTCCGCTTGTGGGGCAATACATCTATAGCAATGGAGGAAATGGAGATCCCAAAAATTCTTCTCCAGATCATGCAGAACATTGCTAAAGATATCAAGGAGATGAGATTAGAAAGGAAGAAGGAATCCCTTAGAGGGTTTCAATATGGAGAAAGTTTCGGCACTTCACATTTACGGTGTGAGAAATCAGTAGTACAATCTTCTTCACAATGCTCCACCATGCCCACATTCCTATCAACAGGAAATGAGGTGGGAGGGACACAAAGAGAGGTAACTCTTGGTGATTATTTCTTAGAATATGAATCTCAATCTCAGAGGTTCAAGGAGCACATGAACTTCTAAGAGTTCTGTCCAATCAAGGATAATAGAAGACCCAACAGTCACAATAGAAGTGGAAGGTACATGCAGAAAAATGATATGCGACATACTATGGGTAGGTTCTTTTTTCCCTCTTTTGATGGGTCACCCAAGTGCACAACCAAGGCTTGGGTAGAGAATTTGGATACTTATTTTCAGCTTAGCTGAGTTTCAGAGATGGAGGCCATCAAAATAACAGCGCTGCACCTGGAAGGTGAAGCACATGAGTGGTGGTTTCATGGCCTATCTACACTAGGGCATGCTAGTGTCACTGCTTATGCAGAATTCACCCGAAGATTCATGGAAATATTTGACCCCAAGAAACCAAAAGCACATTTTGTTGAGCTAATCAAGTTCAAGAAAATAGGAGATCCATAGATTTACATCTCTGAATTTCTAAAGCTCTCATTTATGGTATCTGACCTGTCTGTAGCTAGGAGGGTGTACATGTTTATTGATGGGTTAGTAGAACCATTGCATGGGTTGGTGAAATCCACTAGACAAACTATGCTCCAAGAGGCTATTGAGAAGGCTACAGATCTGCAACATGCTTTGCCCAAAGAAAAATCCCCTTTTCAGTAGAAATTCTCTTCTCAAGTAAAGTATAAATATGTGAAGTTCCTTTCCTCAAAGGAGGAGGATGAAGCAGAAGGCTTGGGGAAGGATACCAGAGTTGTAGCATCAGGAGATATTGCATCACCATCAAGATGTATGAAGGGAGAATTTTCTCCAAATGGAGGGACTCTTGTAGCTTTGCGGGGAGTTCCCAAGTACCTAACATTGAGAGTTAGAGGCACTATTCAGGTGCAGAGAGTATCTGTGTTGATAGATAGCGGGGCTACCCATAACTTTATTGATACTCAATTAGTGCATAGGAGGGGCATTCACATGGAAGATTTTGAGGGCTTCTCAATTTTGGTTCTAGGAGCTAGAACCATGTAGTGTGCCAAATATGTTTTGACATTAACTATCACTATGGGGACCTACACATTGACATGCCACTTCTTTGTGGTTGATTTTACAGACACCAATGTGATATTGGGTGTTCAGTGGTTAATCACCTTGGGGAAGGTTACCACAGATTGGGAAACCGTGGAGATGTAATGGACAGAGAAGGGGAGTGGTAAGCCTCTAAATATCAAAGGCATACACAACTATCCACCCCAGATTGTCTCAGCACACAGGATGGAGGCTTATTTGCGCAGAGGGGACATAGAATGGATAGTAGAACTGTGTATGTCAGAGGAAGGAGGCAAGAGTGCACCAGTACACTCGGATGTGCAGTCTATTCTAGACTGATATTCTACAGTATTTGGAGATATTCCACCAGGGAGGACACCTAACCAAGGATTTGAATACACTATTGAGTTGGAGCAGGGGATCCAAGTAGTGATCACCACACCCTATATGCATCCCAAAGCCTACATGGATGAGATTGAAAAATCCATTCAAGAGCTCTTGGATTTAGGACATATCCGACCCAACACAAGTCCTTTTGCTTCTTCAATAGTCCTAGTGAAGAAGAAGGATGGCACATTGAGGGTGTGCATTGAATATAGGGCCTTGAACAAGAAAATAATGAAGAACTGATATCCAATCTCAAGGATTGAAGAGTTTATAAATGAGCTAAGGGGATCCAATTACTTTTGAAAGATTGATTTGAGGTCGGGGTACCATCAAATTAGAGTGAGGGACCAAGATATACCCAAGACCGCATTTAGATGCCATTATGGTTGTTTTGAGTTCTTGGTGATGCCCTTTGGGCTAACCAATGCTCCGGAAACTTTCCTGTCTTGCATGAACCACATTTTTCGTGGTCAATTGAGGAAGTTTGTATTGGTCTTCTTTGATGAAATTCTTATTTACAACTGCACATGAGAAGAGTATCTACAACATATTGAGGTAGTATTACGGATTCCTGAGGAGAAGCAATTCTATGGTAAGCTTTCCAAGTGTGAGTTTGGGCTCATAGAGATGCTCTATTTGGGCCACATCATTGGAGTAGATGGAGTGAGATTTCATGAAGAGAAGATCCATGCTATGAGGGATTGGCTTGAGCCAAAGAATGTCACAGAACTTCAGGGGTTTGTAGGAATTTGTACCTACTATCGGAATTTTGTTAAAGGGTTCTCTCAACTAACAACACCACTTACATATTTGACCAAGAAGGGAGCCTTTAGTTGGACATCCACAGTGCCGAGAGCCTTTGATAGGCTCAAGGAGGTGATGAGTAGCTTCCCGGTGTTGGTTTTACCAGATTTCACCAAGCCCTTTGTGCTGGAATGTGATGCTTTAGGGGAGGGCATTGGAGCAATTTTGATGCAAGGAGGACACCCCATATCTTTTGAGAGTCGAAAGTTTCTGCCACATGAGAGATTGTATTCTATATATGATAAGGAGATGTTGGCTATCATGCATGCCTTATCCATGTTCCGGAAATATTTGGTGGGTAACAAATTATGAGTGAAGACTGATCAGAATAGTCTCCAATTTTTTCTTGAGTAGAAGCAGCTGCAGGAGAGGCAACATAAATGGGTGAGCAAGATCCAAGCATATGACTTTGACATTGAATATTTCAAGGGGAAGAGAAATGTAGTGGCAGATGCTCTATATTGGAGGCCAAAAACGTTATCTTTGAGGAGTATGGATACAGATTGGAAGGCCCAGTTGTTAGTGGAGTATTCCAAAAACCGCTTTGCATGTGAAATATTAGATGGTCAAATGGCTGATGAGAGGTTTAGAGTGATGGATGAGGTCATCTATTACCTAGACCGGATCTTATTGACTAGAGATTCTAGACTCAAGAAGAATATTTTGCAGGCATCACATGATTCACCACTTTTCGGACATCAAGGATTCACCAAGACATACCGAGCCATTCAGGAGAGATTCTCATGTAAGGGTCTCAAGGAGGATGTGCTCCAACACATCAAGGAGTGCATAGTTTTCTAGCAGAACAAAGGAGAACACAACCATCATGCAGGATTGTTGCAGCCACTCCCTATTCTGGAAGGAAAATGGGAGAGTATTTCCATGGACTTCATCACCAGTCTACCTACAGTTCAGCGTAAGGATGGTATCTTTGTAGTTGTTGATTGACTAACAAAGTATTCACATTTATTTGCTATTTCTGCATGATATACTACTTCACGGGTAGCTGATCTATTCTTTAGAGATGTCTTTAGATTCCATGGTCTTCCAAAGACCATAGTCAGTGATCGCGTTAGCTGCTTCATGGGTGGTTTTTCGCAGGAGATTTTTCGGTTAGTGGGTATTGAGTTAACACCGAGTACCAGTTATCACCCGCAAATTGATGGATAGACAAAGATAGTAAAAAAGTGGCTGGAAGGCTACTTGCGAAGCTATGTTTCGAGGTAGCAAAGAGCTTGGCTGCACTGGCTCCATTTGGTGGAGTATTGCTACAACACAAGTTTTCACATGTCCATCGGCATGACATAGAGAGGCAGTTTGAGGTTGATGATTTGGTCCATCTCCTTCTCCAGCCATATAGACAGTCTATATTGAAGGAGAAGGGGGCTGAAAAGCTTAAGCCTCTGTTATATGGGCCATATAGGGTGATTTGTCATGTTGGGGAAGTAGCATATTAGTTGGAGCTTCCCATTGGGATCAAGATCCTTAACATTTTTCAAGTCTCATGCCTCAAGAAGGCCATTGGACAACATGTGGTTGCCACCATGGATTTCCCACCTATTGACAATGACGGCCATTTGGTTTTGCAACTAGAGGTTATCTTGGATACCCAGGTGAGGCAGCTAAGAAACAAGGTGACTAGAGAATATCTGATTCGATCGAGGAATCTACCAGATGAGGATGCCACTTGGGAAGGAGAGAAGATTTTTCAACATCCTTCTTTACTGTTTCTTGAGGACAAGCAACATTTGGGAGGGGAGGACTCTAATATTCCCAATTATCCTTTAGCTAGTTGGAATATTATATGTTGCTTATATTTCATAACTTAGATGAATAAGTGGTTAAAGAGACCCTTAAATCTCTTTAGTAGGAATAAAACCACTTCTAGTATGAATGTGGATTAGTTTAGCTAGCTGAAATAAAGAAACCCTTGGTGTGAATGGGGCCAATGCATATGGACTGGGTCAAGGTTGACCAAATCAACAAGGTTGCCAGAGGAGAGAGTGGAGCTAGTGGGGACAACGCAGTTTTGGAGGAGGAGTCTTTGCATGGAAGTAGCATCTTTAATGAGTGGGGCCAGGGGTGAGGAAGCTCACTAAGCATATAAGGAAGGGCATGGAATCCATGGAGAGCATTCTGAATATTATTTATGTTTAGGTCTTATGACTTCTTGCATGCTTCAGTTGTTTAGCAGAGTTTTCTGTGGTGTTTCCAAGAGGAAATCCCACACTCTTCCTCGGGGGACATCAAGTGCCCACTCAGTAGAGGTATTCTGAGTGTTATTTCCACCATCCATCATTGGACCAAGCAACTTCCTTCAGCCACAATGTAGTATCCTTTAGGAACTGCGTTATTTTGCAGGGTAGTGCAGTGGAGGATTGAGAAACCTAGTCACTGTGAGCTAGTTTCCTAGTGAGGGAAGCAGCCCTTCACCCAGAAAGCTAGAGAGGAGAAGTTATAGAAATTTTCTTTTCATATCAGCCATATTCCAACAGTGCTCCAGTGATACAACATTATTCAACCATATAGTTGCAGTCTACACTTTTTGCATCTTTTGTTTTTCAAGAAACCCTTTCTAGATTGTCTTTGGATTGTGCTTGAGCGTCTAGTTCTCTATTCTCAACACCCTTTGAGCATCATATTAGTAGATCTACCTGTTTCCATTTTCTAGCTACAGTAACCCTCACTGGGATTGCGCTTTCATGTACTCCGGCATTTTGTATAGCAGCAACATTTCTGGTTTTAGTGTATTTTGGCATTGGAGGCTTTTTTTCCTAGTTTGAGTGATCTGTTCCTCAACATATTGTACTTATTTGCTGTTGTGATACATAATATAATGGATCTATAATTTTCTCATGTGCTTATATTGATATTTTTTTTACATTCCAATTTTATGTTCAATATTGATGCTTTTCCTAATTTGGAATATTACATTTTTTATAGATAAAAAAATTTATTTGTGTTTTAAAATAAATAGGATCAATGTGTAATTTTCATAACACAATGAGTATGAGTTTAAATTTTGATGAATTAATAAAGATTCAAGGTTGGTTAATTTTTCATTAATAACTTTAACGTCTAGACAAATGCAAAGATTAATAACATTTAAACATATATTTATAATATGATTTTTTTCCAAAGAAAAAATCAACAACTTTCTATTAATGAAAATGAAAAGTTACATTTTGTATATGCAATTAAGCATTCAGAAAGGCCCCGTGTGCACAAGCACACATAGTAGTGAGGCTACCAAAAGAGAAAACTAATTAATTTACAAAGTGTCAGCAGGGTTGGGCTTATCGCACTTGCATTTTTTTATTTTGGACAATTTTCCAAGTCCCTGAATGTGAGGAAGAAGAAACGAAGGCAAACTCATTATTCCTTCTAAAGTTTTCTTTGTCTGAGTTGGAACTTTCAGACACATGAGATATTTTATTTCCACCTGTACCTATAGTGATTTTAGTGGCTTTTGTTTGAGGTTCAATAGGAAAGGGAGTGACAATGATGAGAGGGCTATTAGGTTGTTGTTTGAGATCATCTTTCCCTTCCACCATCTCTTGTGCTCCTTATCGTTCTCCTATTCCCCGAGTTTCCTGATTTTCTTCCATTTCTTTCTCACCTTCCGATAAAGGATTATGAGGGAATTTCCATCCTTTCTGCTTTTGAACTTTCTTTTTTGTTCCTTTCTTTGCCAGATTTCATGTGCTTTGAAGATGCCCTGTTTGTTGACATATCCTACAACCAGAAGTTGTGTTTTTGAAGTCTACAGAATGTACCCACCTAGAATATTTATGTGTCATGTTAATAATGTCTGGAAGACCTTTACTTAGATCCATTTCCACACAGATTCGGGAAAAAAGTAAAAATTTCTTTTTCAATTCTTTCACTGTCCATCTTTAGAATCTTCCCAAAAAGTTTCCTATTCCTTCAAGAACCCGATGGTGCTAAAAGGAAGCGGAAGGTTGTGAAGTATTACCCATACCAACATTTTTGTTACAACCATTTAATTTTCATCAAAACTCGGGAACCATGGGGTTCGGAATAGGCCCACCCTTCCCCAAAACCATGGACCATCGTTTATGATAGAGTTAAAATAATTTTGGGAATCAACCGAACCACAAAAAATCCTTTTGCACATAAATAAATATCGCATTCACTGGTCCAGTTTTGGTGAATCCACTCATTTAACACATTGGATTTTGACAAAAAACCATTAAAACAACCAATGATTTCTTTTGATTGAAGAATGATGAAGAGATCACTTACTTCTCATAATTCGATCGTTATCTCTGGTGCTTTTTCCAGCTTATCAACCATATAGGGGCCTAAATGATCTGGGGGTTGTTTGTCCTATAAGATCGCTTTCCACTTTAAGGCGTCTTTGAAGGAAACTTGGCCCTTTCTTGAGGAAGATGCTCTAGCTGGTATAGGTATTCCAGGAACCCATCCCTGTAATCTAGAGATATAGATGATAGTGGAGTTCCTTTGAATCCCACATTCTTTCAATTATGTCTCATCCTCCAATACTTTGCCAGAAAAAAGCAGAACTTGGGCTAAATCAAGGATGTCAGTCACAATATGACCTTTCTACTTAAAAAATTTCACAGATTTTGTACGCTGCACCCATATTAGTTTTGTAACCCCAGAAACAGTTTTAAGTAGAACCTGAAAAGATTCCTCCAAGTATGTGGTCTCGTTGTGTGCTGTCATTAGTTTTTTGGTTCCCTGTTTAGGCTGAATCGAAATTTCCTTATCTTCCCCTGAAAAGAATGGATGTGGATGTCTTCTGGCAGATCTGGTTTTGGGTCAGCTTGATCCATCCCCATAGAGGGTCACCACTCTCTGTATATTGGGAATTTATGCAGCAGTGCCAGTTCACTACTGCACCCTAAATAAACCTCCCCTTGAGAATGACAAACACGGAATGGTTGATGGGGGCATAGATATGGGATAATAGACAATATATCTGGGCTTAATGAAACATTTGACCTGATTTTCGTAAGTCGATCTAGGCCATGAGAGAGATTGGTCGAGTTAAGGGACTCCTCTGACTAGTAAAGCCCCATCAAACTGGCAAGTTGTGTCCCAAGATCTAGTGCCAAATACCCTGCAGACTGTGACCCTGATGTATTCTACTTCGACGACTGGACACAGATCCAACATCTTTGGTCCAATCTATCAAAATGCATGGTCGCCATTATCGAAGTTGTGATCGCAGCCTTGTCTTGGGCATTGTTGTGGTGCTTGTAAATGACCCGCAGGAAATGGTAACGATCAAGTAGGGTTCGAATCTCGCCATCGCTTTCCTTATCAATAGCCAACACATCCCTGTGAAGTGTGGCGAGCTCGCATCTGATGGCCTTATGAAAGTAGAGAAAAACCAGAATTGGGGATTTGAGAGCTGAATGCCACACATAAACCTTCATGGGATCCATGAACCCTATTGACCATTCATTGGTAGCCAAGAGTCCCTATGCGTGCTGAAGCCCTGTTAAAGGAATAACCATATTGCCTCCAGCAAGCCATAAATTCAACATAATTATTTATTCACAAGCCTCTTTCACCCTTATAATATAATTTTTTATACATTTACTTTATTCTTTATTTTTAAATTTGGTTTATTAATCTAAAATTATCTAATCTTATATATATAATTTTTCTTCTCTTATATTGTTATAAGAAAAAATGGTCATCCTCCAACTTAATGTTATCATTAAAATATTTATAAATTTCCATGTTAAGTGTACATTAAAATATATATGTAAATATATATGTTTATATATATATATATATATATATATATATATATATATATATATATATATATTGGTTTTAATTTTTTTTCATCAGACTAAAAATATTTAATTTAATATATCTTTTCATTATATATACTTAAAAAAATATTATGTTATTGTAAAAATTATTGCAAGGGAAGTTAATCACCTAGCCACATAAGGTTATTATTAAAACATTCACAAGTTTTATGCTAGGTATGAATAAGTTCACAAGATTGATAGAAGAAACTAATAAACTATACCTATTGGCTTGAAAATGACTTGGAAAAATGAGAAATTGAGTTCAACATTAGTGAGGTGGTGGTGGTACTAATGCAAAGTCAACATATTCAACTTAGGCTAGTTCTAGTTTTAGAGGAAGGTCCATGTTATCCACAATGATAATGAGCTTGAAATTGAAAACAAAAACCCATGTCTCCTCCTACTTATTTATTTTACCATTGATATCACTTATAAATTCAATACCGTATACCCCTCCACACATTAAATACATTATACCCCTCTTTGAATTTTCTTCAAACACTGAGAACGACACCATGGCTTTCATGACCTAGTATATCTCAATAGTCTTATAATATTTTTTTTTTCCTCGTACGTGATTTAAAAAAGAAGCTTAAAACCTAATTCTTCATCCCCTTGGACCTTGTACCGCAGGTGTTTGGTGGTGGGATACATGTAGGTAGTTTGGTGACAAGCTTGAGCGGTCATGTCTCCACTTGTTTTTTCTTTTTCGATGACTTCAACATTAAATTATAAAATATACATTTAATTTTATTTTAACATTTTAATTCAATTAAACGGGATTTAAATTTATATCATATGACGGCTAGTCTTATTTAACAAATATGCAAACATGCTTACCCATATTATTTAACAAATATGCAAGCATAGTTGCCACATTTTGGGGACTAACATATTTTTGGGAAACATTCCAATAGAGATTTAGGGACCAACATAGTTGCCACATTTTGGGGACTTACATATTTTTGGGAAACATTCCAATAGAGATTTAGGGATTAGTGGGCTATTCCTATGAAGTTGCAAGTATATTTCAACGATATTTAAAATAGGTGTAGAGATGTTTTCCGTAAGGATATTTTTAGATAGTTTTTATAAATATTTTAACTATATATCTTTAATTTTGATAGTCATGGACATTGATGATTTCACAATATGATTTTTTTTCTATTTATTATTTTTTATTGCATTATTCTAAATTTTGTTGTACAAATGGTAAAGAAAAATATGGGTTTTGTATGATGAGTTTTAATTTTGGTTTATGGTGATTTAAACATTGTATTTTTAGCAACAAAAGCACAACAAACAAAGTCTTCACGTTAATAAAAAAAGGAATTGAAATGTTCTAAATGGCTAATCCTTGTGGTTATTGCTTTTTTTCTTCTCAAATTTTGGGTCATTTTAGCTTTTACATATTGTACTTGGGTTTTTAGGAGTCATTAAAGTCCAATGCTTCCACCATCCCAACCTAAAGTATTGTGAAGACAATCACATAGAGTCACTTGGATCAAGTACTAAATGTTTGAATGAATTCCTATTCAATTTCCTTCTTAATCTAAAATATGAATCTAATATCTTTGGAATCAAATTATTTTATAGTGTTTTTCAACATAGCTCTTAAAATATAGAAAACCTATTGAGAAAGATATATATATATATATATATATATATCTATATATATATATATATATATATATATATATATATATATATATATATATATATATATATATATATATATATATATATATCTAAAATGGTCGCTCTCGCATACACCAAGGGTTTTGGATCCGCTATTAGAGCATAGTGGGAGATTCTTGAACGTCTCTATGGGACGGGTTCGGGCCGCGACTGCTAGGGTTTATTGAGGGTGGTTTCGGCTGTTTTTTTCCGCAGAAGATCGGAGGAGGGCCATATCCACACTTACCCTCGACTCTGTGTTTGTTCGAAAAAGTTTACCTTGCCCTTTGCGATAAGGTTCAGGGATTTTCCTGTGTACGTTGGGAATAAGCAATGTCTGGTTTGTGCCTAGCTGTCACATGCGGCGACACATTGGTTGCTGAGAACCAATGGGATTGGTTTCATCCCCGATGCTGAAGGCCATTGTTCGGAGCATTTTCGCTCCAACCTATCTGGTCTTCCGGCTCTATGCTTTCCCAGGATAAAGGACATGAGCAACTCAAACTGGGAGGTGGGAAAATCACCAAGAAGGGTGAGGATTAGGAGGGTCAACCAGACCAGGCTTACGAGGATAATGCTCAACCATTACTCTGTTTTTTCCTTTTCATGCTCTGTACCTTCTTGTTTATGGAAGCATCTTGTTGGGAAATTTTTTGAGGATGAGTTGTTAGATTGGGTTGTGGGGGTTTATATATTGTTTATGCGGCTGAAAAAAACTCTGTGGTACTTTCCCATATTTCTCTCTGATCCTCCACTATGTGGTCACAGTTCAAGCTTCCCTCATGGTTCATACAACCTTGGACCATGGCCTAAAGCTTCAAACGTTGGCAGGAGTCCCTCCATTTCGGAGCCATTGATCTAGATCTTTTTAAAAAACCATTTCTGGGAAGAAAAAGATCTTATGGGTCTAGGACTCAAATCTTGTTTCAGATCTAAAATTAAAGGCCTAATATGCAACAGGCATTTTAGCCCCAAATCAGAGTCTAATCTATTCGAAGAAAGTGCTGCAGGGAGAAGCCCAATTAAAAGCCTACAACATATGTAGGAACTCTACCATCACCATGAACTTAAGGCTTCTAGGCGGTGCCCCAGGAGGAAGCACACCAACTAGATCCTCGTCGGCTATCAAGGGACAGACCTCTTTCAAAGATGCATTAAGAGGCAAAAATGCCGCATATGTCAAAAAAGTGCCTAACTTGTCCATTCCAGGCCCATACATTATAGAAAAGAAGGAAAAAAATCCAGAATGGGCCATAGAAATACCAGAAGTAAATGGATTGTTAAACTCACTGCAAGAAAATGCCATTATTTGTTGCTTCAATGGATACTGGCCTAAAGCTAAAGAATTAAATGCATGGATTTACCTAAATTGGATGAAAGACTGTGATAATATATGTGCGCAAAGGGTTTTTTCGTGGTTCAGTTTGATAACCAAAAAGACTACAGTCATGTTATAAATGAGGGACCATGGTTCTGGGGGACGACTGACCTCTTCGTTGCAAACACAATGGATTTGATGCAAACACAATGGTGGTCACAAAAATGCCGATGAGGGTAAGGTTGCATAACCTTTCGCTCCCCTTCTAGCACCACCAGGTATTAGAAGATATTGGGAACTCATTAGGAGTTTTCCTGAAGCTGGACCGAGAGAGAATGGACATGGGGATCTTCACCTTTGCCCGTATCTGTGTGGAGATGGACTTAAGCAAGGGACTGTCGAACGGTATCCTTCTATCACACAAAGATCTTAAGTGGACACAAGCATTAGACTTTGAAAATACAACATTCAGATGTAGGGTGTGCCACCAAACATGACACTTACAAAACTCATGCATACAATCCAAGAAAAGAACAAACAGGAAACCACAAAAGAAAAAAGGATGGCAGTTTGCATACCCTCTTTCCTTGGAGGATGAGGGTGAAGAAATGGAGGAAACAAATCAGCATCCAAAAGTTGAAAATCAACACAGTAATCAAGAAATGAGAGAAGAAGGTGTGGAAGAACATAATTTTTTTGTTGAGGAACCAAACACTATTTCTGTTTTTTCGACCCTTGATACTCACCTGGAGGGAAAGAACAATAATCAAACATTTGTGGGTACCAAGCGCTCTCATATTTCTGAAAGCTCTGATTCAGATAAAGAAGCCCCAAATGCTAATTGTAATAATGTGCTGGCAGTTATTCCTTCTGCTTCTGATCCTATAGGCTCGCTAAAAGTCCAAAAGAAAAAGGGCAAAAAAGAGAATCCCAGTGTTTCTCACAAAGTGTAATTTTAGTTTTTATTCTTTTCTTGGTAGCTTTTCTACTTGGCATGGGTCACACTGTTGGGTCCCTTGGTGAATTTTCTGAATGCTGCAAGCATCTGCTCTTGTAACTTTTCATTGTTATAATAAAAAATTATTGCTTTTTTCCTTAGAAAAAAAACAATCATTATATGAAGAAGAAAAACTATCATGAAAAAAAGTATCTTTCTTATAAACCTTTCATGAACATTGTTTTAAATCTCAAATAATTATACCTTTCTCAAAATTAAAGTGCATTTTTCTTATATCTAATAACTAATAATAAAATGTCACACAAGCCTATTTTAAATTACTTCATTCTTTTAAAATTATTATTTTTACAAACTTAAAACAAAATGAGTTTTTATATTATTATTATTATTATTTCCAACTTCATTCCTATAGTTCCTATCTTAAAAAGCTAACCTAAAATTGATTTAGAATTTTAATTTATACTTTATAAATACGATTTAATTATTTATAAATCATATTTGATTGAAATCATCACATGTCAAAATAACCACTTCACGGAAATCAACACCGGTATAAAAAGGAACAAACACCTCTTTGACATCACAATGGTGTAGTTATTTATTCAACTTTGAAACTTGTAAATCCAAATATTTATAACTTATAACCCTAATATAATCTAGCAAACTGTACATTCATATTTCAAATTCTTTTGCAAATAAATTAATTCGAATATCACAATTCTGAAATATATTATCCTAAAGCTTTAAAAAATCCAAACAAATTGCTCTGCTGAGGGCCCATCTTCTATAATTTTAGAATAACGGATTTGGATTAACCATGGGCATGGAGATGCAATGACCCAAAAAAACACTTGGCCATCTGAAAGCCAATTATGAAGCACTAAAACGTTCTTCCTCTGCAAGCAGGGTGATATTGAAATATGAACTCTTTGAATTAAGCAATTCTCAGCTTAAATCGACAGCTCAAGTGTTGAAAACAAATATATATATATATATATATATATATATATATATATATATATATTTACAGAAGATTGGACAGATTCTCCTTGAGCAGAATTGTTGCAATAATATTATAGACATTTTGTGTAGGATGGAAACTATCCCAGAATACATATGTTGTAGCATCGGTGCAGGTAAAAGGGGTTGCCCTATTGCAGAATACAGCCACTTCTAGTAGACCAGTGCCACAGCAGCCATCTCTCACTTCCACAAACCCTGTCAAACAGAATGTTAGATTTTTCTTCAATGATATTTTAGCAAAACTGTGATTGCAGAATCTGAAACAATTAACTTCACATTGATTTGATTCATTAAGTTTATGAAATATTCTTGCAATTTAAAAAGAAAAAGAAAAACTAATAATTAAATATTTTCTCAAACTATATAGCTTTATGCCGAGATTTTTATGTCGAGATTTTTATGTCTATAGCAGATTTTCTAAACTTCCAAAATCTCATAATTCCAAGAATTCACAATCTAAAAAAGCTCAGAAGTTTTACACATTACCATATTTCTGTGGAAACTGTATAATGTCATATAAAATACTGTAAATATCACCATATGCCATCTTCAGTCCGACGAGCTCAATTCTCAATGAGTCCATAGCTGCAACTAATTTCTGATTGAAGGCCATGGAAGCTTCATTATATTCCTTCACACATCCATCGCTCTGTGCCCCTCTTATCGTTATCACCGAAGGCAAGCAACCTAAGGGAGGAACCCCTATGACAGCAAGTCTACGAGCACCCATACTGTATATCCACTGTAGCCGGGAAAAAAAAAAAGATGGTGTTAAAATTTTGCATTTTTAATTTATTATAGATGTTTAGAATATTCTATAATTTAATGGATTTGAGCAAAGCAAGTTTAATTATTTAACTTTGTTTATATCTATCCTATTTTAGAATATTTTGAATCAAACATAAATTTAGAAATAAAAATCTATATTGATAAATCTTTAGAATTATTGGTATCATTATTGGTATCATTAAGATTTGGTTTAGGTTTAGAACCAATTAATATGATTGATCCTCAATACAAGGACTAATTAATGTCGTTTATCCTCAAAACAAAGATAGAAACATTGACCAAATCTAAATGATGTAATTAATGAGAAAAACATTTATCTAATTTATAAATCACTAAAATCTTAGATCTAACAATCTATATTGAAATAAAAATAAATCATATTCTAAAATATTCTAAATCAAACATAAATTTAAAAATACAAATTTATATTGAAATAACAATAATGTACATGAAAAAGGATTTAGTGCAAATAGTGGTTGCATGCCTACCCTTATGAATCCTGTGGCTATTTCCACTAGGAAATCTTCATATTCTTCCACAGTGTACTGTGCCATTCTGATTGGATTTATAAAGTAATTGTTGACGAAGTCGTTGCTCCCCATGCTTATACCATAGATTGCTTCAGATAAGATGTAAGATGCAGTTGCTTCTCCCACCAGCTCTATCAATTGGTTTTGATACTGGGTGAAGTACTCCATTTGTTTCCAAAGAGGTATGACAGACTATATATATATCAAGTATGGCAGGATACACACCAGTTAAATTTTTGTTAAAAAATAAACTATGCGCCAAGGTAAATTTAAACTAAAAATTTAGAGAAAATGCCATATAATAGCTTGATTAGCTTGTTAAAAAATCCATAACCAATTGTAACTATCATAAAAAGAAAAATGTTGAAGCAACTTGGAAGCAGTAGCCAGTGATGTATGTGATTATTGTGTTTGTGTGGAACTATGATTAGAAAATGAATGAATATAAGAAAGGTGGTGGAAAAATATAGTTTTTTATTATTTGGAGAAAAGTGGTGAAAAAATAATATAGAAAACATTTAAAAGGAAATGAAAAATAATAGAAAATATATAATAATGTCATTTTGAGTATGAGAGGTTTTCGCAGTGCATTATTTATGATCATTTCCATGAGAGGTAGTCGTAACTGACTAACCCATTCCATAACTCCTCTGGCTCAAGCGCGCTTAACTGTGGAGTTTTCCCCATAATCAAGCCCACTTAGCTTGCTAGTCAGTTATGACTACCTCTCATTGAAGTGGTCATAGATGAATGACTAAATTAACGTAGTTGAATCCCAAAAATGATATCTAATGTCATTTTGGTTGAATCAAGTTTATTTTATCTTTTCTTCAATTTTCCTACTTTAAAGAGAGCTTTCTCGATCTATAGCGAATTGGGTAAGAAAATAAAAAATTAAAGATCGATGTGAAAAATGGTAGGGGATTTTTTAAACAGAAATTGAATCATTGTAAAAAATAAAACAAAATTTTTTCCAAATATTCATTGTTACTTTATGAATATTGGTAAGATTATTTGTAAATTTATTCCAAATACTAAAACTCTAAAAAGTAATAAAAGTTATTTTCATATTACAATAAGAATGAACAATATTTTAATTATTTTAAGAAAAAAATAATAAAAAAACATAACAATACCAGTTGTATGACTAGCAAAGAGAAATAATTATAAAAAAACATAACAATGCCACTTTGCAATGATAAAGCAACATATTAAAACAACTGGGTAGCACTTATAACTAGCGATAAATATAATTATTGAGCTAAGTGGATTTGAGATATTTATCATTATTGCGCTAGGTGGATTTGAGATTGGAAAATGATTGATGATATTAAAACAACCAGGTAGTACTAACTAGTGATAAATATAATTATTGCGCTAGGTGGATCTGTTATTGGAAAATGATCGATAATATTAAAACAACTGGGTAGCACTAACTAGTGATAAATATAATTATTATGCTAGATGGATTTGAGATTGGAAAATGATTGATGATATTAAAACAACCGGGTTGCACTAACTAGTGAAAAATATAATTATTGAACTAAATGGATTTGGGATTGGAAAATAATTGATATATAGCTTCAGGTTTAAAAAGTACAATTATTTTCATTGGAGTTTATTTAATTATTTAAATTAAAATAAATGCAAAAATCAATTTAGTAATGGAAAATTGTTAAAATAATTAGATTGTACTTAAAACTAGCATAGTTGACTAAGTCACTGCTGGTGAAAGCCTAGAGGCAGAGGCAATCGCTGCCGGAGCAAACTACTGGCATAAAAACTATGAATAATTTCAACTTTTCATTAATCTAATAAGTAGCTATTAATAATTAGTATAATAAATTTATAATTAAATTAAATAAATGTAAAAACATAATCCTAAATTATTGCAAAAAAACAAAAAACTTATTCTTGAACACTCTATCAATTATATAAGGGAAATGACCAAAATATACCAATGTCTTTGATTGTGACTTTAACATCAAAATTTTGATTAAAAAGAAAAATTCCAATACTGTATAGGAAATGATAAAATATACCAACATTTCTGATACTAATTATAACATCAAAATTTTAGGAATCTAAGCTTCTGTGATCCATAATATAAATTTGTAGAAATTCTTTCGGTAATAATCGCATGCAAAAGAATTACATGTGATTACTATCGAAAAATTTCTACAAATCAAAATTTTAATTAAAAAGAAAAATTAATATACAAACTTATAAAATATACCTTTACACAACATTATAATTTTCCCAATTTCTAATTAGATTTGAAAAAAAAAACTCCCCTCAGTTTTTGTGTACGAATGTTCCCTGAGAACTATAGGGTAAAGTTACCAGAATTTCCGCGGTGACGTTATCATATCCTGTCCCTGAGGAAGCAAAACTCACTCCAGTGGTCAGGTCTTCACTTTTGAGCTCAGGATCCAAGTAAGCAGGAAGAAGGTCTTTGATTCCCAGAGAAGAAACTGCAAGGGACATGAAGAAAGAGTTTAGCAACATTGGATGAAAATGTACCCTGAAGCCATAGTCTAACGAATAGTTTAATCAGCTTGCAAATTTGCTTTGAAAATTATAGACTTGCAAGATTTTGATAAAATTGTGCACGAATTTTTATAAATTTAGGTTATAGCTAACAAATTTCAAGATTTTAATTGTTTCTGTAAGTTTTTGATAATGTTGAATCTATTTTCACCATAAAAACATGATTCAAACACTGCTACTACTAAGAAATTTTTTGAAAACTTTTAATCAAATTCTGACCACTTTTGACTATCCGAACAATTCCTCCACTTCAATAAAACTTAAAACTAATAAAATTCTGCTAAAATTTTTTATGTTTACCTATATAATCAGTGACAATCTTTCCATTGCAAAACCTTCCCGTGGGCTTCTGACCATAGAAGTCTCTGCCATAGGGAGGAAAATCACTCTTGATAATGGTGAAGACGTTGTTGTTGTTGCCTGGATCTACAGTGGAATCCCCAAAAATTAGCACAGCAGGGACACGAGGTTGCTGTGTGCCATTGCCTGGATATTCTTCTGAGCCTCCACACTGAACCACAAGTATGAGAAACACAACAAGTATGAGAAAAACAAATTGGGATGTTGCCATGATGACTACTTCTTGAATAAGTTGGAGAGTGTTGGAGAGTAGAGAGGTTCTTCTGGCCTAAGCAATACCCAAGCATATTTAAGGCAACTCTGTAGACTCTGAATTATACTTCAACTCAACTTTTATGTAGATTTTAGGATATTTTCTGGAATCTGCAATCGACATAAGTTCAATATATTCAATAAGATTTTAAGATATTTTCAAGAATCTGCAATCGACATAAGTTAAATATATTCAATAAGATTTTGGCAGATTACATTTCTGAGAATTTTACCCATAAAATTTTTTTCTTCTTTTATTTTGGCATTTGATCCAGAAAATTGAAGGGGTTGAAGTGGGTCTTTGTCTGTGAGGATCTAAATGGAGCGTTTTGACTAGATCTTTAACGAATCCAGTTTTCTGGAATCGCCCTGACACGAGGGTTTTTTTCAATCAATGCAAAGTAATCAATGTGCAGAGAGGATTCTCTCAATAAAGAGCATGCAGGGGCTCTTCTCAACGGGTGTGATTTCAAATTTATGATGCCAACAAAGAAAATTGGAAGAAAATCAGTTTTACCCAATTATGATGCAGGTCTGGTGCGATTCTGATTAGCAGTAGGTTGTTATGTGGAGACAAGATTTTCATGGAGGAATTATGGGCAGGAGCCAGCCGGCTATTCAGAGTCCTTCATTCATAGCTCTGGGTATTGTCAGACAGTTTAGATGCAGATCTATAGCAATTAATGGCGAAAAATGCTCTAGGATACAAGAATCTGATAGAGTTTCTTGCGTGAGTTTTTTTATTTATTTCGTCTGAGCGCCGAAACGCCGGCTATCAAATGTTGAGTGGTGCAGTGAGAATTACTCCAGCTGGAACGACGGTTTCATTCCTCGGTTCGGTTGTGCAGCAGGAGATTGAACAGTGATGAACGCTGAAGTAATATTCTGTCTTCTTTCCAAAATTAGAATCAGCTCTTAGACCAAAATGCATGGATTTTTTTTAAATGAAATGACCATGAGAGGGAAGGGTATAATAGGCCACCAATATTTATCCAATGTTGGATTTAAGCAAGCACATTATTCAATGTTGGATTTAAGCAAGCACATTATTTAACAGTTAGCATATATAACTTGATTCATTAATAAATCTATAGCATAATATATGGGTTGCCATGGTATATTCATCAAACTCTACATATTGGTTGCCATGGTATATTCATCAAACTCTACATATTGGTTGCCATGGTATATTCATCAAGCTCTGCTCATTAATGAATCGATAGCCCAATATATTGGTTGCCATGGTATTTTCATCAAGAAATTATTTAAATAACCACACTTTTTGTTTGCATTTATTAATTGAAAAAAATCCAAAATAATTCAACATAAATATGATTTTTGATTTTTATTTTGACAAAGATTCTTTATATTTTTTTCTAAAAGCTGATATAAATATTTGGGCCTGAATGCCACGCCATATAACATATAAGTGTCCATGTACAAAATATAAATAGAGTAAATATATTCCCACCAGTTATAAAGCATTAGAAGTAAGTTTTATCTTTGGACCCTAAGAATTATATCTACATGAGTGACAAAACAAAACACTCAACAACTAAGTGGGTTACTAGCGAACAAAGAATAAAAGATACCAAAATACACCAAGATGCAGTGATAACCAAAGCACAATATCATCTCACACCCAAACACACTCACATTCCGATAAACCACATCATATACACGAGAGGGAACACATCATATACTCCACAACAACACAGAAGCATTCCAATGAGTACCCAAGTCCGCACCCAAAATCTTAACGCCATAACATTCCTTCACTTCACAACGACGAAGGAGCATTCCAGTGAGAACCAAATCCATAGAACCAGACCATGTGCATAAAAGGATGCACCCATTCACAAGTCATAAATAGAACCAATGACTAGACCATCATGTCGAGGACAACATTGTTGCCGCAAGAAAATTCCAAGACGTAACATTTCAAGAGTTAACTAGATAGACCCCACAAGTACCATCCAAAATCTAGAGGACCAAAAAATCATAAATGTGTTACTCCTCATGGTCTAACGAGAGCATAGTAGGAGACTGAATACTATCATCCGCTGGAGGGTTTGTATGATCTCTAGATGCAAAATCACTAAGAAACAAACTTTTCATCTTAGAGATATGAGCATCAAAATTTTCTAAACAAAACCACATATTATGAAGCATTCGCTTCATATCTTCCAGACCAGAGAAAGCATTGTAATTATTGACCTCTTTGTCTTTAAAGATATGACATAGCAGGTCATGAGTTGATGGTTAAGAGCCAAGGAACTCAGAAAATTCCACCTCCTTCGTTGAAGTTTGCTAGGATTTGGAAGTCATTTCCCATCCTTAGAGAATAATTCTAAATCATAATAATATGGCACGTATCTAGAATTTTTACTCTCCAGGATGAGAATATCTTGCCGAATTTCAAGGGGAACCACATCAAAAGCAGAGGCTACATAATCATAAGCAAAAGGGCACACCTTTTTGTACCCGTAATGACTGAAACCTCCTCTCCAATTGCTTATCATCTATCTTGGAGGCATGAGGATGGAAGCAAAAAGACACACAAGACACTGACTTAACAACCCACATCCAATGAAATTGTATGATGAATGAAGCGAAGGTTTGTCCAACCTAGACTAAAAAACGACAAGGTCGTCTCCTACAGACCAGAAAAGAGGTCCAACACCCAAAATACTATCCAATTGTCCACCTTGAAGTCTCGTAACCCACAAAGATAACCAACCCACCATAAAAACACTGAAACGAGACAAGAGACGATTACCACAGAAATGTGACATAAAGATTCTTAGGCCAATAGAAATAACCATCTAGAATTAGCTGTCAACAACAAACCCACTACCAATTGACTCAGGAATTTGTCCACAAAAACACAAGAGCATTCCAGTGAGTACCCAAGTCTGCACCCAAAATCTTAACGCCATAACATTCCTTCACTCCACAATGACGAAGGAGCATTCCAGTGAGAACTAAATCCATAGAACCAGACCATGTGCATGAAAGGATGCACCCATTCACAAGTCGTAAAATAGAACCAATGACTAGACCATCATGTCGAGGACAACATTGTTGCCGCAAGAAAATTCCAAGACGTAACATTTCAAGAGTTAACTAGATAGATCCCACAAGTACCATCCAAAATCTAGAGGACCAAAAAATCATAAATGTGTTACTCCTCATGGTCTAAGGAGAGCATAGCAGGAGACTGAACACTATCATCCACTGGAGGGTTTGTATGATCTCTAGATGCCAAATCACTAAGAAACAAACTTTTCATCTTAGAGAGATGAGCATCAAAATTTTCTAAAAAAAACCACATATTATGAAGCATTCGCTTCATATCTTCCAGACCAGAGAAAACATTGTAATTATTGACCTCTTTGTCTTTAAAGGTAAGACATAACAGGTCGTGAGTTGATGGTTAAGAGCCAAGGAACTCAGAAAATGCCACCTCCTTCGTTGAAATTTGCTAGGATTTGGAAGTCATTTCCCATCCTTAGAGAATAATTCTAAATCATAATAATATGGCACGTATCCAGATTTTTTACTCTCCAGGATGAGAATATCTTGCCGAATTTCCAGGGGAACCACATCAAAAGAAGAGGCTACATAATCATAAGCAAAAGGGCGCACCTTTTTGTACCCATAATGACTGAAACCTCCTCTCCAATTGCTTATCATCTATCTTGGAGGCATGAGGATGGAAGCAAAAAGACACACAAGACAATGACTTAACAACCCACATCCAATGAAATTGTACGAGGAATGAAGTGAAGGTTCGTCCAACCTAGTAAAAAACAACAAGGTCGTCTCCTACAGACCAAAAAAGAGGTCCAACACCCAAAATACTGTCCAATTCCCCGCCTTGAAGTCTCGTAACCCACAAAGATAACCAACCCACCATAAAAACACCGAAACGAGACAAGAGATGGTTACCACGGAAATGTGACAGAAGGGATTCTTAGGCCAATTAAAATAACCATCTAGAATTAGCTATCAACAACAAACCCACTACCAATTGACTCAGGAATTTGTCCACAACAACACAGGAGCATTCCAGTGAGTACCCAAGTCCGCACCCAAAATCTTAACGCCATAACATTCCTTCACTCCACAACAACAAAGGAGCATTCCAATGAGAACTAAATCCATAGAACCAGACCATGTGCATAAAAGGATGCACCCATTCATGAGTCATAAAATAGAACCAATGACTAGACCATCATGTCGAGGACAACATTGTTGCCCCAAGAAAATTCCAAGACGTAACATTTCAAGAGTTAACTCGATAGACCCCACAAGTACCATCCAAAATCTAGAGGACCAAAAGATCATAAATGTGTTACTCCTCATGATCTAAGGAGAGCATAGCAGGAGACTGAACACTATCATCTGCTGGAGGGTTTGTATGATCTCTAGATGCAAAATCACTAAGAAAAAAAACTTTTCATCTTAGAGATATGAGCATCAAAAATTTCAAAACAAAACCACATATTATGAAGCATTCGCTTCATATCTTCTAGACCAGAGAAAACATTGTAATTATTGACCTCTATGTCTTTAAAGATAAGACATAATAGGTTGTGAGTTGATGGTTAAGAGCCAAGGAACTCAGAAAATGCCACCTCCTTCATTGAAATTTGCTAGGATTTGGAAGTCATTTCCCATCTTCAGAAAATAATTCTAAATCATAATAATATGGCACGTATCTAGATTTTTTACACTCCAGGATGAGAATATCTCGCCGAATTTCCAGGGGAACCACATCAAAAGTAGAGGCTACATAATCATAAGCAAAAGGGCGCACCTTTTTGTACCCATAATGATTGAAACCTCCTCTCCAATTGCTTATCATCTATCTTGGAGGCATGAGGATGGAAGCAAAAAGACACACAAGACACTGACTTAACAACCCACATCTAATGAAACTGTACGAGGAATGAAGCGAAGGTTCATCCAACCTAGACTAAATAACAACAAGGTCGTCTCCTACAAACCAAAAAAGAGGTCCAACACCCAGAATATTGTCCAATTCCCCACCTTGAAGTCTCGTAACCCACAAAGATAACCAACCCACCATAAAAACACCGAAACGAGACAAGAGACGGTTACCACATAAATGTGATGGAAAGGATTCTTAGGCCAATAGAAATAACCATCTAGAATTAGCTATCAACAACAAACCCACTACCAATTGACTCAGGAATTCATCCACAAACGAAAGACAAGAAACTATATATGCTAACGAGCCAATTTCCAAACATACACAAGGTGAGTTCAAAAAATACACAATTAACCCACAGGGGCTTCACTAAATAAGCATCTAACATATCACATGCAACCATAGAATATTAAACAATACCCTTAGTTTTAGTACATTTTGGAAAATACCCCTAAAAATCACATTATTTAACCCCCTACCGATATAAACCCAATACACCTTTCCAATTTAGAAAGCCCCTACTTTCATTATATATTTTAGGTATCCATTTTTTTATTAACATTTTTTATACCCCTTTATATTTTTTCATTAACTTTGAACTCCGTTTTTTATACATGCCAATATAAAAACCCTTTATCCTCTATATATCCCCCAATATATTATGTCAATTTTTCCTCATTATATATCCCCCAATATGAACCCACGTGCTATGGTATTTCTCCCGCATTGAAGCCCCCGTGAATTAACCAGACCCAATAGGCAAGGAATACCAAAGACCACTAATTCTCATACAAGCAAAGATAAACCTACTGAACCAAGCACAAAACCAGAGATATTGGCCCGAATACTTTTTAGGGGGAAGTAAAAAACACCAATACCAACATGAACTGGAATAAACCAGAAAACTCACCCCATACCAATGCCTGAAGAGAAGATGGAAGTCCGCCAAAAATCCCAACCACCACCGCTCCAAGAGTCGGGCACCAAGATTCACACCAATAGGCATCGAGAACAGAAACTAGAAATACCACATAACAACTTAGCCACTCCCCGATATTTCAAAAAACAACATAAGAATATTGCACAAAAGAAACCACCCCCAACCGCAACAAATGGAAACAACAGTGGAGGACGAGGAGGAATCCTCACCTCTCCTCCCAAATCGAGTACAACCTCCCATCTTATAGCTTGGTGGATTAAATAGACTTCATGTCCCTCCTATTGGCACACCAACATAGGCATAGGCATTAACATCCGTTAGCCACCCATCTGCAAGAATGATACAAGTGTTTTGTTGCTTGCAAGCTGTTGCACCTAGCCTAGGTTTATAGTGGCAGTCAGTGGGATTTGATCCTGGGCCTTGTTCAGGAAAACTCTCACTAGTTACCAATTATCCTAGATTTGAAAAAAAAAGAAAAAGAATGATACAAGTGTTCCGTTGGAACACCCATGCATTTAGTGGGATCCTGATATCACCCCATCGAGGAATTTAAAGTAAATATGATTAGTAATTTGACACTTAAATTACATATATATATATATAGATATCATTTTTTAGACATTTTTTCTAGGTAATTTTAATTAAATATATTAGATTTTTTTTTTTAATGAGTTTAAATTATTTAATGTGTAAAATTATAGTGCCACATTTTAAGGGTGGTGGATCTATTTATGCCTTCAAAAATGTATTTTAAACAACACAATATCACAATCTTGCTTGAAATTGTATTGCTGAGACATGTAGTCATTACAACAATATTTCTCACCATTATGTCACTTATAGGAAATTGAATCTGGGTGGTGTAAATAACAACCATAACCCCAATGGATAAATTATTATTATTATTATTAATTAATTAATATATATATATATATATATATATATATATATATATATATATATATATATATATATATATATATATATATATATATATATATATAGATAAGTTATTTTAACGTCCACGAGGCTAAAGATAATGTATGGGACATATTGCTTCTCTATCTAGCTCTTGTAGTTGGCCCTTTTCCTGTGAAGTTTCAGAATAAACGCTGCGAAATTCTCGACAAACCCCTCGTTGAATAAATTATCCCAAGAGCTAGCTACCAAAATATCTACATAGCTTTCACAGTTGTCTTTGAAGGCCTCACATTCTAAATGAAATGCTTTTTTGTTTCGACATTTCCGGAAGAGAAAAAAAATACATAAACTTTCCTCCCACACTTCTTTTTACCTTTTCTAGTGCCCTGTTTCACAACAGAGTTGATGAGAATTAGTCCTTAACTAAGCAATAATAATTTTGGCTCTCTAAGAAATATTGGCCCATGTGTACGTTTTTTGTTGATTATTATGAGTAGGATTAAACTATTCAATACAATACGTTTTCTTTCTCTCTAGCTCCTTCTCCCAAGTAAATTTGTGGGACACATGCTCAAGAAAATGCCCCATTTGCTAAATCATTTGTTATTTTTTCGCATCCATGTCTTCTTTCTTTTGCACAATATGTCATTAAACACAACCTTAAGCCATTTTCCCTCTTCCATTTGCTCATTTTTTTTTTAAATACATTATGACCCCCACCATAGCAATTGCTTCAATAGGAGCAACCCCTATTTCACTTAACAAGATAGCATAAGGAACTACACTTTTAATTTTGAGTTTGTTTGTAATCAAACACTTCTGAATTTTCTCAATTTGTAACCGTAGAGAATCACCTGAATAACTAAAAGCCCATAAAGAGTTAGAGTGGTTTTCCAATCCCATAACTCTTCCTCTCTACACCTATTTTGAAAAGCATAAAATTATTTCCAACCACCCAAAGTTATTTTCTTCTACACCCATCCTAGCTTAGATTTTTGTTGAAGTCAATTCTAAGGTATTTGTAATCCGCAACTTCTTTCAGAATGTTGCCTTCAAAGTAGAACTTATGTTGGTTATGCTTTCTTTTGTTAGAGAAAACCACTGCTTTCGTTTTGCTGATATTGACTTGCTTCCCCACACTTCTACAAAAATTCTTAAGGGAGAGTAAGTGCTCTTGCAAACCAAGAGGAGATTTAGCAATCAAAATAAGGTCATCTGCGTACAAAAGAAGCCTTATAACATAATTTCCCAAATCGATACTATCACCCCCTTGCGAATTTAGCCACTCTTCAAGATTGTCGATATATATATATATATATATATATATATATATATATATATATATATATATATATATATATATATATATATGAATTCTTAGTCATTGAAATTGGCATGCAACTTATCATGGACATTCTTAATATGTAAATCAGACCAATACTATGACTTAGAAATATCACATGCCCAAAAAAATAAACTCACTTCATATGACACTGTTCATATTACATTTTTTTTAATTAATTAGTTTAATTAAAAAAACTTGGAACAAGAATCTTAATCATGGAGATTTTCCCTATTATACTATGGAGTTTTTTAATTAGAAAACTTATTATTATTACTATTATTATATAAGTTAAACATATATACATTTGAAAAAATATGAAATAAATGTTATCTATGGAAATTCTTAATATAGAAATATACTTTGTTACAATACTATGGGTCAATATTATGTCGTGAAAACTACAACTCATTTCATATAAAACATGTTCATATGGTTTTTTTTTTTTAAATTATTCAATAGACTAATTAAAAAAGCAAAAATAACATAATAACATGAAAAATAAATCATAAATCTGAATCTTTATTTTGTATATATTATTAAAAAAATTCTAGAATATTCTCTATATTTTAAATCTCTATCATCTATTTAATGATAATTAAAATAAAATTTTAAAAATCATCTTTTAAAAAATAAAATTTTAAAATTATATTTTAAAATAAACAAGTCTATTAGCATAATAAATTTTTTAATTTATTTACCAATAAATCTACAAATAAGTTTCTAATTTAAAGAAAGTGAACTTGTCATTTCAACTCAAAAGTTATGAGTGTTGTGCCCATATGGGTTTGGAATGTTGGCCACACCAAAGGCAATCAAAGCCAATATTTATGTATATATTCTTGCATGAAATATTTGCTAAGAAGAGTCTTGCTAGATACAAACAATGATAAAAAAAAAAAATTTAGTAGTGCGAAATGATATGCTGTTCTACCTCAAAGATTTGAAGACTCGACTAGTGCACATTGTGGAAGCAATTGATCTTGAAACATCACAAAGTCACCCTCGTCTTGATGCCCCAAAGGCCATTGAGATTTATGCCTCTACTTCTACCTGGTCTGGTCTTTGTATGCTTAGTTTTCTATTGTTAATTTTTTTTTTAATTAAAAAAAGATACACTAATACATATTAGTTTTTAATGATTAGCTTTCTATTAGCTTTCATAGAGGGAGCGTAGAACATGGTAAAAAATGTTTCCTTTCATCTGCTGATCAAGAGCTTGGCATCTTTCTATAATTTGTTGTAGAATCAAGTTGTAGGCTTTTCTGTTGTGGACCATCAAGCTAATTACAATGGCCGAGTCTCCAATAATTATTGCTGTGCTTATGCCAAGTCTTTGTAGTTGTAGCAGACCTTGATAGAGAGCTAATGCTTCTGCTCTGTTATTGGATAAATTACCCAGTCCCCATTCATATGCAATTAAAACATCACCATTACCATTACAAATGATTCCTTCAGCCCCAGCCATTCCTGGGTTGGATTTGGAGGTGCCATCGAAAAAAAGATAATGAGTATTACAGTTCCTGAGCCATCGTGAAAATTCCTCATCTTTCATTCTGATTTTCCAGCTATACCTGGAGTTGGTTCTGCTACTGGTATTACTTCTACTTTGGGCTATGTTGTTTCTGTCTAGAAGATACCCTATGTAATTTCTTTCTTCGACATGAAGATCCAACGTGTTTAATTACCCTTGACATTTCATGGACAGAGCTTCCAGATTGAGACTCCAAGCTTTGTTGTAGAGCTTTCTAACGCTGATTTCTTTATCTTTGAAGACCATGCGGTTTCTTGGCAACCAAATGTTCCATAGAAGAGTACAGGGCAAGGCATTCCAGACTCTTTGAGCAATTTTATTTGTTTTTTTTTTTAATCTCAGACAGTGTATGTCAGTCCCACAGGTCTGTTTCCCCCAGCAACCAAGTTATGGATTCAAGTAACAGCTTTGCAAAAGCCTGAACGTTTGAAGCGGAAGGCAATTTTGAAGATTTTAATGGGCGGCAAATCCATCACACACACAAAGATCGAACATGAAATGCAAATTTTGTTTTTTATTATTCCAGTTTGTAAGAATTTTCACCAATTCATCTTTTCTCATTGTGAAGAAAGTTGGATGCAAAAGGGAATTTGACATCGATAATGTCCGTAATTGCTCCACTTCTCGCCTACATTACCATGTAAAATTGGAGCTCCGACTCCTATATCTTTTTTGAATACAAATCAGCACCCAACTTTGTGAAAAAAAAAAAAAAAATCTAATCAAACTAATAAACTAAAACAAATTAGTTTTTAATACTTAGCTTTCTATTGTTTATTTTTTTCTCTCTAATAAAAAAATTAATCAAACTAATAAACTAATACATATTAGTTTTTATAGGTTCATATATATTAGTTTTTACACCCAGATATAGTTAGTTTGACTCGTGTGATACTTACGGATTATTTGGAATTTATTTTATATGATTATGTATTATTTTGGGCATTTTCTTTTGACATTCTAATTTTTTCAATGATTCGGCTTTTCATGTGGCAATTCATTGAAGACGACATACAATGTTTTATAAATTAATCATTATCATAGATCATGCTTCATGAATTTTTAATTTCTCTTAAAGGTGCAAAGATATAAGGAATAGAAGATTTGGGAAGATGATCCAGAGCTCATTATTGAATGCATGTACATAAGGTTTGCCAAACTCTCCAATACAAATGCCACAAGACAAACTCATTGTTGACAATCTATGTATGCCTATCCATGAGCACAAAGTGTTGACAAACCATGCCCTAAGTGTGTCACGCCCAATGCCCCAATTAAATAAAAATAATGCATTTATAAACATTGTTAGCAAAATACTTCTTATATTTAGTAAAAACAAGAGATTATTTTATTTAAACACATATATCAATTAATCATAAAAAAATAATTAAAAATTTACAATTTTCTAATTAAATTGAAAAACACATTTTATTTAGTTTTATCTCATTAAAAATAAAATAAATTATATTTAAATTTAAAAATAATAATAAATAATTTCATAGCACTACAATTTGGGCATTTTTTTCCACTACATTGAAGAAATGTGAAACAAAACCACAAACTTCATACAACACAAGCCTTATATTCACATGGAAAATTTAAACGTTACCAACCTCCTAAATCTTAACGATGCTTTTACCAATACATGGTGGATAATTTCCTCCCCAAAGATGTTATATATTATCTAGTAGGTGCTTCTATTTTCTATTTTATATTTAAAAGCATCCCAATGACCACACACAAATTTATGAGCGCTGACGAGTGTTAAAGTTTGTTGTCGTGGCACAGTCTCATGTCGGTTTTCTACTGGATCTTCACTTAACCCACGTGACTTATTGTTTCCATTTGAGCCATCGGAAATGGAATCACGTTGACAATGGTTCTCCAAGATTTGCATAGATACCATAGGGGCCACAATAGGCGTTTGCAAATACAAATTTAGGTTTCTGTCGGGTTCCATTTTGATATATTGAAATCCTTTGATGGAATTATCAGAGAATCTAAGAGAGAACCCATACAAATTTCCTCTTGTTTCTCTTTTGCACTCTCAATGTGTCATATTTCCATATTGTCGGTACTTAAGCAACAATTTGTCATCGAAGAATGTGAGAATGGTACGACTACAACTTCTTGGGCGAATTTTCTAAGCGTGTTGAACTCCAAAATATCGCAAGGAAAATTTGTTGTTCCAGTCGCGAGATCGTGTCACATGTGAAAAAACAGTAGTGAGATCCCGCCACATGGTAAAAAATGATTCGATAAAGGAAAAAAATGGAAGGATGTGATTAGGAAAATCTGCCTAGGAAAAGTTTAGGCTATCAAAACTATAAAGTTTTAAGAAAGTTTCTCAAACTTTTTTAATTCCCAATTAACATTTTCAATGATACTTTTTTTCTTTATGTAAAATGATTATAAAAAACTTACCTACTTCAATATTATGTTGATTATATTATCCACACCAAAGAAAAGAGAGACATGTGAAATACAAATAATGTGATTATTTTGAGTCATAGTTTAATTATCCTAAATTTTGAAGAATCTAAATTTGTCCAAAAATCCTAAAGATTCTTGTAAAGATTCACAATATAGTTTTTAGTGTCTACATCTACACTAAAAACTATATCTGTGAAACTTCCTACAAATACTAACAACTATATCTGTGAATTCTCTAAAAAAATTTCATAATATTGATTTTCTTGTGATTAGGAAATTATATCATAATATTTTAAATTATATAATAATATTTTAAATCATAATTAAAATGATACGTTATGCCAAATTTATATTTTATAGCATAATAAACACACACACATATACATTATTTCTTAAAGACTTTCTATAATGATTCATTTGTTATTTGTTTTTAACACTAAAACCATAGTATTAGAAAATTAAAAGCTATAAAATTTAATTTATATTATATTTTTCCAAGATAAATTGTCCAATTAGTTTATAGTAATGTGTTATTAACTTCAAAACCATTACATAATAAAGCGTTGTTTTATGGAAAAATCATGCCCATTATACAAGAGTAAATTTTCTCGCTGTTTTTGTTGATTTTCTTTAGTATTCTTAGGTATTACCCAGAAATAATTATGATGTAATTTCCAAAATCTGGAATGTCATTATAGAAGGAAATTTCTAATTGTTGTGTTTTGACCAAAATTTCTAGTTGTTGTGTCTGGTCACATGTTCAAGAATTGTTGGAGCGAGGAGGAAGAAATTAAGCATCTACTATTAGTTGAATCTTCCCAGCCAAACCCATCATAGGAATACCTTTGGTGTAAATATTAATAGTTTTGTTTTTTTGGGTTGAATTTTTTAATTGTAAAATATTAACAAAATTTTATTAGTTATTTTTTATTTAATGTTTAATTTTAATTAAAATAAATTTTAAATGATGGAGGTTTAATATATATATATATATATATATATATATATATATATATATATATTCTCGATCTACCAAAGATTTAGATGGATCAAATATTTTAATATGGAAACTTTTTTTTGAGTGTAAAACTTGAGGAAATGTTTGTACTTTAAAGATTTGATTCCTCTCATTACTTGATAGATCTTTAATTAAGATGGATCTATGTCCATTTTTAATAATGCTATTTATATTATATAAATTTCACATCTCTCTATAAAAAAAAATAAAAAATAAATAAAAAATAAATAAAATTTAAAGTCAAAGTCTTTTCTACATCTATTTAAACTCAACATTCAGATCTGATCTCTCACCTAGTCCTAATGATGAACCACACTGGTTGGTTCGAAACGTGTCGACAAAGTTAATTTGAATGTGATTATCACTGAAAGAATTCTATATCACAGAAGCCAAAATTCGAAAAGTATTCTCATTTTTTATTTTATTAAAACCTTGATTTAATATTTATGAATATCTACTAAATATTTTAATAGTAGTGAGGATAAAGAGTTTAGTTATATCTTAAAAGTAATTATAACATTTTTGCTTTTATATTTTATTAAAAAATGTTATAAAATATTTTGATTGTGAATGAGTTATGGTTTTTGGGCATCTTGTATTGATAAACAATGGTATTGGCCCATTGTATTGTAAGTAATGCTTCCATGTCATATGTCATGTGATTACATGTTGTCCTTGTGAGTCCCAAGGTGTCAATCTAGAATATGTTGTTTCCTATATACGGATTGTTGTTGTGTCATGTCCCAGTGATAAATCCACTTTCTTAAGATTTAGACTTGTTGAAGTCGGTGACTTATTTCCTATATATATGTAATTGTTGTGATCAATAAAATATAAGTGTGACTTACGTTGAGTATAATATTTCTCTTTATATATTTTTTAACATGGTATCAGACCCTGTTTTAGCTTTATTCCCTTACGGGAAGGCCAGGAAGATAAACGATCCTTGAGTCTTGAGTGTTATTGTCTATATACATAGATTAGTTACATAAATTAGTTAATTAAGTGTATGACTATTGTGATGTGTGAATATACTTTCTTTGTGTGGATATTTGTGAGAGAATCCATCTCTAGAATTAGAAGGAGACGAGCCTCTTTATAGAAGAGAAAAGCTTCAACAATTCCAAGAACTGGTTCCAAATTCCCGATTTAGAGGAGAACAACAACCCTTCTACGAATGCGTCTTGAGATCAAATTGCCATGAGTCTATCAACTATTGTTCTTTATGTTATTGTAATGGCTGTGATTATGGGTTCATTGGAAGCAACGAAAAATAGTGAATCTCGTGCATCGCAACACACACATCGCTGATTATGTGACTCTGTATCCACAAATATGTGTTTCGTTACTCTCGTCCTACGCGGTGACTATGAAGCCAAAGTAGAGTGATATCGTGATTGATGTCGTGAAAATTAGCTTGTTTAATGCCCATAATCTATCCGTAGTCCTGAAAACCAGAAGAAGTACGATGATTTAAAGAAAAAACGGAACTCAAGGATTTGATGCATAATTGCCGAACCAATACGGACCAGATTCACCAATCTCTGGCGGATCTAAAGCATCTGAAGAGCAAAACCTTCAGAGCGGCATACGACAACTCCAGTACTATTGTGAAGGTCAAAGTCGTAATTATGCGTACCAACATCACTGTTGCAAGTAGATCGACTGGAAGCAATGGAGTTCATTTCAAATTTGGAGAGATGCCCACCGCTCAAATCTCAATGACTTGCATGATTTTTTATTTCTTTATCAAGCAGGAAACAAGATTTACCCAATTTCCAAAATTAATATAGTTTTTATTAGTGTAGAAATTATGTTGTAGATTTGCAACTGCTCAAGAAGTTTTAATCAAAATCACAAGAATGCAATACGAAATAACACACATGCAATTATTATTTTTATATGAGGAAAGCAATTTGACAAAAACCCCAATGCCTATTGCATTAATCAAATGAATAAAGATGTATTACAATTTCTTTGCTCAATTGAGCTCACCTTGCAAGTGCACAACCTATCTCTGTGCTCACTAAAGTCCTCTGACCCAGAATTATTCAATTTATGTCTTGGCTTGAGCTCTTATTTCCTTCTGATGTTCCTTGAGTAATTAGACCCCTATTATTTAGGAAAATCCTCAAATTGATTGCCCAAATCTTTTAGGTTTATCATCTGACTGCATGCAACACTTGTATACTCAAGACTAGTCTACAACTGATGTTACACTGCCTTGGAATCTCCACCAATCCCTAGCGACACAAATTCTCTGCATGCAATATCCATTTTGGGCTAACTGATCACTTAATTAGATGATCACTGAGTTTGATCGAAGTCCCACTACACAACTTGACCATCCACTAGTTCTTCCAATAGTTGGAACTAGCTTAACTAAAAACAACCTTAGATAACTGACCTTGATTGCTACAAATTAACAATAATACATGCTTAACTGAACTATAACTTCTCCAACTCGAATTTACTGAGTAAATTAGGTGATAAAAGCCATGTCACTCAAGTTAACTTCATCCAAATTGTATGTTGATGAAGAAATTCAAATTTTCTCAATTTAATCAAGGTAAAATCAAATTGAGAATTTCTTGCTGCATTTTTCAACACTCCCTCTCAGCAAGAAAGGGGTTATCAACCACCCCTATCCTGCACCGATGGAAATGAAACTTCCCTCTTGACAAGGAATTTGGTGGGAGTAGACTAGGAATTTTTAAACTATGTCATTATTGACCTCAAGAGAGAAACTATGACCTTTCAGGTGGATGAAGTCAGAGTTATACAACCTTTGGATCCCTACCAGGGTACCATATTTATAGAGACCAATCATGATACAAATGAGACTAATGTTTTGGATCAGCTATATTAGTTAACTACAGGAAAGATGGAGGATTACATTAATCCTACAACAGATGATTCTCTCAGTTGGAGGAGTGTTCAACATACTGAAGTTGGTTCAAAAGATGCATTAGAAGAATGGAAGAAGGAAGACCACGAACTATACTCTAGACTTTATCCAACCATTCATTGTGTTAGATGGATTGGTACAAAGGGAAGGATTTATCATAATTTTAATGGCATTGGTCACATTGTTAATTTCATTAAATAAATTAAGTTTCACATTGAAAAGAATCTGATAATTCCTTTAATGGACGATGTTTTATAAGCCACTCCTGGACGATGGTGGGGAGCTCATTGCAACTAGGTCCAAACTTGGGACTTGGTTAAATATGCTATGATATGATGGTTTACTATACCTAAAAAGAGATCGAATGTAGTCCCTATGTATGAGGGTTACTCTAGCCCTCAAAAGCATATTTAGACATGTACACTATTTGGAAGAAGTCAAAGCTTCCTTTTGAGTTGTGGGTGCATCAATTTATCTATACTCTAGCAATATTTCCTTAAGCCTGGTACTTGAAAGAAGAGATGAAGAGGCAAATGACAGATTGGGATATGTTTATAATAAAATTTTATAATGATTTTTCCTTCTTAGATAAGGATACACATATAGTTGAAGCCTTGAAATAAATCAAGATGGTATTCTTCCCTACTTAAAATATAAGTATTGAATTTGGTAGTAATCTCAATTACAGAATCCTACCTGACTCAGGATTTCAAGAAGATGTTGCTTGTGGTAAAATCAACAAGGGACCTGAAGATGACGATTTGGAATAATTAAGGCAATTTTACTTCAAAGAGTTTGAAGGGGAAAGGAGTATTAAAGATGATATAATGGTGAAAGATTCTCCACAATTTAAACCTTTAAAGTTTCACAAGCATAATATTGGAATTGAAGATAAACCCAAGTTAGCTTATATTGGCGATTATTGGGATGAGTAAACTATCAAGAAGGTATTTGATTTGCTAAAGGAATATGAGGATTTGTTCCTTGCATCAATTTCATAACTTAAATGAATAAAATCCGATCTAGGAGAGATAAAGATTATTTTTAAGCTTGATACTAAACCAATTAAGCATCAACCACATTGTCTAAATCTATGGGTCAAAGAAAATGTTAAAAGAGAAATTGATAAAATGTTGGATGTGGGTCTCATATTTCTTGTTGATGAAGCTTAATGTATTAGTCCCATTATTATCCAAGATAAGAAAGATTTAGATGATATCAGGGTTTGTGTAGATTATCATAGCCTCAACAAAGCTTGTATTTATGATCCATTTCCCACTCCTTTCAGTGACGAAGTGTCAGATAATGTTGCGGGTTAGGAAGCTTATTCTTTTACAGGTGGGTTTTCTAGGTATCATCAAGTCAGAATTGCAGAGGAGGATAAGAAGAAAACCACTTTCATCATTAGATGGGGTTAATATGCCTATCATTTTTTTCCTTTCGGTCTTAATAATTCTCCAATTGTTTTTTCCAGAATAGTTATTGTAGCATTTAGGGAGTATATACATAAATTTCTTGAAGTTTGTATGGATGGCTGGGTAGTTTATAGACTTTTGAAAAAATACTCTAGTTTGTTGTGGGTTATCTTTGATAGGTGAAGAGATTTTCATATTTCATTAAATTTGAAGAAGTGTGTCTTTCTTGTGCCTTTTGGAACTTTGTTGGACCATATCATATGCAAGGATGGTGTATTGGTGGACCCTACCAAAGTTGCGGTAATCCTTAATATGCTTCAACTTACAAGTATCAAAAAGTTGTGATATACATTGGGTCATGCATGTTATTATCAAATATTTATCCACAATTATGATTTGATCATTTCACCACTGGAGAAATTGTTGAAAAATATCGAGCCTTTTATATATACCACTGAGTGTGATGTTTCTTTTGGTACCCTAAACTAGAATTTGTATAACGCCCCAATTCTGGTCTATCCAGACTAGAAAAAAGAGTTTCATGTGCACATTGATGCATTGCATATTGCTCTTAGTTCCATTCTTGCACAACCTAGAGAAGGTAATCCTGATAATCCGATTTACCATGCTAGCTGAAAAATTTCCACTGTTGAACACATATACACCACAAATGAACATGAGCCTCTTGCTATGGTATACTCACTTCAGAAGTTTCAACATTATTTACTTGGCGGTCATTTTAAAATTTTCACTGATCATTCTGCATTGAAATATCTAGTTAATATCATTGTGTTAGAGGGAAGGATTTGTAGACAATTTTTATTGTTCTAGGAGCTTTCCTTTGAAGTTATTGTTAAGCCTAGGTGAACTAATGTAGGAAATGATCACCTCTCATGTTTGGAGTCAAGATAATCTAGAGGTTTAGTTGATGATAAGTTAAATGATGCATAATTTTTTAGAATTGGTATTGTCCCAAATTATCTAGAATATATTTGATTATTCTTTACAACTAGTAAGTGTTAGATGTTTATTTCACCACACAAAAAATACATATGGTGCTGAGAACAGTTGATTTCCTATTGATAACAGGTCAGTTGTACAAGATGGGGCTTGATATTATGTTTTGAAAATGTATTTTGAATCATGAGATGGATTATATCTTATGGGAATGTCACAATGGGGTTGTGAGAGGACATGTAGCAGAAAAAGCCACTGCAAGAAAAGTGTTACATGTAGAACTATAGTGGCCGACTTTGTGTAAGGATACGAAGTAGTTTGTTATAACTTGTGATGTATGCCAATGAATTGGAAAGTATTATCATTGAGATAAGCTTCTACTACACCTAGTTAGAGCATTATAAGCCTTTGATAAGTGATATTTTAATTTGATTGGTCCCTTCAATCCTCTCGCGCGACACTCACATGCTCGATATATCATCACCACAATTGATTATCTAATGTGATGGGAAGGATCAGCTCTTGTCAAATATTGTACTGATAGTACCACAACTACATTCCTATTTGAGAACATAATCACAAAATTTGGTTGTCCAAGGAATTTGACAAGTGACCAAGGATCCCATTTCATCAATGAGACCATTGCCACTTTGACCTGAGAATTATTAATTCAACACCATAATAACAATCCTTATAATTTGCAAGATAACGGAACAATTGAATCTTTTAATAAAATATTAGAGAAGGTACTCACTAAAGTATTCTCTGCTAAGAGGGATGACTAGATGAGAGAGTTATTGTTACTTTATGGGATTATTAAACTATTGTCAGAAGGTTGCATAAGTATACCCCTTTCCAGCTTGAGTATGGAAGATAAGTTGTGGTATCCGTTGAGTTTATTATTCCTAATTTATTTATTTCCCAAACCACTAAGATGTGTAATGAATACTTTTTTGTGGAGTGTTTACAAGAGCTATGGGAACTAGATGAGCAAAGGTTTTTAGCAGATTACCACCAAATTTTGGAGAGAGAAAGATACAAATATTGGCATGATCGACATATTAAGTCTAAGTCTTTCGGTGATAAGGTTCTGCTATATGATAGTAATTATCTCAAGCGCCCTGTAAAGCTACAAATGCATTGGCTGGGTCCTTTAAATGTTGCATAGATAAGGGAACCTTGGAGTCGTAATGATTATGCAACTTGATGGAATTATCCTCCTAGTTGGGTGAATTGCACACACCTAAAGCCCTACTATGGAAACTAAGTTTTTTATTTTATTTTATTTGCTCTCTACCCGAGAGCATCAATTAGATTGTAGAGTAGAGTCAAACATTTTTTTAGTTTTATTGATCACTTCAGTTGCGCCACTTGTGTCATGTTCTCTAGTTGCGATATAATGAAACCCGATGTGTTCAGGGAGGTATGATTCGTGCCTTTTGTTGTTAATTGAGTCCTTCAATGTGAGACTTTTCAGTTGCCAAGTATTTTACCTATAGAAGTCAAATTTACTGACTTAGTTTTCCATTTAAGTAGTTGATGGTACTATTGTTTACTTTTTTTTGTCATTCTATGTCCTTTTTGGTCCATTACATCATGTCATGGGGATTTGTTTCCTCGCCTTCATCAATTATGTAATCAAGCCCGATTTTGTTTCACTTTTTCATTTAGTGTTCAACATTTGAGTTCGTCACCACACTCTTGGAATTTTCTATAAGTATAGAGCATCCAAGCGACATTCCTCATTTGCATTTGCATAGTCTTTTAAGTCTTTCACCCTGGATTTTCATCTATCACCTTTTTTTCCAATATTCAACCTTCTACCATGGTTTTCTCCACTAAAACATCCATTCATTTTGACTTATATGAAACCGTATTAAACCCATGGATGATATACTAGGAAAACATGAAAAAGAAAGACTAGTTGAAAATGATTTCTTAGATCCTAACCTATTCTTGGCCCTGCGTCCTAAAATTTATATGGATACTACCTCAGCTTCATCCAATGAACTTATATCATAGATTAAACTATTTTTTCAGCCACTATACTTATCCGCTCTCATGAATTTGTAGGATTTTCCTGTATTTGGAACCACAAGTGAAATTGCACGGTACACCAAGTTTCTTACCACCAAAATTCACAATGGATCTTTTTGGTTGGACAATCAGTACCTGATTCACGTCAATAAAATTAATAATATTATTGAGTTATTGAGGGATGGATAAGATTCCTAAATGGAATTCCAAGGGACCTCAAAGACAGTAAAAAATAATGGTACTACACATATATACAAGAAATATGGTACCAAGCATGAAGGTCACAAAGGTTTCATTGAACTCATCAACAATGAGCATATCAAGTTTGCATGCTATATTATCTTAGGGAAGGTAGTGTGGAATTATAATAAAGGTGAATTCACCCTCGACACCATCACTGTCACAACATTTTATATTCATGGAAAGTGCTTGAATTAGTGCAAGTTTGTGTTAGATGAGTTCTTTGCTGCATGTGAAGAATTCTACAAGTGAGGAAGTTATTTTATTTATGGGTATTTAGTTGTGGCCATTGCCATGATGAAATGGTGTGCTCATGAGGGTCAAAATTTGGTTGAGATTCCAGGCGGAAAATCCCTCACTCTTTCGTTTTCTCCATGTAAATCCAAGGCCAACACCACAAATCATTGTTTCAATGAAACATATTTTGAATCCTGATACAACAAGAGGATTAATTTTACAATCACCATTAGGATTCCTTGGTCAATCTTAGATAATTTTTTTTTATCAAATGTGGTTTGGAATCAATCACAAAAACTTCCATGTTTGACCAAAGGTTTCAAGTAAGGAAACATTCAAGACAAATCCATTTCCATATTAAATGAGTGAAGAAGCACTTCAAAAAGAATCGTTGTCAGGGAATGGTATTCAGTGCATGGAGACCCCTATAGGTACCTCCTATTCTCTTGAAGGCATAAAGCCACGAAGTTTTTTTTTCCAATGCTCCATTTTCATCCTACAAGCATTCAAATGCACCTGAGTATGACTTTAAACCTCTAGTTAAGAAACTTCAATGTATGCTTATGTTTTTTCAACGCCATTGTCTCCAATGTTGGATCCATACTAATTACTCTTGTTACAATCACATATGTTATTCCTTTCCAAGGAAACACTTTCAAGCCCAAATATCTTCCCTTAGATTCTATGGCCTTGTTAACTTATGCGGTTGCCATACATTTTTTCTTGATCCAGTTATCTCCTTACGTTTGATATCCCAACTATAAATCCTACCTTTACTTTAAATTTGCATCAGAAACAACAGTTGCCCTCAAATATAAACATTGTATTCCTCTTCTAGATCTATCAACCATTGTGTATATTCCCGATGATGAACTTGTAGATCATATTCGGCCTACCCCAGTTATTGAAGAGCGCATTGTCCCTTCACCCACCACATCTACCCCACACAACGCTATTTCTTTTCCACTGTCTCCTACACCCTCTGACATTATTTCATATGTTCCTTCACAACATTTTGATTTGAAAGACACCACCAAGGTTATGGAATATCTGAAGGATGTGTATGATATGGAAACATTTTTAAACCTTGAGAATATGCAAGAACCAATAGACATCCCTGAAGAAACACATTTTATACACGCATTGTAATCAGTAGAAAGAACCATAATTTCATCTGAGGAGATTTCTATTTTTATTCGATATCCTAGCCATTGCTAGGAGATCTTGGAAATGTGTGCTCAAATTCTTGATATTATTCCCATGCTCCCTCCTCAAGTGCTTTCTAAAGTACATGAGGATTTCCAACAAGAAAACATATACATGCATGAGACTTCACTACAAGATCACTCTAAAAAATATATTGCAAGTGGAAAACCTATGTAGTCTAGAGGGCCACCTGCTGATACTCTATTCGATGCACATCTATAACATTGGTCCTCACAACAACTTTTACATTTTGTCAAGGCATCATCAGTACAACTAGAGGATTGTTTGGTCCTTGCATACTCGAAATACAATGACCTTACTATCAGGCATGAGAAATAGCACCAAGATATTTTTAGAGTTATGGAGGAATGAGATTAGTTGTGTGCACAAAAAGATAAATTGGAGAAAAAAGTTGATGATATATGTGCTACACTTCGTCAGATGTGGAAAATAGTTGCAGAGCATGCGTTTACCACAATATATGATATTTCCTCATATCAGCTAATGCAGTGCCTTGCATTTATTGAGAATTATTGTATCAATTTAGTTGTTTCTAATCAAGACTTGTGCCATATCATTTCTAAGCTGCACAATTTGACACTTGATATTGCAGAGTAGTTTAATCACTAGATCAATCAACTTGTACAAGAGGGTTCCAGACTTAGGGTTGGAAAGTAGACAACAAACAAGAGATTCACAGGAAATATTCCGCCAAGTGCACAATTGGATAGGGTTTATTTCCAAGTGTAACCACCCATTATACAAGCTATGCAAATAAAGAAAAAAATTAACGAAAGAAGATATCACTATAACTGATCTTGCATGACAACAAAAGATCTTTACCAGGATGAAGAGATAGATATATGTTGGCATTATGATTCATTATGACTGCATGTGTTGTCATTAATGGAAAACCTCTTGTAAATGATGAAATATATGGCTTTTGGAGAAGCACAATGGTTTAGTAGAAGATGGATAAAATACATATTTAAGGAACTATACGCAAGCTCATTCAGGAAAAGTCGCGTATACACATGGAAAATAAGAAGCAAAGTAGCGTATGTGTTTGTGCACTAAATGTATGGTACCATGGGTCCTTACCATGGTGTTAGCCCATAGTATTGAGTGTTGCATCATCTATTTGATTCCGTCCAAGAATACCATCGAAACTTGTGTGGTTTTGGCTCATGGTATTGGCTAAGGCTCAATCTATATAAGGAGAAGAAGATCATAGTGCAAATGTGTGCATGTGCATGGATATTGAATTAATACTTCACTCTAAAGTATATATGCATGGAATGGGTTCCAGTTGATTGATAGATCTGAAATAATGATTCACCTATGGATACAATGATGGATCATGATCTCTAGACCTGAAATGACTGTGTATTTGCATGATCTGTTTGTGAGATGTCTAGATCTGTGATTTGACGCATGTTTTTCGGAAGTGAAGGGTATGATCTAAGTATGTTGATCTGAAATTTTATGTAGTCCTGAATATTTATAGATCTATACGCTGGTTCATCATGATGAAATCGCGTATACACACGGTTTCATTTCAGAAAAAGCGCATATATAAATTAGGGTTTTTTTGAAGATTGCTGAAGAGAATTTCTAATATTTTCTGCTATATTTCTGTTGTCTATCAATGAATTATTCATGTAAATCTGGGTTGTTTGAATACTGTATATGCTTCTAGTTAATTTTTTATAAATATCATTAGTGACTGGGTGATTGAATATGATGGATGTCCTTGACTGAGCAAGGGTTCTGTAAATCTGACAAATTATGCCTGAATGTCTCTGATTTGTTGTGAGTTTGATCAGATTCCTAAATTCAGTATATAAAGATCTATACATAGGTTCGTCCATAGGAAAGCGCGTATATATTTAGGTTGTAGTAATTAAAGTAGCGTATACATTTTATTTTATGAATGATCAGGGTTGAAGTTGATCCTGCGTGTTAATTCAGAAGTCTGGGTTTATTACTGTGATCTGGTTACCATGATCTCTCTATTCTATTTAAATATTTGTTTATGGCTATTAGTTTTGATCTACAAATTGAGTTATGTTGAAGCTGTTGGATCCAGTGTGAAAATTTGTGAAACGTGGAGTGCAGTGGTTCTAAGGGTTGAATCTTTCAGCATGGAAGTCAAAGCTTCCTGCCAGTAGATGTTGTTGATCTGTTCAGGGGGTTGTAGATCCCTTCCATTTGTGGTTGGTAAACGAGATCAGGGGGTTGGAGCTCTCTTCCAGTAGCAGTTGGAGAACGAGAGAAGGTTACAACCTTTTGTAGGTGGGTGTCTATGTACTGATATGAGTCTGCATTAGTACAACATTGTAAGCAATTTTCTATATAATAAATATTGAGGACATAGATGACAACAACAATGGTTTTCTCCCGACTTGGGTTTCCACCTTAAATATTGGTGTTCATGTGTGATGATTTATTCTATTATTACTGCACATTTTTACTGCTTAAATAACCGATGAACTAGGCTAGGTAACATTTCCGAATACTTATCTGAACATTAAGTTATTTGGGTATAAACAAGTTTATTTTAGGAAAGTCACATAGATACGCTAGTTGGTCTAATCAAAGTCATGTATAGAAATTAGTAAAAGAAAAGTAAGAGATTTTTATTCGTGTAAATAGTGATTCACCCCCCCTTCCCCCCTCTCAGTATTTTTCCCAACAATTGGCATTAGATCAGTTCCTTCTGAAGAAGCTTAATCGCTAGAAGGAAGATAATCTAAGTTGAGAAATAAAAATGGAACAACATCTATCAGACCACCACTCTTCAAAGAAAACAATTTAATCTTATGGAAGAAAAGAACAATATCCTATCTTTAGTCTCTTGAAGAATATGTTTGGGAAATAGTTGAAGGCGGTTACCAATATCCAGCTGCAGATCCAACAGATCCAGAAGCAAGGAAGAACTATGAAACAAATGCAAAAGCTGTCAATGCATTATTGGGTTGTCTGAATGAATCAGAATTTGTCAAAGTTATGCAGTTAAATACAACAAAGGAGATATGGGACAAAATCATTCTAAGTTATGAAGGTTATGCCAAGGTAAAAGGTGCTAAACTCCAAACTCTCAGAATTCAATATGAAAATCTCAGAATGCATAATGATGAAAGTATTGCTAGTTTATTTTTACGTCTAGATGAGATCATAAATCATATGAGAAATATGGGTGAATTCATAAGTGACACTACTCTAGTAGAGAAATTATTAATATCTTTGAATCCTAGATTCGAGCCAAAAGTGTTTGCTATTGAAGAGAATAATGATCTACAAACTCTTATTTTTTTTCAACTTCATGGGATCATGATTGCATGTGAAATAAGGAAAGGAGGTATGTCTAAAGAGCTACTGCAAAAGGAAAGGACAAGGAAGAACAAAAAGAATCAGGGTATGTATCAGAATAAGATGAGGTAAATTTTGTAAAGAAACTTCAACTTGGCATTGGAAGGTTTAGAGGTAAGATTCCTTTCAAATTTTTTTATTTTGGAAGAGTTGGTCATTATGCTACTAAATTTCCTCATAAAGATAATCATGAAAAGAGAAAGGATTTAAAAAAAGGTAATAGGAGATGATTTTTCAATAGAAAAAGTTACTATACTCATGAAGATAGTGATGGTCTATCAAATAGTGAAGAAGGATAATCTGATCATGTAATATTCCTAATTAGCTTTAAGCTAGTTGGAATATTAAATTTTGTTTTTGCTTCTTAGTTAGAAGAATAAGAGGGTAGGGAGACCCATAAATCTCCTTAGTAGGAATAAAATCACTCCAAATGTGAATGGAGGTCATCTAAGTAGCTGGATTGAAGACCCTTATGTGTGAAAAGGGGATGGAGCATTTAGACTGGGTCAACTTTGACCAAATCAAATAGTGCTAGTATGGAAGGAGTGGTATTCATTGAGGGACAACGCAGTTTTGGAGGGAGATTCCATGCATGGAAGTAGTGGCTTTAATGAGTGGGGCCGAAGGTGAGGAAGCTCACCAAGCATATAAGGAATGGGAAGGCATCCATACAAGGCATGATTTTATTATTATTTTTTCTATGGTCTCTATGACATGTTTCTCTCTTCAGCTGTTTAGCGGAGACTATAGTGTTGTTTAGCACAAGGGTGTTCTCGAGAGAGAATCCCACCTTCATCCTCAGGGGATTTCGAGTGCCCACTCAAGAGAAGTATTTGGGCTACATTTCCACATTCCGGCATCAAGCCAAGCTACATATTTCTTCTACAACGTATTTTCTACACACAGTTGTGCTGTGTTGCAGGGTGCAGCAGTGGAGATTTTATTTGGGTGATTTCTGAGCTAGTTTTTAGTGGAGGAAGGATTCCTTCCATTGGGAGGCCAACAAAGAAGGACCTTGAGCTTTATTGCATAATTTTGCACCAGGACAAGTTATTATTAGCCCCTATAATGCAATTTCAGTCTTGGATTGCGTTATTTTAGGGAGGAGTTGTAGGGGTGGTTTCAATACACCATTTGGGGAGATGGTTTTCCAGTGAAGAGATCAGCCTTTCACCTGGAGAGTCTATTGGGAGGAGGCTTCATTCCATGCTACATCAGATCATCCATATCTTTCCGGCTATTCATTTGCAGTGAATCTTCATCCCTAGGGCCTTTGGTCACCTTTGTATTTTGGTGTATTTCCGGAAACCCTCTTGGGTTCCATTGGGAGGTTGATATAGAGCCTTGATCTTTATGTATATCATCTCTTGAGGCATATATCAATATTTTTGTATTATTGTATGATCCCATGCTGTAGCTATGTTCACTATGACTGCACTGTAGCAGCTCTCCAACATTTTGTATAGTAGCAACACCTCACTTTTGAAAGGGTTTATCCATTGGAGGCTTGTTAGCTCATGTTGTATGATTTTTGCCTCATTATATTTCACTTCTTGGTGCTGTTATGATTAATAAAATTTCTCCATATTGGTCACTTATATTTGTACATTGATTTACACTGCTATTTCCATTTTTATGTCCTATATTACTACTCTCCCTATTTGGGAATATTACAGTGGTATCAGAGCATAATCTTGGCTCAGCCTGTGCATCTAAGCCAACGTGTCATTAGAAGAAGGATATCCTCTCATAGATAGAGAGAAGAGGTATCTCAGAAGAAACCAAAGGTATGATTATATAGATGATAGAGAAGACAAGGGTAAAATCCCTTTATCAAGAGGAGATGAGGAGAAGGAGTATCCCAAACTTCTTCTTCAAACTATGCAAGACATTGCAAGAGAAATCAAGGAGATGAGGATGGATAGACAAAAAGGATCCCCTAAATGGTTTCTACATGGATAAGGCTCCAACATTTCTCATCATTGGAGTGATCAACTAGTGAAGCAGTAGGTTTCCTAATGATCTAAAATGCCTAAATTTTTAGTAGTGGGAAATGGAGGGTTTCAAGAACAAGAAAATCTTAAAGACTACATTCTTGAGTATGAGTCTCAATCTCAGAGATTCAAGGACCATTTGAGCTTTCAATAGTTCTATCAGATCAAGGACAATAGGAGAACCCGACATCACAATAAAGGTGGAGGATTCATACAGAATCATGATCTTCACCAGACTATGGGCATATTTTTCTTACCCAGTTTTGATGGGTCATAAAAATGCACTGCCAAACCATGGGTAGAGAAGCTAGACATCTATTTCCAGTTGAACCAAGTACTGGAGATAGAGGCCATCAAAATAACGGCATTGCACCTTGAGGGTGAAGCACATGATTGGTGATTTCATGGATTTTCTACATTGGGTCATGCAAATGTGACTGCATATTCAGAGTTCACAATGAGGTTGGTGGAGAGGTTTGATCGAAGAGACTCGGAGGAACCTTTCATTGGGCTAGCTAAGCTCAAACAATTAGGTAATCCAGAAACTTATATTTCTGAATTTCTAAAAATTTTGGTTATGGTTCCTGATTTATCTGTAGCAAGGAGGGTCTATATGTTTATTGATGGGCTAGCAGAACCTCTACATGGGTTGGTTAAATCTACCAAACCCACTACCCTTCAAGATGCCATTGAAAGGGCTAGAGATCTACAAGATGCCTTGCCTATAGAAAAGGAAAAATTTTAGCAAAAGCCCACTTTTCCATCAAAGGGGAAATATAAGAAGGCTCATCCTTCAAAGGAGATCCAAAACAAAGTACCTCTTAGCGATGATGTCCACAGAGACTTGAGGAGAAGGAAGCTTTGCTTCACATGCAAAGAATCATGGGCACCCGGACATAGGTGTGCAGCAGGGAAGGCACACTATATATAGGTATTTTCTGATGATGAGGAGGAAGAAGAAGAGGAACTAGAAGGAGGTCACAACACTGGGATAGCAGGAGAGGATCCACCACCAGCAGGAGGTGGGAATGGAGCATTTTCTCCAATTGGAGGGGCCCTTGAATCATTGAGAGGAGTAACCAAGTACTTGAACTTGAGAGTTAGAGGTTCCATTAAGGATCATAGGGTTTCATTTTTTATTGACAGTGGGGCTACCCAAAACTTTATTGATACCAAAATAGTGCATAAGAGGGCAATACCTACTGATGATTTTGAGGGATTTTCAGTTTTGGTCCCAAGAGCTAGTTCCATGCAGTGCATGCATTATGTTCCATCTTTATCTATCACCATGGGGACATATACATTGACTGATCACTTCTTTGTGGTTGACATACCTGACACAAATGTGATATTAGGTGTGCAGTGGTTGATTACTTTGGGGAAGGTCACCACAAATTGGGAGAATTTGCAGATGGAGTGGATGGACAGAAAGAGTGGCAAACATCAGATGATTAGGGGCATGCACACATATCCCTCACAAACATCTTCTACACAGAAAATAGAGCTAGATTTTCACAGTGGAAGAAAGGACCTAACAATCCTATCAGTTATGAAGATGAATTTGGCCCATGAGACATTACTGTTTAGTGGCATTCCACTTGGGAGGCCACCTGATCAGAAATTGGTGAGAAATGTCTCACAACATGTTGCACCACTCATAAATCCAGGAGGATTGGGAACATTGAGAGGACATGATACAATGCAGAGAGTCTTGGGTAGGCTCAAGGAGGAGGGAGACATTCTCCCAATATAATTATTACCCACTCTCACCCCACATCTTGTGCTGAAAGACGATGTTTCAAGGATGTAGGATGGCACCATCATGGTGCAAGGAGACTACTCCTTGAATTTGGAGGCTCAAAAGATACTTCCACTTAGGGAGAAATATTTCACACATAGTAGAGGATGGTGGTCACTCATGCATACATTGGCCAAACTCAGGAAGTTTTGGATGGGTGATAGCTTCCCATGGAAGGCTAACCTCCAAAATCTTGAACCTTTACTTGAGCATGAGAAGCTATAGGAGGAGCAGCAGAGGAAGGATAGCAACATCCCGGTATGTGACTTTGACATGGGAGATGTCAAAGAAGGGTGTAGCCACATGATAGATGCTTTATATGGTAGATCATTAGTGCTGTCACTATGGAGTATAGATCCTTATTGGAGATCCAAGCTGTTGGTGGATTACTCCAAGGATCTTTTTACATGCAGGATAATTGATGGCCAGCTATGAGATGAGAGATATTTAGTAAGAGATGGGGTCATCTACTATCAGAGTAGGATCTTCTTATCTAGAGAATATAAGCTCAAGGAGAAGTTAATACATGTAGCACATGAAGATTTTCTCTTCAACCACACTTATTCCATGAGAGAATATCATACTATCATGGAGGGATTCACTTGGGAAGGCTTTGAAGAGGAGATACATCAGCATATTAGGAGATGCATGGACCATTTGGAAATGGAGGAGAGACATAAATCTTTGATAGAGTTATCAAAACAACCTCTTTCCTCATTAGGAATAAGAGGGGACACATCTATAAGCTTGTCCATTAGTTTGATCAAGGTATATTGTAAGGATCATGTTTTTGTGCATAATGATTTACTAGATGAGCATTTGCATTCCTTCACCATACATGTGTAGGACATTGCTCCAAGTGGGGGCACTCTTAATTATGGGCTTCATGGTATATTTGGGGCCATAAACAATGGTGAACATGGACACTCCCTAGGATGATTTAGGGAGATAATAAATCATTCGGGGTGTACTCCATTGGCACCAAACATTACTCATCTTCTCCAAGCATGTGAGAAGACTATGGCAGCAAAAAAGTGGTGGGGAAACCACTTATTATCATTAGGGGAATTTTGAGGTCTAAAATGGGCATCCTAAGAAAAATGTAAAACTAAAATAAAATTTATAAGAACCAATAGGATTCAATATGATGATGTCAACCATGGGGAATGATTCACCATTTTTTAAGTAAAAGGGTAAAAAGATTAAAAAATAATAAAATAATAAAACCACCTTTTCAACTCGTATTTTCAACTTATCTCCCAAATTTTTTACTCAAATTTCGAGCAGGAGTACTCATTGGATGAAAAATTTAATTGCTCATCCAAGGAGTACCCATGTTGCATATTTTCGATGGACCCTACTACATGAAAAATGATAAATACATGAAAAAACATGATTGCAATCATGTTTTTCATGTATTTCTTATTTTTTCGTGTAGGAATATCGATCAAAAGTATGAAACATGGGTACTCCTTGGATGAGAAATTAAATTTTTCATCCAATGAATACCCCTGCTCGAAATTTGACTAAAAAATTTGGGAGATAAGTTGAAAATAGGAGTTGAAATTTTTGTTTTTTTTTTTTTCCCTCTAAAATATGATGATGTAATCAAATATTATTTTATTATTTCCACTATTATTTTAAAATTTCCTTAGGAGGCCCATTTTATACCTCAAAATTCCCCTAATGATCATGTTCTAAGGCGGTCAGAAGACATACTGCGCTGGTTCCACATGTGGGACTATGATCCTCCTCTAGTATTACATGTGGTAGCTTATGTATCCTTGCTTATGATCCCATACATAGATGATGTTATTATCATTATTGTGGGCATGATTGGAGGAGGGATGCAAGGATTAAATGTGCCCATTGGGAGTGAAATTATCCATGTTTCTTATGCTTTATGCTTAAGGGAGAACATTGGGAAAACCATGATTGCTACATTAGACCTTTTCTTTCCTTATGACGTGAGTCATTGGCATCTCATGAGTATTTGGGAGGAGCATTTCATGGAGGGATTGATTGGGAGACACTTGGTTCATGAGAAGAGCTTATCACATGGAGGTGTCACCAAGGAAGGAGGAGAAGAGTTGCAACACTCACCTTTACAGTTTCTTGATGATAAGAAACATCTAGGAGGGGAGCACTGTAATATTCCTAATTAGCTTTAAGCTAGTTGGAATATTAAATTTTGTTTTTGATTCTTAGTTAGAATAATAAGAGGGTAGGGAGACCCATAAATCTCCTTAGTTGGAATAACATCACTTGAAATGTGAATGGAGGTTATCTAAGTAGCTGGATTGAAGACAATTATGTGTGAAAAGGGGATGGAGCATGTAGATTGGGTCAAATTTGACTAAATCAAACAGTGCTGGTATGGAAGGAGTGGCATTCATTGAGGGACATCGCAGTTTTGGAGGGAGATTCCATGCATGGAAGTAGTGGATTTAATGAGTGGGGCCCAAGGTGAGGAAGCTCACCAAGCATATAAGGAAGGGAATCGAAGCCATAGGAGGAATGATTTGATTATTATTTTTTCTATGGTTTGTATGACTTGTTTCTCTCTTCAGCTGTTTAGCAGAGACTACAATGATGTTTAGCACAAGGGTGTTCCTGAGCGGGAATCCCACCTTCATCCTCGGGGGAATTTGAGTGCCCACTCATGAGAAGTATTTGGAATACATTTCTACATTTTGGCATCATTCCAAGCTCCATATTTATTCTACAATGCAGTTTCTGTAGAGGGTTGTGCTGTGTTGCAGGGTGCAGCAGCGAAGAGTTGATTTTGGTGATTTCTGAGTTATTTTTCAGTGGAGGAAGGATTCCTTCCATTGGGAGGCTAGCAAAGAAGGCCCTTCAGCTTTATTGCAACATTTGGAAATAGGCCAAATTATTATTAGCCCCTACAACATAGTTTCAGTCTTGGACTGCGTTATTTTAGGGAGGAGTTGCAGGGGTGATTTTAGTACACCATTTGGGAGATGGTTTTCCAGTGATGGAATCAACCTTTCACATGGAGAGTCTATTGGGAGGGGGCTTCATTCCATGCCACATTAGATCAGCGATATCTTTCTAGCTATTCATTTGCAGTGAATCCTCAGCCCTAGGGCTTTGGTTCACCTTTGTATTTTGGTGTATTTCTGGAAACCCTCTTGGGTTCCATTGGAAGGTTGATATAGAGCCTTGATCTTTATGTCTAACATCTCTTGATGCATATGTTAGTCTTTTTTTATTATTGTATGATCCCAATGTTCACTATGAATGTGCTGTAGCATCTCTCCAACATTTTGTATAGTAGCAACACCTCACATTTGAGAGGGTTTCTCCATTGGAGGCTTGTTATCTCATGTTGTATGATTTGTACCTCATTATATTGCACTTCTTGCTACTATTATGATTAATAAAATGGATCCATATTGGTCACTTATATTTTAAATTGATTTACACTGCTATTTCCTTTTTTATGTCCTATATTACTGCTCTCCCTATTTGGGAATATTACAGATCAAGATATTCGACTACTCATGGCATTTGAAAAAGACACTGCTGAGGCTAAAGATACTTTTATGGATGCTTTAGAAGAAAATGATTTTCTTGAAGAAATAAATCAACTCAAAATATGATTGGAAGATAAAAAATAGCCATAGATACTCTAAAAAATCAACTCATAGAAAAGGAGAAGCACACCGAGAAATTAGAATGTGAAATAGTAAGTCTAAGAAAGGAAACTGAGAAAGTAAAAATTTTAAATCTTAGATTTGATAAAGGATATGGAACCTTAGATGAAATTATCAAGGTTCAATGCTCTCCTCTTGTGAAGATAGGTCTTGGATATATCGGTGAAAATTCTCACTAAGAAAATTCTTCAGCTACAAGCTATCTAAATGCAACAAAAGCCAACCATCAAATCTTCGTCACTCAGAAAAATAACAAAGACAATGTCCAGGTAAAGCATGATCACCCAAATTCAAGGATGAAAAATAACAGAAATATCTGTCAAAAGGTAAACAAAAATACAAGGTTCTATGATCGCATAAATTTCTTCTTTAATGGAAAATGTTTCTCATGTCATAATTTTGGTCATAAAGTTGCTCAATGTGTTGCATACAAAACCATTATGACCAGAGAAGCAAGAAAGCAAAGAAATGAGATATGAATAAAGAAGAATACTTATAAAAAAGTTTCTCCTCTTCGAGGTGAAATTGAATGTTCATTTTGCAATAAATTTGGACATGAAGAATCTGAATGCAGGAGAAAACTTCAGCTAAAAGAACAGATATCCAAAAGTTCCAAGGTATGGGGAAATAAGGACTTATAGTTTGAAAGTTGTGGCATAGATTTATTTGTAGAAGGAGAAGAAAATCAATGGCACATTGATATAAGATGTTCAAAACACATGACATATGATAAAGATAAACTTATTTCATACAATGCATTAGAGAAGGAAAATAATGTTACTTTTGGAAATGACTCTCCTGCTATCATTAAGGGTAAAGGATTTGTTCTTATAAAAGAAAAGGTTAAAGCTAAAAATGTTATGTATGTTGAAGGATTACAGCATAACTTGTTGAGTGTTAGTCAAATGTGTGATCAAGGAAATGAAGTTGTCTTTCGATCAAAAGAGTGTGTGTTTCGTGAGCTTGACACAGGAAAGACTGTAATAAAAGGAATAAGAACACCAAGCAATCTATATATATTGAAAGGTGGCCAAGAGAAATTTTATCTAGGTAAATCTATAGAAAACTGGTTATGGCATAGAATATTGGGACATTTGAGCTTTTCTCAAATAAGAAAATCAAGAAGGCTCAAAGCTGTTCGTGATCTACCCTACATCACTCTACCCGAAAGTACCATATGCAACTCATGCCGATTCGGTAAGAAAGCTAGGGTTCAATTTAATGCCAAAGAAGGATCAACAAGTAAGCCTCTTGAACTTATACATACTGATTTATGTGGTCTTGTAAGAAAAATTCACCTCGTGGAGAAAAATGTTATATCCTATTCATTGATGACTTTTCTAGAATGTGTTGGATCGGTTTATTGAAACATAAATATGAAGAATTTGAAAAAATTAAGGTCTTCAAAGCTTTGGTTGAAAATGAATTAGATATAAAAATCAAATGTCTTAGATCTGACCGAGGAGGAGAATACATATCAGATGAATTCTTTGATTTCTGTGAACAATATGGCATAAAAAGACAATTTTTTGTAGATAGAACTCCACAAAAAAATGGCGTGCCAGAAAGAATGAAAAGAACAGTTCAACAAATGGCTCTTGTTATGCTTGATGAATTTGGGACTCCTGACACCTTTTTGGGTGAAGCTACTCATACTGTAATAAATATTCTCAACAAGGCTCATGTTCGTGTTAACAGTGATAAAACTCCTTATGAACTCTGGTATGGTAATATTCCCACTGTGAAGCACTTTAAAGTTTTTGGAATAAAATGTTATATAAAAAATAATGATGGAAAATTTGGTAGCTTTGAACCTATAGTAGATGAAGGAATATTTCTTGGTTACTCTTCTAGAAGTAAAGCATACAAATGCTACAATAAGAGACTTTGAAATATTGTTGAATGTATTTATGTTGTGATTGATGAATGTCTCACAAATCCCAAAAGGGAAATAAATGTAGAAATTTTAATAAAAATTATGTATTTCCTCGATTCTCCTGATCTAACAATTATATGCCACTGTTAAATACATAATCGCTTCTACAAAAATTCTTGCGGAATTTAAAACACGATTGCCAATTGCAATACCAAGAAGAAAGATCAATCACACATAACACAAATGTTTTTACCAGGAAAAAATAAAGCTAAAAACCCCACTATCATATATTATGTATATATCATGGATCATGAAACAATCTCATACAAAAATCTAATTCAAGAGCTCTCAATACAATATACAATCGTCTCACACTGTCATACAAAAATTGGCAAATTCATGTGCTAATTTACTGCCTCGAGACATCCTGACTCCATTGTGAAATCCCAGTTGATAGCAATCCCTGAATGAACGTAATCCTGATTTCCTTGACTGCAAAATCCTCATGGGCACATCCAATTTGTGTGTGGTTGCATGAGTGCACCCACTAATGTCACAACTGTAGTCAAACTATCCCTTTCACCTACATCTCAACTGGGTCTCCATTGGATCTGACATGCATCTAGTTAACAATAGTAAATCTTCAGTTTCATGTGAGACCACTGATTGCGAATTAATTAATAATTAATTCACTGATCTCTCACTAGTGTATCTTCAGTTACAACTAGCACAACTGAGTTTAACTCACTTAACTGAGTTAAACTACTTTACAACTCACATAACTACACATCCAACTCTGTTACAACTTCAAATCACTCAGTTACAACTAAGTCCACTTGCATGTCCCATCAACCAACCTTTGAACTAAAATTTCCTATAGCTAACTGATTTGCCACTTCAGTTAACTATTTCCAAGTGCTCATTGAGAATAGATTATTTTTTATTGTCCAATTATTATTAAGGGATAATAATAGTTGACATGCATCTATAAATAGACATGCGATCTATAAATATAACTCGCACATGAATCTATAAATAGAACATCATATATAAATATAATTTTCTCATCATCTATAAATAGACATCATCTATAAATGGAATTTTCTCATGCATCTAAAAATATACTTCCACCTAAAAATAGCTTGAGGCTCCATCCTAGTGTAGGTGCATAATTTTCACTAGGATCTTCTTGTTGAATCTCAACACTCCCTCTCAATAAGAAAGGGATTATCCTTCACCCCAATCCTATCTCTATGGCATTCAAATTTTCTCCTATTTAGCACCTTCGTCAGCATATCTGCATCCTGATCTTTCGTAGGAATGTACTGAAGCAACATGATCTTATGCTGCACACAATCTCTGATATGATGATACCAGATATCTATATGCTTAGATCTATCATGAAACACATGATTAGTCAAGAGTTCAATGCAGCTGTGATTATCACAATGAATCACTGTCATATCTAAATGAGAACCAAACAAACCAACCAATATATTTGTCATCCAGATAGCCTCATATGCATCTTGTCTCGCTGCCATGTATTCTGATTCCGCTGAACTGAGTGCCACATATCTCTGTTTCCTGTTGTACCAAGAAATGACTGTAGATCCGATACTAAATATCCCCCTTGATGTGCTCTTTCTGTCTATTGGGTTGCCCCACAAATATACATCTGTGAAGCCATGCAACTTCACCTCATCCATCTGTCTATACCATAAGGCATACTCAGATGTGCCCCTTAGGTATCTCAGTACATGCTTGCCTGCCTTCCAAAAGAGCTTGGTAGGCTTAACCATCACTTGACTTAGCTGGTTAACCGCACAACATATGTCCGCTCTCGTATTCACTAAATACATTAGTGAACCCACTAACTGTCGATAAACAATAGCATCCACTACCTCTCCAGATGTAGCATCCTATTTCCTCCAGTTTCCTAGAAGAGGAGTATCCATGGGTTTGCATCCCTCCATGTGAAACTTACCCAGTATCTCCCTTACATACTTTCCTTGAGACACAAAAAGTTCACCATCTCGCTGCCATATTTACAATCTAAGGAAATAATGAAGGAGGCCCATATCCTTTATCTCGAACTCCTTTGCAAGGTCCTCCTTGCATGAGTGTATCAGTTGCTCATTACCAGTCAATATTAAATCATCAGCATAAAGAACAATGATTAAAATCATACCCTCCACCATAATTTGGTATAGTTTTGCATCTACCTCACTTTTGGTGAAGCCCAATCTGGTGAAATAGCTGTCTATCTGAGTGTACCAAGCACAGGGTGGTTTCTTAAGCCCATACAACGCTCTTTTGTGTTAGCACACATGCGACTCACTGGTGAAGGTCTCAAATCCTTCAGGCTGCTCTATGTACACCTCTTCCTCAATGATCCCATTGAGAAACATAGTCTTCACATCCATCTGATGAATACGGCAACCCATTTGCACTGAGAGAGCAAGGATGGTCCTTATGGAAGAATACCTTGCATCAGGTGCAAAGGTTTCTTCATAATCAATCCCCTCAATATTTGAGAAGCTCCAGGCCACAAATCTAGCCTTGTATTTCTCAACACTCCCATCAAAAACTTGCTTTACCTTTTAAATCCATCTTGAACCTACCACTGATTTATCAACTGGCCTTGGAACAATTTCCCAAGCACTGTTTCTGACAATGGAGCCATACTCCTCCACCATTGCATCTACCCATGTTGGCTCCTGCACTGCTTCCTGAAAGGAAGATGGCTCTCTCACAATACATTTTCTCATGAGAGCCATGTATCCAATAAATCAATCAGGAGACTGTCTTTGTCTGTGCTGTGAAGTAGGGGCTCCTAAATTTTGTGTAGCATCAAGTCTCAACCTATCAGCTTCTGTGGTATGCCTTCTGCCAGTTCTGATGTTTGGCTCTGCGTGAGTGGACTCCTCCACTCCATGAACCTCCTCCTGTGGCTGATCCACATCTAGAGACTCATCTTTGGGAACCAATAATTGCTCCTCCACATGCAAGTCCAGCTCCCTCTCAAGCGACAACCGCATGGATTTCCCCTCATCGAATTTTATATCTCGTCGCATAACAATAATCTTACTATTAGGAAAATACACACGATAATTATGGGGTTTTTCTATGTACCCCACAAATATTCCAACTTTAGTAGTCGGCTCCAGCTTCTTCCTAGCGTTCTTGGTCACATGCACATAAACTGATGAGCCAAAAATATTAAAGTGAGAAACATCCGGTTTCTTACCAGTGAAAGCTTCTTTAGGTATACTCATGCCAAGTACTCTATGAGGACAACGGTTTTGCACATAAACTACAGTGTTGCATCCTTCCACCCACAAATGCATTGGTAGGCCCCGATCATGCAACATCGCTCGTGTTGAACCCACGATCATTCTATTCTTCCTCTATGCTACCCCATTTTGCTGTGGGTTATGAGGCACTATGAGTTCTCTTCGAATTCATTCTTTAATGCATAATTATTTCTATTCATTAGAGATGTATTCTCCACCATTATTGCTCCTAAGAGCCTTCACTTTCTTCCCCGACTCTTTCTCCACCAATTCCTTAAACTCACAGAAATTTGAGAATGTTTGATCCTTCTTCTGCATCAAGAAGATCGAGCATTTACGAGAAAACTCATCAACAAAAATAACATAATACTTATGTTTTGTTGTTGAAGCAACCGAGAATGGTCCACACATGTCTATGTGAACTCTCTCCAGGATCACCGAAGCATGGTTCTCCTTTTCATGAAAGGTGGAATTTACATACATCCCCATGGTGCAACCCTTGCAATGATCTAACTGAGCAAGTGTTCCCATTGGAAGTCTAGTAGATATTTGCTGCATGAATTTTAAGGCTCGTGATGAAGATGGCCCAATCGCCTGTACCATAATTCGCCCTCATCCCATCTCACCACTCTTTTAGCCTTGCCCATCATGGCAGCACAGCCATATACCTCCAGCTTGTAGAGATTCTTAACTTGAATCCCTATCTTCTTGGCTTGAATCGTTGTTTTATGTCACATGAAAGCTTTTCCATCACTGAAAACAATGTCATAGCCTCTGTCCTCCAACATTGCGACTAAGACCAAGTTTTTATTCAGACCTGGAACATGCATAACATCTTTCAATTGAAATGGTTTACCTGAATCTCTCTCAAAGGTAATGGTACCAATGCCAGTCGCACTGTATCATCCATCGTCACACATCTCTATATGAATTTGGAGATCTTTCTCCTCGAAGTCACTGAAAATATCCTTATCTCCTGTCATGTGGAAGGAAGTGCCATTATCCAAATACCAAACCGATCCCAATGCACTTGACACCATGCATGCAATCAAGGATAATTCAAGTTCAAATTGTGAGGCAAGGTCCTCACCAGCTGCATCTCCAATAGTCTTCTTGTTCTTCTTCTTCTACGGATAGTTATTAGCGATATGCCCATGTTCGTGACAGTGAAAACACTTCACCTTGGACAAATCCAGCTTCTTGCCTTTAGACTCGGATTTTGAATGGAATTTATTCCCCTTCCCTTTCCTTGCCTTGGCAGCCAAAGCACAATCCTCTTCATCATCATGCTTTGATGAAGAGCCATCTCTCCTGTTTCACCTAAACTCCTCCTGCACTAGATCTGACCACAGTCATTCCCAATCTAGTAGTTTTTCCCGTCCGTTGATAGAGTCTTCATAATGTTGCTGACTCTTAGGAAGTCCCAATAGAGCCAAGCTCAACAGGTCATCATCAGCAACAGTGATTCCCAAACTCCCTAATTCATCTTGACATTGCACAAAATTCATGAGATACTTTGGAATGTTGTCACAATTTTCCATCTTGATCTTCCTGAGTTTGTCTTTGAGTGCCAATTTCCTATGGTCGCTGCTGCTTTGGAAAATATCCGTCAAAGCCTTCCACATAGCATATGGTGTGGCTTTCCCATCAAGGCTTGAGACAATGTGGTCTCGTACACCTTCCAATAGAATCCTCCTCGCCTTTTCCACTTTCTTTTGCCATGCATCAAGTAATGCAACATCTGTCGAAGTGGGCTTGGAAACATCATTTTCAATGAACTCCTTCAAACCATTATCTTCGAGCACTGCCTCCATCTTGTCCTTCTAGGAAATGTATTTCGAGATACCCTCAATTTCATACTCTAGCCACAAGCCATTGAAAGCCATTTCGATGTTTACTCAACTGTAGCACCAAGAAAATCTTTCTGCAAATTTGAATTCTTTCCACCAACAAACTCAACTCCTGCTTCAAAATTGCAATCTTCTGTGCTCCGATACCATGTAGAAATTTTATTACAAATTATGTATTTCTTGGATTCTCCTGATCTAAAAATTATATGCCATTGTTAAATACTGAATCACTTCTACAAAAATTCTTGCATAATTTAAAAACAATCGCCAATAGCAATATCAAGAAGAAAGATCAATCACACATAACACAAATGATTTTACCGAGAAAGCATAAAGCTAAAAACCACACTATCATATATTATGTATATATCATGGATCATGAAACAATCTCATACAAAACTCTAATTCAAGAGCTCTCAGTACAATATACAATAATCTCACACTGCCGTACAAAAATTGGCAAATTCATGTGCCAATTTACTGCCTCCAGACAGCCTGCCTCCACTGTGCAATCCCAACTGATAACAATCCCTGAATGAATGGAATCCTACTTGCCTTGACTGCGCAATCCTCATGGGCATTACAATGTGTGTGTGGTTGCATGAGTGCACCCACTAATGTCAAAACTGATAGTCAAACTGTCCCTTTCACCTACATCTCAACTGGGTCTCCACTGGATGCATGTAGTTAACAATAGTAAATATTTAGTTGCATGTGAGACCACTGATTGTGAATTAATTAATAATTAATTCACTGATCTCTCACTAGTGTATCTTTAGTTACAACTAGCACAACTGATTTTAACTCACTTAACTGAGTTAAACTACTTTACAACTCACATAACTACACATCCAACTCTGTTACAACTTTGAATCACTCAGTTACAACTAGGTCCACATGCATGTCCCACCAACCAACCTTTGAACTCTAATTTCATATATCTAACTGATTTTCCACTTCAGTTGACTATTTCCAAGTGCTAATTGAGAATAGATTATTGTTTATTGTCCAACTATTATTAAGGGATAATAATAGTCGACATGCATCTATAAATAGACATGTGATCTATAAATAGAACTCACACATGAATCTATAAATAGAACATCATCTATAAATAGAATTTTCTCATCATCTATAAATAGACATCATCTATAAATAGAATTTTCTCATGCATCTAAAAATAGACTTCCACCTAAAAATAGCTCGAGGCTCCATCCTAATGTAGGTGCATAATTTTCACCAGGATCTTCTTGTTGAATCTAAAAAATAAAAACAAATGAGGATGATGATAATGATGAATTTTTTCCCTCATCAAATAACAATAATATAGAAGGAGAAACTAATGAAGCACTAGAAGAAGATACATCAGAAAGAGAAAAGGCTCCATCCAGGTATGTTCAAAAGAATCATCTAGAATCTCAAATTTTGGGAGAAAAGGAATTAGGGGTACAAACAAGAAGAACTCTTGTAGGATTTCCCAATTATCTAGCATTTTAATCCACCATTGAACCAAAAAATGTAAATCAATATAGTAAAGAGTAGTGTTGAATTCAGGCCATGAATGAATAAATTGATCAAATCGAAAAAAAATAATACTCGGGAATTGGTTCCAAGACCTCATGACAAAAATGTAATTTGAACAAAGTGGATATTCAAAAACAAGTTAAATGAAAATGGATATGTCATTAGAAACAAATATAGACTTGTTTGTAAAGGGTATGCTCAACAAGAAGGTATAGAATTTGAGGAAAGCATTTTCAAGTTTTCAACAATTCAATGTTTATCAAATGGATGTAAAATCTGGTTTTCTTAATGGTGATATGGAAGAAGAAGTTTATGTAGAAAAAAAAAATGATTCATTCTGGGAAATGAGGACAAACGTTTTTTCAAACTTAAAAAGGCCCTATATGGTCTAAAAAAAGCACCACGGGCATGGTACTATCGTCTTGACAAGTATCTTCAACAACAAGGTTTCTCAAAAGGATCTATAGACAGTAACCTATACACAAAAATTGAGAATGATAAACTGTTAATTATTGTTGTTTATGTTGATGACATCATTTTTGGGAGTAATGAAGAATCCATGACTCAGAAATTTGCTTCTTTTATGCAGCAAGAATTTGAAATATATTTACTTGGGGAACTAACATATTTTCTTGGCTTACAAGTACAACAAGCAAAATATGGCATCTTTCTCTCACAAGAAAAATATCTCAAACAGATTATGAAGAAGTATGGGATGGAAGACTGCAAACCTGTGAGTACTCCAACGGTGACTGGATGTAACCTCAGTTCTCATGATGACTCTCCCATGGTAAACCACCAGAGTATATATATATGACTCGAAGTATGCTTTATCTAACCGAGACTAGACCAGATATTATGCATGTAGTTGAGATTGTTGGACAATTCCAAGCCAATCCAAAGGAGTCACATCTTCAGGCCGTAAAAAAAAAAATTCAAATATCTACAATGAACTCAAGATTTTGGGCTATGGTATCCCAATAATGTTGATCTTACTCTTCATTCTTACACAGATGTGGACTGGGATGGAAATTTTGATCGGAAAAGCATTAGTGGCGGTGCATTTTACATGGGACCCTGATTAGTATCCTGGTTCAGCAAGAAACAAAGTTCCATTACCGTATCTACAACAAAAGCAGAATATGTGGCTACTGCATCATGTTGCACACAACTTCTTTGGATGATGAATCCATTACAAGATATTCAAATTAAATTTTCTCCTCCCATATCCATCCTATGTGATAATACAAGTGCCATCAGTATCTCAAAAAATCATGTTATGCATTCCAAAACCAAACACATTCCTATCAAGTATCATTTTTTACGAGAACAAGTGCTTGAGAAAAAGGTTAAATTGGAGTATGTTCCTTCTAAAGAACAAGTTGTTGACATGTTTTCTAAAACTCATCCCAGAGAAGCATTTGAATATCTCAGACTGAATCTGGGAGTTGTCTATGCCTCATTGATATGACATGTTCGATTTCATAATATTAAATTCAGTATGCAGGTTGCATGAAGCCTAGTCGCGTGTATATGCAAGTTTCTCTCTATACAATCGCGTATGAATCTTGTTGTCATAAAATCTATGGGTTAGCCTTAAGAAAAACCTTTTTAATTATGGTTTGGCTCTGTTTCTTAGGAATTGATGGGTTATATCTGCGGTTCTAGTGTTTAACTTACATTTCCTTTATATTTGTCTGCTTGGTGAGGATGCGTTGATTAATTGATTGTTGAAAATGTTAAGGATGCATAGGTTTAGGGGGAGCATTAACCTTGCTGAGAATAATGCAATGTTGGCATTATGTTGGCTACTGAATTATGATCTCTCTCTTGAGATACTTTGGTTTTCTGTAATTTGATGTAAGAGTTATGATTGAGACCTATGATGTAGATATTTTAATATTCAGTCATGTACGGACTTAGTAAAAAATGTAAACCCACTTGGTTGGGTATTTGAGTCATAAATTCATGTATTCAGCATGTGCTCAGGGGGAGCATGGTTAATATAGATCATATCTACAAAGCTCTACCTTCTACAAGGAAATAGAAACCTTGCTTTGGGCATTGGTCCACCCTATTCCCTTTCTATCAAAGGGGGAGAATAATTTGGTGTTTGAATAATTCTTATCTCTTACGTTGATGTATCTATCAGGTATCTACAGGTTGTGGTGATTAAACACCAACATGGTTTCCATCAAGTCTAAAGGGGGAGATTGTTGGCATTATGATTCATTATGATTTCATGTGTTGTCCTTGATGGAAACCCACTTGTAAAATATGAAGTATATGGCTTCTAGAGAAGCATAGTGGTTTAGTAGAAGAAGGATAAAATACATATTTTAGGAACTATACACGAGTTCGTTCAAGAAAGGTCACATATACACACGAAAAAGAAAAAGAAAAGTAATGTATGTGTTTACGCACTAGATGTATGATACCAGGGGTACTTACCATGTTGTTAGCCCACAATATTGAGCGTTGTGTCATCTATTTGATTCCATCCAAGAATACCATTGGCACTTGTGTGGTTTTTGCTGATGGTATTAGCTAAGGCTCAATATATATAAGGATAAGAAGATCATAGTGCAAATGTGTGCATGTGCATGGATATTTAATGAATACTTCACTCTGAAGTATATTTTCATGGAATGGGTTCGAGTTTATTGATAGATATGAAATAATGATACACTTATGGATATAATGATTGATTAGGATCCCTAGACCTAAAATGACTATGTATTTGCATGATCTGTTTGTGAGATGTCTAGATCTGTGATCTGTCGCATGTTTTTCTGAAGTGAAGGGTATGATCTAAGTCTTTTGATATGAAATTTTACACAGTCCTGAATATTTATAGATCTATACGCTGGTTCTTCACGGTGAATGTGGTTATACACACAAGTTCGTTTCAGAAAAAACGCGTATGGAAATTAGGGTTTTTCTGAAGATTGTTGAAGAGAATGTCTAATATTTTCTGCTATATTTCTGTTGTCTGTCAATGAAGTCTTCATGTAGATCTACGTTGTTTGAATACTGTATATGTTGCTAGTTTATTTTGTATAAATATGATCAGTGAATGGGTTATTGAATATGATGGATGTTGCTGACTGAGTAAGGGTTCTGTAAATTTGACAAAGTATGCCTGAATGTCTCTGATCTGTTTTGAGTATGACCAGATTCCTAAATTAAGTATATAAATATCTATACGCAGGTTCGTCCATGGGAAAGCGTGTATATACGCAGGTTGCAGTAAGTAAAGTAGCATATACATTTTGTTTTATGAGTAATCAGAGTTGAAGTTGATTATGCATGTTAATTTAGAAGTCTGGGTTTATTACTGTGATCTGGTTACAGTGATCTCTCTGTTCTGTTTAAATATTGGTTTATGGCTATTGGTGTTGACCTACAAATTGAGTTATGTTGAAGCTGTTGGATCCAGTGTGAAAAGTTATGAAATGTGGTCTGCAGTGGTTCTGAGGGTTGAAGCCTTCAACATGTAAGTCGAAGCTTCCTACCAGTAGAAGCTATTGATCTGTTCAAGGGGTCATAGCACCCTTCCAGTCGTGGCTGGTAAAAGAGATGAGGGGGTTGGAGCTCCCTTCCAGCAATAGTTGGATAATGAGATAAGGTTACAACCTTCTGTAGGTGGGATCCTACATACTGATATGATTCTGCACCAATACAACATTGTAAGTAGTTTTATATATAATAAATATTGAAGACAGAGACGAAAACAGCAGTGGTTTTCTCCCAACTTGGGTTTCCACCTTAAATCTTGGTGTTCATGTGTGATGATCTTGTGTGATGATTTATTCTGTTATTACTGCACATTTTTACAGCTTAAATATATGATGCATAATTGATGAACTAGGCTAAGTAATGTTTCTGAATAATTATCTAAACATTAAGTTTTTTTGGTATGCACAAGCTTATTTTAGGATAGCCATGTACATACTTGAGTTGGGCTAATAAAATTTACGTATAGAAATCAGTAAAAGAAAAGTAAAATATTGTGATTCGTGTAAATACTTATTCAACAACGCCCCCCCCCCCCCCACCCCCCTCCCCCCTCCGTATTTTTCCAAACAATAAATTGATTCATGGTTTATAAGAGGAGTCGCACAAGGCTAAAACCACTATTAGGGACCCCAAGCCTACCACTCAAGAAAAATATATTTAATTCTACAAAATTAATTTTGATTCATATATTCAACGACAAAATTTGATTGCAACATGTCCTAAGAATATTGATTCAAAGACAACTACGCAGTTTGTTGATAAGGTATCCACTTTGATTACCATATGGAAAGACACAATGGCTATATATAGCAGTTTTTAATGTCAGGTTTTGGAGACCATTCTAGAGTTGGATCCTTCATTTGAAGGAGAGGCATATGTATAGGGATATGACGCATCAACACCAATCACAGAATCACAATAAGGACTAAGCACACAAACAAAGGATTAACTTGATGGAAAGTTAATAGACTGTGTGGGGTTTGTTGGGTCATTCATTTTTGTGACCAATTTTGGTGGAACATAGTTACGGAGATAGGAAGCACAAGTCAAGAAATCATATGGTTAAATTGGTTGAAAAACAACACCAGGAAATATAATAGTAGCAAGTAAGAAAAGTTAAGCAGTTACATTGGAACTCATCAAAGCCGCAAAAGGAGGATCAATATGCTAAGGTTTAAGAAATCAAGTAAACATTAGGAAAATTTTCATCCTAAAAGTGGCCTCCTGAGGAAAAGTAATAAAATAATAGTTAAAATAAAAAAATAAGAGTTATGCATTTTGGAGGGAAAAGAAGAAAACTACTTTTTTCCCATATTTTTTGGCTTATATCCTTACATGTTTACTCAAATTTCAGGTGTATACACTCGTTGGATACAAAATCAAATTCCACATCCAATGAATACTCATTATGCATAATTATGAGAAGACCCACTTTGATAAAAATTGATGATAATTAATTAAAAAAATGCGTTCAAACAAATTTTTTTAATGGATCTTCAATTTTTATCAATGCAGGTCTTCTCATAAGTATGAATAATGGGTACTCATTGGATTTGGAATTTAATTCCACATCACATGAATTTATACACCTGAAATTTAAGGAAACCTAGAAGGAGATAAGTAAAAAATACAATGTAAAAAAGTAGTTTTTAATTTTTCCCTCCAAAATATTTACATGTATCTCTTTTTAAATTTGAAGGTATTTTGATTGGTTTATAGATTTTGTACATGAAAAATCCATGGGCACTTTTACGCTGAATTTTCCTCTAATCCGTGGACCAAGAAAATATATCTCAACAAGATTGTTAATTTGGACTGTATCAAGCGAGTGCGGACAGGATCCAGGAGGCCGAAAACTATAAATAGTCACATAGAGCAAGCTGCGAGAATAAAAGAGATCAAATAAGGGTCATCATGCTATTGCAATGAGGAATTTATTTTTACAGTGATGTGTTATTGCAATTTTGTTATATTTTGAGTTTGTAATGAGAAGTTGAATGAAGTTCTAAAGATATCCTATATAGTCTCTCTGCATCTATATTGTAATGTAATTGACTTGAATTTATATAATAGAGATTGTTTTGGGGGTCCAATTTTTGTGTTCATGAATGAATGTGATTGTTTTTCATGGCTCCTTAAAATTTTAAACACTCTATTAAATTCTTTGTTATTCATTTAATTACTCCTACACAATGGTTGTTTAATATATTTGTTGGTGATTGTGAGTTACTATGAATTATGATTAAGAGAATGGATCCTGACAATTTTTAAAACACCAACACACCACTTGTAAGTCTCTGAATGGCTCGAGTGAGACCTTCTTCCCTTTTGGAGGATTGAAAATTTTGGTGACATGCTGGACTAACACAAGCCCTTTGTTGGCACCCTATGTTCGAACCTTGGGTCATTATAGAAAAACAATTTTCCAACGTCGACCATAGCCAAAGAAAACAACTACATTATGTAGTAGTGGGCTATTTCACTAAGTGAGTTGAGGCCATGCCTACCTTCTCTAACGATGGCGCCACTTTGCTCTTATTCAAATTCAACCACACTATTATTAGTTTTGGGGTACCCAAAATGATTATGATAAATCAAAATTCATGTTTTTGAAATCATATGATGACAAAATTAACATCCAAATTGGGTTTCTGAGAAGAACACTAAACACCCTATTATCCCTAGGTTAACAAACAAGTTGGACATGAGTCATGTCTTGAAAACCACTCTGCGAAGGATGGCGGGGAATCATAATTCAAATTGGCATCTTATGATTTTTATTGTGTTAGGGACCTATCAAACCTTAGTTAAAACTTCCTCGGGTTTCACTCTATAGTTTGTTTAAGGAGTGGAGGTTGTACTTCTATTTTAGTGTGATATTCCATCCTTGACACTAGATATTGAATTTCTACTTAACACTTCCTTTGTGGAAGATTATCTATTACATTTGTTCTATGTTGATGAACATTGTTTCTATGCTGCAATAGCTAATAAAACTCATAAGAAGCATGTCAAGGATTAGTATGATAACTATATTTTACCTCGTCTCTTTATAGAAAATGATATAGTTCTATTCTATTATTAGGATCATGATAAGTTATGTGCAGGTAAGTTGGGACCTCTCTAGCATGTTCCTTATATTTTTAAGCGTGTTATAAAAAAAGGGGCCTACTGGTTGGTTGAGTATGATGGAACACCTTTATCAAAGCCACTTAATGGACTCTACCTTAAAAAGTATGATGCATAAGTCTTCGAACTGCATGATGCTTGTAAATATTATATATAGGTTTATGTGTGGTGTGTGTTAGACCAATTTTTGGTCATCTAACCTGCTACTATTAGATGGACCAAAGTACACCATGTAAGACCAATTTTACCATAGTAAAATTGCTTTCACTATGAAAAATAACTTAATAATCCATAATTTATTAAGTTGTTTCTGATCTAAACAGGAAACACCATGAGGAATAATTGAAGAAATCCTTATTTGTTTGATTTTCCTCAAGGGACAATTAATTAAACCACAATTTAATTAATATTCTTGGTCCTATTTAACCCAAAATAGGAAAATTAATTAGATAAATCATTATTTATCTTATTATTTTCTAGGAATAATTATTTAAAACATAATTTAAATAATATTACTTGTTAAATTTGACTAAATCATTTATAAATAATTGAATAAATCACTATTTATTTAATTATTACTCAGCCACATTCTTAAAAAAATAAATAAATGATTTATTTATTTATTATTTACAAATAAAGGGATTTGACCAAATTAATTTTTTTTTCCCTCCAACAAAAATAATAAAATATTCCATAAAAATTGGATCTAGATTTGGTTAATAATATTTTAATTATGCACCAATATCTAGACTAACTCAATATTTTGTTATAAACAGAAGGGTTTTTCCATTTATTCACTAGCTTTTGTTCCGTAAAGATCACTTTGGATCTATACTTTTGGTCTAACTTTGATCCTCCATCATTGTCATATTTTTCTACTTTTTGCTTGCGAGCTCCCCTTGAGTTCCATTTTTGTCTGGGTTTTCTACACCATCAAGAGAGAGACATCTTAGATATGAAGCGTTGAGGACATACAAGAACCTATCATGATAGAGGGGGACTGGTAACATCTTTCTATGTTCCCTTCCCAGGTGTCATAATACAAAAAATTCTTTAAAAATACTTGTCCTGTTCATTGGATGCATGGAGCAATTCTTGCTTATTATTTATTGTTTAATGTCTTTAACACCATAGATATGGATTTCTATAGCATTTATTCTGATCAGTAACTGTAGATCTGAGGAAATTGACAACCATCTTTGATGTTAGGGCTGTTCGTTATGCACAACTAAAGTGATATTTTTTCGTACGCTTGCGATTAGAATTCACACTAACAAATGACGACTCCATAAGGGTTTATAATTACAACCATTGTCATTTTTCAGATCCTTGCATGACCATCTTCTTCAACCCCTAAGGTTTTTCTTCAACTTCTTATTTTTCACTTCTTGATGTGGTTTTTAACCTTTAAAACCCTAAAATAGTAAAAATTTGTACTTACGTATGTTTTTGGGTCCCTTGCGCAGGTAACAGGTATCAACTGCAACAGAGACGACAAATTTTTCTGAAATCTACTCCCGAGATAGTTGGAAGTGCTGGTCACACTTTTTGGGCCAAAACCTGCAACCTCGGCTCTCAGGTAGCATAAAACAGCCAGAAAACTGTGACCTCAGCTGAAAACAAGTCAGAAATTGCGACATGTACTTTTTGCAGGAAATTTTTTGTGATTTTTCTGGGTTTGTCTCGACCACTATTCAGGGTTGTTTGACCTCCCTCTTCACCCATATTGGACCTGTAATTTCTTAGTTTTACTCGTCGCAGTAGGAACCAAGCCCCTTAGGGCTTCAGTATGCTTCCACTTTTTTAGGAGGAGTGTAGCTGAAGCAGGTATTTTGAGATTTCATTGTTTTCAGCCATTTTTAAGATCTGAACCTGTACTTTCAGATCCATTTCAGATCGGTTATTCATCCATCCAAAACATCTCTTTTCAATTTTTTTTGGTCCTCCTTTAGGGTCCCCTCCGTTTCCCTTTGGGTTGTAGCCTTTCGCCACCTTTTTTTGCAGCATTTTCCCTATGGTTTTTTGTTTTTTTTTGCACCTATTTCCCAGAGATATGACTTTTAAATCCCTGTCCCTCCCGAATTTATATCCATTGGCCATTTTGTGTGTTTTGAATAGATTTCTCCCACCCATAGAATAGTTGTTGGGAAGCCCTCCTCCTTGGGTTTAAATTGATTCATCTTAGTTGTTTAATGTACTGTCGCATTCAGTTTCATTTACTGTCATTTTCAGATTTATTTAAAATTATATAACATCTTTTTTCTTTTTTCTCTACAGATGTTAGGGCTTAATTAAAATTAACACACTTATCACATACACGCATGTTGGAATCACGATTTCCATTAGACCAAAACCTGCAGGCGTTAGTCTCCGCTACAATCACCAGAGTTAGGATCCACGAGATGTAGTTAGTCCATGTCGCGAAACAAACGGGGAGCGTTGAACTCAATGTCCAACAATATCCCCCCTAACACGAGCCGGGTGAGTTTCGAACCCGAGACTTGTCGCTCTGATACCAATTGTTGGAATCACGATTTCCATTAGACCAAAACCCGCAGGTGTTAGTCTCTGCTACAATCTCCAGATTTAGGATCCACGAGAGGCGGTTAGTCAATGTCGCGAAACACACGGGGAGAGTTGAACCCAATGTCCAACAATGCACACCCTAAGTGAAGAGCGCCTAGTTTACACCGCCAAGCCAAGACTTAAAAATTGTAATATATTTATCCTGCACCTCCCTGCCCTTGTTCCTAAACATTGTAATCAATGTATCCTGCGCCTCTCTACCCTTATTTACCTCTCTTCCTTTTTGTGTTTCGTGTCTTTTTACCATCATTGTGCCCCCAAGGCATTTATCCTAGAAACTCGAACGCCTTCATCCTCAGTTTATGTTAGGAAGATGTAGGGTTCATGTTCATCCTCCATTGAGTCCCCATTATGACTCTACTTCTGGTTCATTGGGGTCCCCTTTTGGTTCTATCCCCAACTCTCCTTCACCTATCACCTTCATCATGTCTAGTTCAGGACCTATCGCTGGTGGCAACCCTGACCCTAATGCTGGGAATGTTACTAGTGGTGCCGCATTAGGAACTATTACAACTTCTCCCTTGCTTCCTTATATGGCGGGCCTAAGCTTTCCTTATTTTAGCTAGTTGATTAATGACCCCATATACCATGATCCTGGTTGGCCTGCTATGCCAACCAAACTCCCTTCCGACATCCCCAAGTTTGAAGGAATTGTTGGAGAGGATCCTACCAACCATGTTCATTCTTTACACATGTGGTGTTCATCTAACACCATCACCAATGATTCTGTCCATCTTCAGTTATTCCAACGTATGCTTATTGGAGAAGCTTCCAAGTGGTATGTCGACTAGGCCTCCTCCTCTCATATTAATTTTGTGACCCTTGCCAAGGCTTTTCTGTCTTACTTCTAGCTTCCCCTTCACTATGACACTGGTACTAAACTCTTGACCTCTTTTCTTCAATCTTTTGCTACCCACCTATCTGACCATGTTAAAGAATGGCGGAGAAGAAAGAGCATAAGTCGAGCCCATACCTTCAAAGACCATGTCTACATGGATTGGTTTCTCAGATCCTGTTTTCCTTTGATTAGCAAAGATGTCGCATCTCACTTCCCTCAAACCGAGGAAGTTTCTCTCCAAATTCCGTTGAAATATGACCTAATCTATGAACAATCTGGTTATGTTTATACCGTCTTACCTAATCTCCCTAGACCTGGTGGTGCCAATGCACTGGGGGCATCCCATGCCACTGATGCTATCGTTGGAGCCCTTTCACATCTGTATACTCATCCTCCCATGGGTTATGGTCTCCCTCAGGGAGGGGCCATCTCCTTGAGCGCTTTCCCCCCTCCCGAAAACATGTATCCACGATACAACATGCCTCCTCTTTTTTCCCAACCTATTTACCCCAATGTTTCCCAACCCCTTTATTATCTATATCTGCAGCCTGGTGCTCTAGCTCCTCCAAGATTAGCACCTCAACCTCCCTTTCCTTCTCAAGCTCTGCAATAGAAACCACCCCCCCCTTAGGGACAAGTGTATGCACAATAGAGTGCGACTGATCCTCCAACTTCCAAAAAGAAGAGGAAAGGAAACCAAAACCAATCTGCCCAGGGTAATCCAGGAAATAATCCCCAAGGGAATAAATTTGACACTGCAACACAAAAATAGGGAACTCAGACCAAGTAGGACTAGCCTATTCACATGAATAAAACTTTTTATTTTTACAGTGTCTATGGTCACTATACCCATGATTTTCCTCTTTTACCTCATATGCGTCAGATGTGGGAATATCAAGCAACATCCTAAGGACAGTAAGCCTCAACTTCGGTTCATCCCAATTCTGCCCCTATCCAACAGATTGTGTTTATCAATCGTTTCCTCCACCACCGATATGTGGCTTCCCAACCCCCTGAAATTCAGGCGGCCACTCAACCTCTTCCATCTGGTACCTCCGATTACCAGATCCTTATGATGAATTATGGCCAACCCAATACCGCTGACCTCAACCTTCAAACTTGGTCTCGTCAGTACAACCAACCTCCTACTAAGTCTGCTACTGAGCCCCTATCTTCTGGTCCCACAGAGCCTCTTTCGACACCCAATGGTCCTTTACAGATCCCTCAGCCTAAGGCATAGGTTCATACCAAGATCCCAAAGGGACAATTATGCCAAAATTCTGCTTCCGGTAAAGCTTCCTACTCCTACAATATAGTAGATGACTTGGTGCAATCCACTGTTGCCATGTCAACGCTGGAAGTCCTCCAGTCATTCCCTTCACAACGAAAAGCTCTACTAACTATTATGGGCATTGTGGATCCTTCAGATGATCATTTGATTTTCTTTGACATTGACAAGTTAGAGCATTCCCCCCTTCCTACTTTCGTTTCCTTCCGAATTCATTTCTAGATCCAGAATGCCAACGTCCCCCATTATATAATTGATGAGGGGTCATCCACCTGTGTGATGTCCACTTCTATTTGGAAGCAACTTAGATCTCCTAATTTAGCCACTTCCAATATCACCCTCCGTGTGTGGGATGGCCACTCTTCCCATCCCCTTGGCATGTTCCAAAATTCTCCTGTTTACTCTTGCGGGTAAGAATGTTTGTGTTGATGTTGAAGTCATTGATGCTCCCTTAGACTACAACATTCTATTGGGTTTTAGCTACACTTATGCGATTTCTGGTGTCTGATCTGTTGTTCACCATAAGATGTGCTTTCCTCACAATGAAAATATCATCACCATCAATTAGTTGACATATTACAAACCGAAGTCCCAAACCTCTCCAGAGTCCATTATTTTTTCGGTGGCCAATAAAAAAGCAGTTGAACCTCTGACCAGTGTCTCACCCAGAGTCCTTAAAGATTCCTCCTTGCTTGGTTCATTCCCTGGTCTCCCCCTCCTAGCTGTGACCCTAGCTCGTCAAATTTTTGCATGATGAAATCATCTCGGTCCGACCTCAAGCGGACCGGTTTGACTAGTCAGTAGCCCCGCCCTCTGCAACATGCTCCTTGTACTTTGAATCAGCCTTTAGGAACCCCTCCTTAAGGCCCCTCATATGTAATTGGTGTTCATGATCCTATCTATCGTCCTAAAATGGTTCCCCCTGACCTTAACCATCTCGGAGTTGTCCCGCCTAGCCATTACCCCTCTAGTCAGATATCGTTTCTTGCTCCCCTTCTTGGAGTATTTTCGGTGCTTGTTATGGCTACCTTGTCCCTTCCTAACATGAACTTGGGAATCCTAGTCTGGTACATTGATCCCCCAGCCGATACCACACCTGGTCAGCCCAAGCCTTACACCACTTTGGCCCTGGTCCAACCGGTTGCCATGACCCCTCCCTTTGCTTCTGTGCCTCAGCCACCTCAATAGGAAACTACTGTTGTTGCAAAAGCCTTGGGTGAGGGGGGAAAAGCCCGCAAGAAGGCACCTTAGGAAAAGGCTGCCGAGACAACCCCTGCTCCTCCTCAACCTCCAAAGCATACACCCTCGTGTTCTTTGTGTGATGTTGTTAGTCATGCTACCCATACTTGTTCTGAATTACCCTGTATCAAGCCCATGGTCAACGTAGCATTTCCTGAGTCTAAGGTCCCAGAAGTCCCTGTTACTTTACTGAATGCAACCAAGAAACCCAAGACTATGCACACAAACCACCCCTTTGCGTTGTGTGATCTCCATGGCTACTATACCCACCTTTGTCCCCACCTTGCAGACTACCCCACCTCTTTGGAGGTAGTTCACCAGTATGAGGCTGATCAAAATGAATCCACCTCTCCTTTACTTGCGTATTATGCTTCGTCCGTGCAAGAGGGCACATCCAATCCCATTGACATTCCCCCTCCCAATGTTGAGATGATACAGCCTTCGGCCACTATCCTCTACTTGTCATCATCTATGAGATCCATGGTGGAAGACCCCTCTAGGGCATTCCATTATTTTTCGCCTGATCTCCCTTGAGTGATCACCCTAGGCTCAACATCAGTGGATCCTTAATCTACTTGTTTTTTGGTCACCCTCTGTGACAATGTGCATGTGAACCTTTATTATCATCATGATGAGTTAGGTATCGTTTCCACGTCATGTGGTTATCCTTCCACTAGTCACCCCATCTTCTATTGCGATGATGACATTATGGAAGCAAGCACCACCCCTGACTTTATCTATCCCCCCTTACATCGAAGCCACGCACTCAAACCACATACACCTTGTGGCCATTACATTGAAACCCAATGTTTAGGTAAGGGGGCACCCATATTTGAGAGTCCATGAGAAGCAATTCTCCACAACCCTCCTAGTGAATTTGGTCGTGTCGACTCTAGTACCATTATTCTTCCCCATTTAGAAGAAACTCTAGAGTCCCATATCACTTCAGATCACTCTAAGGATGATCCCCCTCATCATTCCTTCATCTTACATCAATAACCCAGTCCCTTAGACATTTTTGTTGACCAACTTCTATATTTTCTCAGTGAGCACCAGTTCATTATCTCCAAAGACACCCTTTGGTATAGTGACACCATATATGGTGCTCCATAAAATCCTCTGGCTAGGGGAATCATTCCCACATCTGCATACCAGATCAGTCCCCTCCATCACATGTGCTTGGGGGTAGTATCCCATGCTTGGGGGCATGATGGCACCCCTGGCCATCTTCTCATATAATTACCATAAGTTTCGGCCTAGACGCCATCAATATAGGTATAGTTAATTGTCCTCCCATTCCTTGGATATTTTCACCTACCAGCCTCTCCGACGAGCCATACATCGCAGATGTTTGATACCCTATCTTCAAATATTCTACTTTGTGTGATACCATTTTTACCACTTGGTCCCTCTATTTGATTTTGTGGGTGGGGATGATTCTACACCTTCTCTAGTATTTCATTCTCGTATTCTTTTCTTACCTTGATTCTTCATCAGGAACATCCTTCCAAGAAGCATTAAGGCCATTCGTAGAAAATAAAGGGCTCTCCTACCCTCATCACTGGGTTCTCAACAATTTGAGGAACCCAAGATTGGCCAATGAGGTGTGAACTACATGATCCCCTAAGATCTCAGAATGTAATGCATCCAAGTCTCTCTCTCTCTCTAGTTGATCCTCAACTCTGCCATACCTACACAAAACCATCATGTTTGTTAGCATACAGAAAGGAAATATTGCATCATAACCATAAAATCCCAGCTCTCAGCCAAAAATAGTGCTAAAACCCCTTCATCTAATAGGTCACACTTTTCAGGCCATTTCCTGGGATAGGTCGCAGTTTTATGCCCAGTACCTACTACCCAGGTTGCAGAACATACCCAAAAAAGTGTGACCTAGTCCGTTCCTGAGCTCTGGGTGCCTAAACTAAAATTTTAATCCACTGAATTGAAAGAGTATGGTTAGGCCTCTTACCTACAATTGACGGATCTCGTTTCCAATGGCCAGTTTGTCCGCTACGATTGCCACAAGATTTAGGGCCTTTTCTCCTCTCTACATTCACCATAACTACATTTGCAAATGAATCAAATTGGAGGTAAAATACCTTATTCAAAGAGAAACCCAAGAATTTTCTTTCTTCAGCTGTGACTAAACCATAGCTCGGTTTGAAAAACCATCAACACCGTTGGAAAGCTCTCACTGAGCTCTCAAATGGGTATCCTTTATTTCTTGGTGTCTTGATACTTCACCCAGACACATTTTTTCCAAGAAGGGTCACTTCATCACTACTCAAAATCAAATTTCTTCACTTGAAACACTTGTACTTGGGGCACCACCTTGCCCTCATACTTGTCCATGCTCGTGTAAATTTTCTTCATGAGTAACCATATTGTACTCATGTTTTTATGGTCCCCACTAGACCTGTTCTGTGTGGCAGCATCATCGAGTTGCCCTTGTCTATAGCATCCAAGTTGAGTCATCATCGCATGCATGGAGTCCGTCCCAAGTCCCTTCATATCCCACCACAATCCTTCATCCTTCATTGTTTTTTTCCTCTCTCGTGTCGCACATTTTGACCTTCAGTCATACTGTCCCCTATCCCCTCCAGAGTCGAGTCAGTAGCTGCCAGGTCATCCATGCCCTTTATGCTCTAACAAGGGATGTCGTCAGCCCACTACTCAGTACCCCCCATTCCACCATCATCTCTGGTGTCAGTCTATCAGTCGCTATCCTATTATCCCTCATGCCTTAGTTGAGGATCCCTTATTGCCTTACATATGGCAGACCTCCTTCTGTCGACATGAGCTTATTCATTCCAGAAGACAGGTCTAGAGGGCGGTGTACCTTGGTTCCATATTCCACTCTTGTTTGGTGCCTCGGATCATAAAAAGGGACCCTTTATTTCCCTTTGAATTTATTTTTTCTCAGCTCCAGCTCCTTATGGCATGATCGATGTCCATATACTTGATGGTTCAATGATGCAGCAGATTGTACCAGTGATCCCCAGGTGTGTGTGAGACGTTTCTTACCTCATGAGGGGGTGGCCCTTCAGGTAGCCCCCCACATGCCCGGATGACTCCTCTACTATAGCCTTGGATGCAGCTCCATATATTTGATGGTTTCGGCCTCAAATGATTGTAATGCCTCTTTAGTTTGCATGTATCATTCAGATTTCCAGTGCCCTTTCTTGTTTTACAGGGCCTCTTTGGTTGTACTTATATCTCGTGTACTTAGATATTATCATATAAGTCCTGACTGTTGTCCCTGGCATAGTATTTATGTGGGGTCCATTATCACATTCTTATCAGGCCCATGTTTATGCCAGCATGTACTATATAGTTCAGTCCCTTGTTTGCTGGACGCATAATTATTCTTTGTACTTTGTTATCTCGGCGAGCATAGGTATGCCTCCCCTGCCTCATTTAGAACAAGTAATCACTCATAAAAGAGACTTGTCACACCTGTAAGTCTCACCTCCTTAGGGTATTTTCCTCTTGTGCTTTATTCTACCTCATATTCCTCTCTCTCTGACTCCCCTTCGGTGTCTAGTGATTGATTTCTTACAACATACTTCGGTCAATGGTAGAACTACCAAACTCTTCCATAGAGTAAAGAGACATTTGTCTTGATGATAAATATTCTATCAAAACACCATCAAAGAACTGAATTTCTCTATTAAAAAGAACTCACAAATCTACATCCCATTCCATCTTGAACTTAGTTACAAATCTACTTCCTCATTACTTTCTCATTACTTTCTCATTACCTATGATAGGAGAAAGCTTCTCCTATTTATACAAAATATGAGGAAACATCTCATTAATGGGAGTCCATGAATCTCTCCCTCCATCTCTAGAGTTACAATCAAAATAGGAAATGATAAGACACATGTCTTTCTAGAGTTTCAACACAACTTTAGGAATGAGACACATATCCTCTTAGAGTTTCAATACAACAAGGAAGTGAGACACATATCCTCTTGATCCCATAATCTTCTCCAACCAAATTCGAATTTGGTTTTAGAGTGCCACATAAGGGTCTTCTAGAAGTCTCCTTTTTACCTACACATGTCACAAAACTCATAACACATATATAAATATATGAAACTATGTTAATTTTCTAGTTTCTAATCATAAATTCACTTAAAATACATAAAATAAATAACTTTGGAAAACAAGGATCCTAACCCATATATTTATGAAAATGGTTACTTGATGTAAGGTTTTAGGTCAAATGGCTATGAAATAAGAGCTAAATGGTTATGACATAATGGAAATATGTATGAATATGGAGAACATTTTTGAGACTCAACAGACCCCCCAACTGAAGTTGTTGCATGTCCTCATGCAACCATTGCAATGATTCATTTGTCCATGAGTTGATCTTTTATGAGTTTTGACTCATATAGATTCATTCCAAACTTTGCTTCTTGATTTTTCCTTTTTGGAAAAGTATAATACATTTGATTGCAACTTCTTCTTCTTCTTCTTTTTTTTCATTGGTTGGTTCTTGTGTGACAACCATTTTTTTTCCTTCTTTTTTTTTTGAAGCATTGGTTCTTGTGTAACAATGCTTTATTTTATTTGTTGCATCAAAGTTCATGAAAACATTTAGAATCAATTTCTTCATCAATGAATTGATCATTTGCAAGGCATATAATCTTTTGGATCATGTTGCAACAATAGTTGGTTGGAAAGTATATGTGGGTGGAAATGAAATGAAAATGTGTGATAGTGTATGACATGTGGATATGAAATGATGTCCCTTCCCCCCCCAACTAAAGATATGACAATGTGGAAAAGGGAGTGAGGAATTTTCCAAAGTTACAATTTTAGCATTCTAATGAATTACATGGCTAAAAATTAGAAAACAACATACCTTCACTTACCTTAAATGTGGATGAGTTGTGTATGTGTGGTGGCTGCAAAATTCTGATCATATTCTTCTTCAAGTGGCTGAACAAGAGGAGTCATGGATAAAGAGATGAGATGACTTTTTATTGCTTCTACTAAAACTTGCTGAAATCTACTCCAAAATGCTAAAAATAATAGTCTTCATGTCTTCAAAACTCATTAGCATAATTCCTAGTATGTGAAAAGATGTTCTGATGTCGAACATAGTAGGAAATTGTTGACTTAGTGGCCATTAATGGATGCCACTAGTCAACACGAGAACTCTCACCATTGATGACAATGAGAGTCAAGATGCCCAAACACCTCTTGCTAGGTACGAATGATTTTGCTGATGTCGAGTCACCTAGAAGATCTGACGAACAAGAGACATTAATATATTCCCATTGTTTGTCAGCATGAGAACTTGCCATTAAGGCATGCAAGCCTCAAGGTGTTTTACAAAGAACTTAGACTCAAAGGACTATAGACTCAATAGTTTGCATTGAAGCAGGGTTTATTTGCGGAATGAAAATGACAAGAAATGGAAGATGGAAATGGAAGATGAAAATGGAAATGGGCAATAAGCATGTGAATGAGCCTCTTGCTTTTATTTGTGGGTTATGAATGGACAAAAAGAAATGGAGAGTGGATGTGAATGTAAATGGAAAACATGAAGTGAAATGAGGTGAATGGTTTATTATGAGGTATGGATGTGATGGAGACAATAGTATCTGAAAGTTTTTCAAGTGTTTGGATCTGATTTTGCATCAGCATATTTCCTCCTCTTTGTTGCTGATCATCCTCTTATGAAACAAGTTGGCCTCTTAAAGAGACACCATTCTCTTGTAGTCATTTGTCCTTCCTCCTGGAACCTGCAAAAAAAACTAATACTTCTTCTGCAATGGAATGTAAGATTATCAAAGGAGAGAGGTGATCAATCTCTCTAGTTATGATATTTACACACAAAACTTAAGAATTTGTATTAATGAAACAAGTTCTCAAAGGAAAAATCAAAAGAATTTATACATGTTTTGGAATTAGTGCCTCAAGTTGAATGTAGCTTCTTTTCAGCAATTTATTTCATTATTTTCTATTTCAAACTCTAATGATGGATTTCTCATTGTATAGATCTTGTTGAGACCTTTCCAACGACACTTAAATCATCAAAATCTGATTTTGTATGAGAAAGTTAGGGTGATTTGAACAATGAGGTTTTTCAGCTGCTAAAAATCTTGAATAAAAAGTTAGCCATTCATCTTTCATCATCAGTCCAAAATTAATCAATACCTTCAGAAAAGTGAGCAAATAACTTATTCATTTCATTGATTCAATTTTTATTTTTATTTTTATTTTTATTTTTATTTTTTAAATGAAATAAAGCATGGATGAAATAATTGTCCTTATGAATATTTTTGAAACAAAGTCATGCCAATGTCTCTTTCATGCAAAATAAAAATAAAAAGCTTGAAATTTCTAAAGTCAAATTCCTAATTATGAAGGAGATGAAGGCAGAGTCCTTTTCAATTTATACAACTTGCATTTGATGCACATGTGATAATGTGTTTGCCTCAAATAATCCATTTGTCATTCATCATGTGCCACCACACATGAATTCTGCCACATTTTCCCTCAAATAAGGAAATTAGTTCCTTGATTGTTTTCATAATAAATAAATAAAAAAATTCTCTCACGCACACTGCAAATTAGTGCTCCGAAGAACCCTGAATTTCTCCCAAATGGCTTCGAATTTCAGAAAGTTCTTATAAGATTACCTAATTCACCCCGTTCCCGAAAAAACCCATGTTTTATTTTTTTCTAATTCGTCCTAGTTTGCTCAGAAAAATCGTTTTAAAATCGGGTGTTTTTGATAATGACGCATTTCGTTTTCTGGCAATTACTTGTGGTTTGATTTGTTTTTATTTTGCAGGTTTTGAAGTGTAATGGCTTGTATCTCACATAGAAGTTCAGATTGATCTTCCTCATTCCAATTACTTGCAATGGAATCTACAATCTTCTCTTCATCAACAGTTTGAAATCTTCTCTTCATCAGCAATTTCTTCATATGATACACTTCCATTGTATGTCCCTACAATTGAATTTGTAATCTTCTCTTCATCAGCAAATTGCAATCTTCTTTTCATCAAAAATTTGCAATCTTTTCCTCATCAAAATTTTTTTTTTAAATGATTTCTAATAACTGTTGTTTGAGGAAAAACGAATATGAAAAAGAGAAGGTTTTTTTTTTTAAATTGCAGTGCATGGGTCTTTGTGTGGATTGAAGGTCTGCATATATGTGTAAAGCCAAGCCAAAGAATGGCCTCATGCATATGCGTGGGTCTTATTTCCATGAGATTTTTTTTATTTTTTTTTAATTGATTTGTTAATAAAATTATGTATGTTATATTTTCAAAAATTTTAAAAATACACATATATATTCATTAAACAAAACAATTTATTGAAATCAATTTTTTTTTAAATTGTTGAATCAATTGAAATGATGAAGTTTTATTTTGTCTCTTTTTTTCTTTTTTTTTCTTTTTCACATAACAATTCTTTTTCTGATCCTCCAGATCACACAAAGTGCAGGAGGAGAGCATACTCAAGAATTATTAATAATTTTTTTTTACATAACAATTCCTTTTCTGATCCTCCAGATCACACAAAGTGCAGGAGGAGAGCATACTCAAGAATTATTAATTTTTTTTTAGATGTAAGAAATAAGGCTACCTAGTTACACTTCCCCGGCAACGGCGCCAAAATTTTTGGTCAATTTAGTGTGTCCTAAATTGCTAACATAAATTATCAACCAGGGATTCGTAAGCTGACGAAGTGTGGCGCACTATATGTGCAAGATAACCTATCTCTTACTTTTTGTCGTTTTTGGATTTTTTTGAAATTCTAAAAGACAAGTATGGTTATGGATATTCAAGGCAATGATGTCCTTTATAATGATTTACCAACTTGAAACTGAAAAAAAAGAATTTGAAACATACAATGACAAAACTTGAAAGGAAATGAAAATGTGCTACTGAAATGAAAAAGGTGTTGCTAATCTAATAAATCAAAACAGTGAACTAGTGAGCATGAAACCAAACTATTCTTGCTGCTGTCTAAACACAAAAGAAACTATGTTGAAAGAAATCCAAAAGTTGCAATAAAGTAAATCTAAATCAAATTACATCAACTTGTCTTCTGATCCCTCATCATTAGTCCAGCTATGATTTTCGGAAGTCACCATAAACAATTTGAGTAACTGATATCTAACTTACGAAAGTAAAAGTAATATCAAACTACACATTCATACTTCAATCCCTCACCATCGATCCAGCTGCAGCTTCGAATGCTTGAAGATGTCATGCACAATTTAATTTATCTAACTTGCGAAAGTAAAGTAATATCAAACTACACACTCATACTTCAATCCCTCACCATCGGTCAAGCTGTGGCTTTCGTGCTTGAAAATGACATGGCGACTTAATATATCTAAATCTAACTACTGAAACACATGTGCAAGACTGAAATAAAAAAAGCAGTGCTGGAATTAAACAAAAAATAAATTAGCAGCAGAACAATATTGATTCCATGTCATTAGTCAAAAGATATGCAAATGCCCGGGCTGCCATGAAAAATTATGCTAAAAGCTATGATTTCAGAAAGAAATCTAAGTAAGGAAATATGACAAAACAGAATTGAAAGCAACTTATCTAGAAAACATGTAAAAGTCTCCTTGGATAGCAGGGGCCCTCTGTTACCAATTTGGTGTAGTCCTTCAGCTCCTTAAAGTTGTAATCAAAACAACATCAAAGAACTGAATTTCTCTATTAAAAAGAACTCACAAATCTACATCCCATTCCATCTTGAACTTAGTTACAAATCTACTTCCTCATTACTTTCTCATTACCTATGATAGGAGAAAGTTTCTCCTATTTATACAAAATATGAGGAGACATCTCATTAATGGGAGTCCATGAATCTCTCCTTCCATCTCTAGAGTTACAATCAAAATAGGAAATGATAAGACACATGCCTTTCTAGAGTTTTAACACAATTTTAGGAATGAGACACATATCCTCTTAGAGTTTCAATACAACAAGGAAGTGAGACACATATCCTCTTGATCCCATAATCTTCTCCAACCAAATTCGAATTTGGTCTTAGAGTGCCACATAAGGGTCTTCTAGAAATCTCCTTTTGACCTACACATGTCACAAAACTCATAACACATATATAGATATATGAAACTATGTTAATTTTCTAGTTTCTAATCATAAATTCACTTAAAATACATAAAATAAATAACTTTGGAAAAAAAGGATCCTAACCCATATATTTATGAAAATGGTTACTTGATGTAAGGTTTTAGGTCAAATGGCTATGAAATAAGAGCTAAATGGTTATGACATAATGGAAATATGTATGAATATGGAGAACATTTTTGAGACTCAACAGGATCCCTTATTGCCTCACCTATGGCGGGCCTCCTTCTGTCGACACCAGCTTATTCATTCCAGAAGATAGGTCTAGAGGGCGGTGTAACTTGGTTCCAGCTTCCACTTTTGTCTGGTGCCTTGAATCAGGAAAAGAGACTCTTTATTTCCCTTTAACTTTATTGTTTCTCAGTTCCAGCTCCTTATGGCATGATCGAGATCTGTATAATTGATAGTTCAATGATGCAACAGATTGTATCGATGATTCCCGGGTATGTGTGAGATGTTTCAGACCTCATGAGGGGATGGCCCTTCAGGTAGCCTCCCACATGCCCGGATGACCTCTCTACTACAGCCTTGGATGCAACCCCATAGATTTTATGGTCCTGGCCTCAGCCACTTGCAACGCCTTTTAGTTTGCATGCATCATTCAGATTTTCAGAGCCCTTTGGTTGTACTTATATCTCATGTACTCAGATATTATTATATAAGTCTTGGCTATTTTCACAGGCACAGTATGTATGTGGGATCCATTATCATGTTTTTTTCTAGCCCATGTTTATGCCATCATGTACTATATAGTTCAGTCCCTTGTTTACTGGACACATTATTCTTTTTACTTTGTTATCTCGACGGGCATAGGTATGCCTCCCCTGCCTCATGTAGAACAGGTACTCACTCATAAAAGAGACTTGTCGCACCTGTAAGTCTCGCCTCCTTAGGGTCTTGTCCTCTAGTGCTTTATTCTATCTTATATTTGTCTCTCTCTGACTCCTCCTTCGGTGTCTGGTGATTGAGTTCATACAACGTACTTCGGTCATATGATTAGCTCCTAACACTCACACGTTGGGGGGGAATATGTTACACCAATTTTTGGTCATCTAACCTGTTACTATTAGATGGACCAAAGTACACCATGTAAGACCAATTTTACCCTAGTAAAATTACTTTCACTATGAAAAATAACTTCGTAATCCATAATTTATTAAGTTGTTTATGGTCTAAACAGGAAACCCCATGAGGAAATATTGAATAAATCCCTATTTGTTTGGTTTTCCTCAAGGGATAATTAATTAAACCATAGTTTAATTAATATTCCTGGTCATATTTAACCCAAAACGAGAAAATTAATTAGATAAATCACTATTTATCTTATTATTTTCTAGGAATAATTATTTAAAACACTATTTAAATAATATTCCTTGTTAAATTTGACTAAATCATTTATAAATAATTAAATAAATCACTATTTATTTAATTATTACTCAACCATATTCTTAAAATAATAAATAAATCATTTATTTATTTATTATTTACAAATAAAGGGATTTGACCAAATTCAAATTCTTTTTCCCTCCAACAAAAATAATAAAATATTCCATAAAAGTTGGATCTAGATTTGGTTAATAATATTTTAATTGTGTGTAATAATTTTCGGTGAACCACACTGGTTGGTTCGAAACGTGTCGACAAAAATTTTGTTTATGTGATTTTCACCGAAAATTATTATACACATTTTATGGATCACAGAAGCCAAATTCATAATATTTTAATTATGCACCAATATCTAGACTAACTCAATATTTTGTTATAAATGGAAGGGTTTTTCCGTTCATTCACTCCTTTTGTTGCCTAAAGATCGCTCCGGATCTATACTTTTGGTCTGACTTTGATCCTCCATCATTGTCACATTTTTCTATCTTTTTGCTTGTGAGCTCCCCTTGAGTTCCATTTTTTTCTGGGTTTTCTACACCATCAAGAGAGAGAGATCTTAGATGTGAAGTGCTGAGGACATACAAGAACCCATCCCATTGAGGGGGACTAGTAACATCTTTCTATGTTCCCTTCCTAGGTGTCATAAATACAAAAATTCTTTAAAAACATTCTTGTCTTGTTCATCGGATGCATGGAGAAACTCTTGCTTGTATTTGTTGTTTAATGTCTTTAATTGCATAGATTTGTATTCTTGTAGCATTTATTCTGAAAAGTAACTACAGATCTAAGGAAATTGACAGCCATGTTTGATGTTAGGGCTGTCTGTTATGCACAGCTAAAGTGAGATTTTTTCGTACGCTTGTGATTATAATTCACACTAACAGGACAGATTGATTTCTCAATTATTTATAACTACGAATGTTATCCACGAGCTTGCACACAAAGAAGAAAACATTGTATTAAACCAAAATCACTGAAATTTAGTAAAGAGTACAATTCAACTTATTTGATTCACCAATGCAGTTTAGGGGATTCGGTGGGGATTCAGTCAAAAGTATTAGAAATGATACCTTGGCCAAACTAGCCAGAACAAACATTGCACTCATTGAAGGAGTTGAAAAAACAAAAGTTGCAAAAGTTAAAGCCTTTATTCTTTAAAAAAAAAAAAAATCTTCTTGATTCCATGTTACTCTAAATTACTTAGCTTTTCATGAGTTGACTTTCATATTATATATAAATACCTAACCAGATGACACTGCTAGCAGACTTATTTTTGCATGATTTGACTATCATATTATATAGAAATACCTAACCAAGAGACACCACTAGCAGAGAGACTGTGCTAGCTAGTCTGGATTGAGTTTAAAGTGTTATTAAGAGAAAATGCTATATTATTATACATGTCCAAGTAAAAGTGGCCAGATTTAATTGAGGAGCTAGATGCTATATATTAGAAAATAATATGCTTTTAGAATTTCCTCAAAACTGGGTGTAATCCAGTGCCATTAGATATGTTATAAAACTAGAAAATTGTCATTTTATATGTTATAAAACTAGAAAATTTGGAAGTTTGTAGTATCTACATGAATAGTCTTAGAAATACAGATGAAGTTTTGTTTTTAATGTTCAATTTTATTTTTCCTTCTTGTATTTTTACTATCAAGAGTTTTATTTAGAATCTATAGTTCTATTTAGTTATATATATCTTAAATAAATGCAATGTTGCATTGGTTTTTGGATGGGGAAATGCAATGTTGCATTATTGTTCAATTTTATTTTTCCTTCTTGTATTTTTATTGTCAAGAGTTTTTATTTAGAAACCAAAGTTTAATTTAGAATCTAGAGTTATATATATATATATATCAAAGAAATGCAATGCCGCATTGGTTTTTGGATGGGGAAATTCAATGTTGCATTAGTTTTTTGGATGGGGACGGGTCTCCAAGATGGTTGGAGGGAATCCCCAATATTTTACCGGGATGGCATGATGACGAAAGCAATAATACCTTCTTTTGGGCTGCCTCAAAGGGCATTGACTTAGTTTTATGGTCACTTCAACCCCCTTGATGATAGATTGGTCATATTCAAATCAATGAAGGAAGCTCATAGATTACCATATGCTCTCCCTTTCTTTGTATTCACCTACATCCTATTTTTTTACTACTAATAATAATATTAATAGTAATAAAAAATATTAAACAAAAAAAATTTCCATAAACATTCGTAGTTGCTCGTTAACACAATAGTATTCAATTTTTAGTATTATGCACAAACCTTACACATTCCAGTTCTAAAAAGCTTGAGCAATTAAGAAAGGAAGTAGTTGTAGTCGTAGATTGTTTTCATTGGTGGGGCTCAACATTAGTACTAGCTTGGATTGCTAGACATAGTGCTTTTCCTCTTACATGTTTGAAGCAAAGGATGGGAATAACAACCCTATCTATCCTTGCTTTAGGTTTATGCACTTTGCCACATTTGGAATAGAACTTTCAACAAGTTGTTCGAGAGCTTGGATTTTGCCAAAATTGATCCCTCCAACTTCCCTATCGTGTGCTTCATCGCTTCAAGGTATGAAAGTTTTAAATCATACATATACATATTCCACTTATTATAAGATTTCAAATTTCTCTACTTGGTGTGCATTGGCTCAAGCGGAGTCTGAAATTGTTTCATATTGCAGTAGGCTTATGAATTTGGAGTCATATTTTTTGCATTAAAGGCACACTATGATGCTATTGTATATGGCTATGCTGTAGAAAACACTGCTACACAAAATTCCATAATAGATTGAAAACATAGATCCGTTGGTGTGACAACTACTCTGCCTTCATCTAACAATTTCCACCCTAGATCTCAGGGAAGAAATCTTACAACTTGATGGATGGTGCCTGAAGACAAGGAAAATAATGATAGTAAGAAAGACAATGAAATAAAACTTGAAGAAGAAAATAAAGTAAGCACTCATGTAATAACAGTGCACCAACGAAACCTACCTCTTGCTAAAGAGAAGCAAGATAAGGTTCATATGGCCATTATTCTGTTGGACTATAACACTTGTTTTTTGTTATATGACACACTTTCGACTCATTGTCTTACACTATTTACAAGTTGGTTGGTATTGGGGATATTTAGACTTTGATACCATCTACCTAATTTATAGTTTTGGTCCACCTTCCCAAGTGGTTGTTGTCGTTAAATCCTAGGGAGATGTTGTGTTCATCCTCAGACCAAGTTTTGTGTTCATCATGTATGTATAAATCTACTTATTGCACTCAAGGTTTTAGAACTGCTCTCCTTTTGAGATAGTCGATTAATAAATGTTTTTATACCTTGACTTTGTCATTATAAGACTTTCAAGATCTTTAAGTTTCCACACAAATCTGTTGCATTCAAGTTTTAAATTAAAACAAATATATGCTTTTGTTATGATTTATCATCACTTTTTGGTTATCCTCAGGCATCAAGTATCAAGACTTGGTGAATTTCCTGCAACGCTACTACTGCGTCACTTTACACTCATCTACATTTCTATTGACGTGTTTTTGCACCCTTTTGATACAAATGCTAGTAGCCAATCCACGAACCATTCGTATTAATAATTACCAAAAGAGGTACGAACTATATTATGTACCTACCACCCTTGTTAAAACATTGAAAAGGCCTATCTCAAGTTAAGTCGTGAAACTTTACTCAAATACTTTTGTTTTGATGAGTCATTAAAGTCCATACGGAGTTCGTTCAAATCTATTTAAACCTATACACATGTCAATTAAAAGTCCACACGTAATCCATTAAAATATATGTAAAACCAAGCACGTAAATATTGATAGTTTAAGGAATTCATAATTGCTTAGGAAGCATATGAGCAAGTAACATATATTCTATACTCTCTTTTTTTTTAATATCAAATATGTTTTGTTAAAATAAAAGTAAAAGGAAAATGTTAAAAATGATAGAAAGAATAATAGATATATATTGTGTAATGATAATGATTAAGAGAAAATGAAAAACATTTATGGGATTTGTCTCTAATTTATAAATGAAGTAATAATTAATATATGGCTAAAACAATATTGGAAAACAAAAACAATTAATAATATACAACCAGAGATAAAATAGCAAAACTTTGATGCATAAATATGAGAAATCTCTTCAAATCATGTTCAAAAACCTAAAATATATATTCTTTTACTAAATAATATATAAAAATCTGAAAATTCCAATATTTACTCACATGAATATAAATAAGATAAACTAAGAAAAATGACATCATATGTAGGCACATAATTGTTCTCACCTTGCATCACTTTTACATCTCTAAGATGGAACCTAATTATTAGTTTCCATTGACACACTTCTGATATTTTCTTTTGGAATAAGAATAAGTAATTAAATTTTATTCCAAGTGAATGCATTTCTTATTATTAAAGGACATGCTTCATTTATCTTACAAGCTATAGTATTTTTGACAAACTTTTGAGAAGGTCTTTAGCCTTTTTTTAACAGTGGGAAAACTTATCATAACTCAATTGTCAAACTAGCAATAAGGACAATGATCTTTGGCCATTATCTGTGAATGCAAGTTGATTCATCACCTTTATTCAAAGAAAATCATGTCACCTAGAATGACTTGTTGGTGGTCCATAAAGGGGTAGGATTTCACTCTCGTTGGATGCCTATAGGTCTTTGGCCATTAGCCTATTTCTTTATGTCTAAGTAAGATGAGCTCTTAGCCAAATAGAAAAAATTTTGGGCATACTCCAAGTCCAGAGAAGGTCATGAGGTTGTATAAAAAAAAAAATTAACAAATTTTTATACAAATCATTTTGGAAAAATATTTTATGTTGTATTCCATACAAATATATTTTTGAATCAGTTATCAACTAAATATATTTGTATTTTGAATAAAATAAAGAACCAACCAAATTATCACATATAAAAAAATCAATGTCTTATATGGAAGTGAGAGATATACATACACACCAAGTGTGTACAATGTAAGAAGTGTCAATTATGCAAGACATTCTTTATGAAGCAAAGATATTAGTGAACAATAACTATGAATATTAGTAACCTTTAAATTATATAATTGTTATTCAGTCTATAAATTTTTACACATGGTTTATATAGGTATATCCCTAGCATTTTTCCAACATATTGAAATATATTGTCTAAAAGAAAATTATTTTTGAAAGGTGAATTTAAAAGAGTAGATATGTGAATATGTTGGACTGAGATTATTGTTCCAAACAAGTTGATATTTTTCACATTGGATGCTTGGATGTTGGAAGGATCAACATTAAAAGGGGTTGAAGGAATGCATATTTGACATCACAGTTTGTATTTATTTGATATGGATTGGATCATTATATTTTTTTTCATTTATCCCAATGGTATTAGAGTGAAGAATTTTGAGGAATCAATTTGCAGGGTCATTTTTACCAATGGGTCCTAGTTTGGAGAATTAAGGTTCAAAACCTTTCAAGTTCATTTCAAGATATTAAATGACATTATTTAGGGTCAAAATTTTCTTGCGTCAATGCCATAACCTATGGAATTATTTGACACTCATATAACCTATTGAAAATATGATTCTTATGTCTTAATATGTTGTCCTTGATGGCAACCTACTTGATGTGTTGCCTTTTGATAACAACCTATTTGATAAAGATGTAAAAATGATGTTTCTACGGGTCTGTTCAGATGTGACAGAGAAAGTAATTCTAGTAAGTGATTGAGAAATTTAAAAGGTATTATTTCACAATATATACACAGTTTGTATGAAGAGAAGTCACGTATACATGTGGGTACGAATAAGCGAAATCGTGTATTCCTTTTGCGCTCTAAAATTATGATACCAGGGGGGAATTACCATGGTTTCAGCCCACAGTATTGAGCAATGTGTCATCTATTTGATTCCCTCTAAGAATACCATCGGCACTTGTGTGGTTTTGGCTCATGGTATTGGTAAAGGCTAAATATATATAAGGAGAAGAATATCATAGTGCAAAAGAGGTGAATGTGTAAGGGTTGTTACTGAATACTTCTCTTTGAAGTATATCTGCATGGGATGGACTCTGTTATTGGTAGATCTGAAACTATGATGCACCCTTGGATATAATGATGGATCAGTATCTCTAGACCTGAAATGACTATGTATTTGATCTATTAATGAGATGATTGGATCTGTGACCTGGCACATGTTTGCTGAAATGAAGTGAAGAAACCTGGGTAAGTCTATAGATCTGAAACATTCTGCAAAATTAATATTTACAGATCTATACGCTAGTTCATCTCAGTGAAAGTGCGTATATACGCGGCTTTGTCTCAGCTAAAGCACGTATGGAAGTGAGGGTTTTCTAAATATTGTTGGAGAGGTTATCTGTTTATTGTTGTTATATTTCTGTTGTTAGTCAATGAATACTTCATGTAGATCTGGGTTGTTTGAATATTGTATATGTTGTTATGTTGAACATGTAAAAATTTGATCAATAAGTGATTAAATATGATTAATGATGCTGAATGAATAAGGGTTCTACAATTCTGAAAAGATATCTGACTGAAAGCCTCAGATCTGGTTTTGAGACTGATCATATTCTGGAAATTCAATATTCTCAGATCTATACGCAGGTTGGTGTGAAGGAAAGCACGTATACACGTGGGTTTAGAAAAGTGAAGTAGTGTATGCATTTTAAGATAATGAATGATCAGGGTTGAGATTGATTCAGCATGCTGATTCTGAAATCTGGGTTTATTACTGTGTTCTAGTTACAGTGATCTCACAGTTCTTATTGAAGTTTGGGTTAAGTTTATTGGTGTTGATCTTTATGTTGAGTTGTGTTGAAGCTGTGGGATCTAGTGTGAAAATTTATGAAACGTGGTCTGCAGTGGGTCTAAGGTTTGAAGCCTTAAGTATGGAAGTAGAATCTTCCTGCCAGTAGAATTTGGTGTTCTGATCAGGGGGTTGTAGCTCTCTTCCAGTAGAGGCTGGTAAACGAAATCAGGGGGTTGGAGCTCCCTTCCAGTAGTAGCTGGAGAATGAGAGAAGGTTGCAGCCTTCTGCAGGTAGATGCCTGCGTATTGATATGAGTCTGCATCAGTACAATATTGTAAGCAGTTTTCCATATAGTAAATATTGAAGACAAAGACGACAGCAACGGTGGATTTCTCCTGAATTGGGTTTCCACCTTAAATCTTGGTGTTCATGTGTGATTCTCTTGTGTGATGATTTATTCTTCTATTACTGCACATATTTACTGCTTAGCTATCTGATGCATAACTGATAAGCTGGGTTAAATAGTGTTTCTGGAAGTTTATCTAAACAGTACAATTATCTCAGTATACACAAGTTTCTGTTGTGTAGCCACGTATATACGCTAGTTGGGCTAATCAAAGTCGCATATTGAAATCAGTAAGAGAAAATAAAAAGATTGTGATTATTGTAAATACTGATTCACCCGCCCTCTCAGTAGTTTTCCCAACAATTGGTATCAGAGCAGGTCCTTCTAAAGAAGCTTAATCGCTAGAAGGAAGATCATCTAAGATGAGCAATCAAGATGGGACAACATCTATCAGACCTCCACTCTTCAATAGAAACAATTTAATCTTCTCGAAGACAAGGACAAGATCCTATCTTCGATATCTTGGAGTAGATGTATGGGCTATAGTTGAAGGCAATTATCAATATCTAGCCTCAGTTTCGGCAGATCCAATAGCAAGAAAGAACAATGAAAAAAATGCAAAGTTTTTCAATGCATTATTGGGGAGTCTGACTAAATCTGAATTTTTCAAAGTTATACAGTTAAATACAACAAAAGAAATATGGGACAAAATCATTCTAAGCTATGAAGGCGATGCCAAGGTAAAAAGCGCTAAACTCCAAACTCTCAGAATTTAATATGAAAAGCTCATAATGCATAATGATGAAAGCATTGCTAGCTTCTTTTTACGTCTATATGAGATTGTAAATCATATGAGAAATCTTGGTGAAACTATAAATGATACTACTCTTGTAGAAAATGTTTTAAGATCTCTAACTCCTAAATTCGAGTCAAAAGTTTCTGCTATTGAAGAGAAGTAGAATTTACAAACTCTTACTGTTGTTCAACTTCATGGGATCCTAACTGCACATGAAATGACAAAAGGAGGTCCATCTGAAATCAAAGAAGTTGTTTTTAGAGCTACTGCAAAAGGCAAGGATATGGAATAACAATAAGGATTAGGGTATGTTTCAGAAGAAGATGAGATAGATTTTGTAAATAAACTACTTGGTACTGGGAGGTTCAGAGGTAAGCTTCCTTTCAAATGTTTTTTTGTGGAAGAGTTGGTCATTATGCTGCTAAGTGTCCTCATAAAGATAATCATGAAAAGGGAAAGGAATTGGAAAAAGGAAATAAGAAATGTTTCATCAATTGAAAAATTTATTATACTCATGAAGATAGTGATGATCTATCAAATAGTGAAGAAGGAGAATCTGATCAAGATATTAGATTACTCATGGAATTTGAAAAGAACACTAGTGAGACTAAAGATACATTTATGGATGCTTTAGGAGAAAATAATTTTCTTGAAGAAATCAATCAACTCAAAATATGTCTGGAAGAAAATAAAATAGCCATAGATACTCTAAAGAATCATCTTATAGAAAAGGAGAAGCACAATGAGAAATTAGAATGTGAAATGGTAAGTCTAAGAAAGGAAATTGAGAAATTTAAAACCTTAAATCTTAGATTTGCTAAAGGATCTGAAACCATAGATTAAATTATCAAGGTTCAATGTTCTCCTCTTGTAAAGACGGGTCTTGGACATATCAGAGAATCTTCTCAATCTTAAGAACCAAGCTATCTAAATGTAGCTAAAGCCAGCCAACAACATTTCATCACTCAACAAAAGAACAAAGAGAATACCCAGGTAAAACATGACCACTTCAATTCAAGGATGAACAATAAAAGAAGTATCAATCAGCAGGTAAACATCAATAGAAGGTTTCATGATTGTAGAAATTTCTTCTTTAATGGACAATGTTTCTCATGTCATGAATTTGGTCATAAATATGCTCAATGTGTTGCATACAAAAACATCATGACCAGAGAAGCAAGAAAGCAAAGAAATGAGACTGGAATAAAGAAGAATACTAATAAAAAAATTTCTCCTCTTCAAAACGAAATTGAATGTTCTTATTGCAATAACTTTGGACATGAAGAATTTGAATGCAGGAGCAAACTTGAGCCAAAAGAGCATATACCCTCAAACTCCAAGGTATGGAAAAGAAGGACTTACAAGTTGAAAGATGTGTCATAGCTTTATTTGTATAAGGGGAATAAAATGAATGGTAAATTGATAGTGGATTCTCAAAATACATTACAGGTGATAAAAATAAAGTCCTTTCATACAATGCATTAGAGAAGGAAAAGAATGTTACTTTTGGAAATGACTCTCCTGATGTCATTAAGGGTAAAGGTTATGTTTTTGTAAAAGAAAAGGTGAAAGCTAACAATGTTATGTATATGGATGGATTAAATCATAACTTGTTGAGTATGAGTCAAATGTGTGATCAAGTAAATGAAGTTGTCTTTAGTTCAAAATAATGTGTCGTGCGTAAACTTGACACAAGAAAAACGGTAATAAAAGGAACTATAACTCCAAGAAATTTGTATATATTGAAAGGTGGCCAAGAGCAATGCTACTTAGGTAAATCTGCAGAAAATTGGTTATGGCACAGAATATTGGGACATTTGAGCTTCTCTCAAATAAACAAATTTAGCATACTCAAATATGTTCGTGATCTACCCAACATCACTCTGCCTGAAAGTACCATATGCAAATCATGCCAATTTGGTAAGCAAACCAAGGTCCAATTCAATGCCAAAGAAGGATTAGCAAGTAAGCCTCTTGAACTTATACATACTGATCTATGTGGTCCTGTAAGGAAAAAGTCACCTCGTGTAGAACAATACTATATTCTATTTATTGATGACTTTTCTAGAATGTGTTGGATCGGGTTATTGAAACATAAAGATGAAGTGTTTGAAAAGTTTAAGATCTTCAAAGATTTGGTTGAAAATGGATTATATCTAAAAATCAAATGTCTTAGGTCTGACCAAGGAGGAGAATACATATCATATGAATACTTTAATTTTTGTGAACAATATGGCATAAAAGACAATTTTCTATAGCTGGAACTCCACAACAAAATGGCGTGGCAAAAATTAATGAATAGAATAGATTAGCAGATGGCTCATGCTATGCTTGATGAATCTAGAACTCTTGATACCTTTTAGGGAGAAGCAGTGCATACTACAGTAAATATTCTCAACAAGGCACATGTTCGTGTGAACTGTGATAAAACTCCTTATGAGCTATGGTATGGTAATCTTCCCACTGTGAAGCATTTTAGAGTTCTTGGAAGCAAATGTTTTATCAAGAAAAATGATGAAAAACTTGGTATGTTTGAACCTAGAGCAGATGAAGGAATATTTCTTGGTTACTCTTCTAGAAGTAAAGCATATAAATGTTACAATAAAGGACTTCGGAAGATTGTTGAATGTATTTATGTTGTAATTTATGAGTCTCTCACAGCTCCTAGAAGGGAAATAACAACAACGAATGAAGATGATGATGATGTGTACTTTCCCTCATCAAATAACAACAATATAGAAGGAGAACCCAATGAAGCACCAGAAGAAGATATATCAAAAAAAGCTCCATCCATGTATGTTCAAAATAATCATCTAGAATCTCAAATATTAGGAGAAAAGGGATTAGGTGTCCAAATAAGAATAAATCTTGTAGGATCCCCTAGCTATCTGGCATTCTTATCCACTATTGAACCACAGAATGTAAATAAAGCTAGTAAAGATGAATGTTGGATTCAAGCCATGAATGAAGAACTTGATCAGATTGAAAAGAATCATACTCGGGAATTGGTTCCAAGACCTCATGATAAAAATGTTATTGGAAAAAAATGGATATTCAAAAACAAGTTAAATGAAAATGGAGATGTTATTTGAAACAAAGCTATACTTGTTTGTAAACGATATGCTCAATAAGAAGGTATATACTTTGAAGAAACATTTGCACCTGTAGCCAGACTTGAAGCCATAAGAATGTTTCTTTCTTTCTCAAGTTTTCAACAATTCAAAGTTTATCAAATGGATGTAAAAATTCTTTCCTAAAATGGTGATCTAGAATAAGACGTTTATATAGAACAACCAAAAGGATTAATTCTGGGAAATGATGAAAAACTTGTTTGCAAACCTAAAAAGGCTCTATATGGTCTCAAATAGGCTCCTCGAGCATGGTACTATTGCCTTGACAAATATCTTCAACAAAAAGGTTTCACAAAAGGATCCGCTTATAGTAACTTATACACAAAATTGAGAATGATAAACTTTTAATTATTGTTATGTATGTTGATGACATCATTTTTGGGAGTAAGGAAGAATCAATGAGTCAAAAATTTTCTTTTATTATGCAGCGAGAATTTGAAATGTCATTACTTGGGGAACTAACATATTTTCTTGGTTTACAATTGCAACAAGAAATAGATGGCATATTTCTCTCACAAGCAAAATATCTCAAGAAAATTCTAAAGAAGTATGGGATGGAATATTTCAAACCTGTAATCACTCCAATGGTAACTAGATGTAACCTCAGTTCTCATGATGACTCTCCCATGGTAAATCAACCAGAGTATAGATCTATGATTGGAAGTTTTCTTTATCTGACTGGGACAAGACCAAACATTATGCACGCAATTGGGATTGTTGGATGATTCCAAGCTAATCCAAAAGAGTCACACCTTTAGGCTGTAAAAATAATATTCAAATATCTACAAGGGACTCAAGACTTTGGTCTATGGTATCCAAAAAATGTTGATATCACTCTTCATGCTTACACAGATGCGGACTAGGCTGGAAATGCTAATGATCGAAAAATCACTAATGGTGATGCATTCTATATGGGGCCCTGATTAGTATCTTGGTTCAGCAAGAAATAAAGTTCTATTGCCTTATCTACAGTAGAAGAAGAATATGTGTTTGTTGCATCATGTTGCACACAACTTCCTTGGATGATGCAGACACTACAAGATATTCAAATTAAATGTGCTCCTCCCATATCCATCTTATGTGATAATACAAGTGCCATCAGTATCTCAAAAAATCATGTTATGCATTCCAATACCAAGCACATTCCTATCAAGTATCACTTCTTACGCGAACAAGTGCTTCAGCAAAAGGTTAAATTGGAGTATGTTCCCTCCAAATAACAAGTTGTTGATATATTTACTAAACCTCTTCCTAGAGAAGCATTCAAATATCTCGGATAGAAGCTGGGAGTTGTCTCTGCCTCTCTTATCAATTCTGCTTAATAACAGAAGATTGAATTCGGTACACTGTTTGCATGTAGGCAAATCGTGTATATATGCGAGTTTCTGTACAAATCTGCGTATGGTTTTTTCTGATAGAAATTTTATGGGTCAAATTTCAGAATAGTCTGTGGTGTTGTTGGGTAAACTATGTTGTTCTAGTATTCATCTTATAATACCTTTCTTTGATATTTATCTTATTGATGAAGATGCTTTGATGAGTTAGCTATTGAATGTGTTCAAGATGCACAAGTTTAGGGGGTGCATTTGCCTTGATGAAGAGGATGCATTGTTGGCTTTATGATTGGTTGTTGTGTCATGATCTCATGTTTGAGATTCTTTGGTTATACAGAGCCATATTTGTTATTTGATGAAAAGTTCATGTTTGAGACCTATGATGTAAATTTTTCATATTCAATCATGTGTAAAGACTTGTTCAAATTTGTAAACCCACTTGGTTAGGTAATTGAGTCATTATGTAAATCCTCTTGGTTGGATCCTTGATGTAATTTTGATTTCCTTGGTGATAGGAAAGGTCATACTTTTTTGAGTTAAAGAGTCATGTATTTCATTGAAATTATGTCCGCATGTGCTCAGGGGGAGCAATCGTCCGCCCTTTGATCTTGATGTCAAAAGGGGAGAATATTTGGTGTTTGAATAATTTTTATGTATCTACAGGATGTGGCGATCAAACTCAATCATGGTTTCCATCAAGTCCAAAGGGGGAGATTTTTGGCAATATGATTCTTTGGTGTTTGAATAATGTTTATGTATCTACAAGATGTGGTGATCAAACTCCATCATGGTTGCCATCAAGTCCAAAGGGGGATATTGTTGGCAATATGATTCTTATGTCTTAGTATGTTGTCCTTGATGGAAACCTACTTGATGTGTTTCCTTTTTATAGAAACCTATTTGATAAAGATGTAAAAATGATGTTTCTACAGGTCATTTCAGATGTGATAGAGAAATTAATTCCAGTAAGTGCCTGAGAAATGAAAAGATAATATTTCACAGTATTTACGCAGTTTTTATGAAGATAAGTCATGTGTACACGTGGGTACAAAGAAGCCAAGTCGCGTATGCCTTTTGCGCTCTAAAATTATGATACCAGGGGGCATTACCATGGTGTTAGCCCACAGTATTGAGAGTTGTGTCGTATATTTGATTCCGTCTAGGAATACCATCAGTACTTGTGTGGTTTTGGCTCATGGTATTGGTAGAGGGTAAATCTATATAAGGAGAAGAAGATCATAGTGAAAAAGATGTGAATGTGTAAGGGTTGTTACTGAATACTTCTCTCTGAAGTATATCTGCATGGGATGGACTTTGTTTATTGGTAGATCTGAAACTATGATGCACCCTTGGATACAATGATGGATCGGGATCTCTAGACCTGAAATCACTATGTATTTGATCTATTGATGAGATGATTGGATCTGTGACCTGGCGCATGTTTGTTGAAATGAAGTGAACAAATCTGGGTAAGTCTATAGATCTGAAACATTCTGCAAAATTAATATTTATAGATCTATACACTAGTTTGTCTCGGTGAAAGCGCGTATATACGCAGTTTTGTCTTAGCTAAAGCACATATGGAAGTTAGGGTTTTCTGAAGCTTGCTAGAGAGGTTATCTGTTTATTGCTGCTATATTTCTGTTGTCCATCAATTAAGTCTTCATGTAGATTTGGGTTGTCTGAATACTATATATGCTGCTAAGTTGAATATGTACAAATTTGATCAATGAGTGATTAAATATGATTAATGGTGATGATTGAATAAGGGTTATGCAATTTTGAAAATATATCTGACTGAAAGCCTCAGATCTGGTTCTGAGATTGATCATATTCTAGAAATTCAGTATTCTCATATCTATATGCAGGTTGGTGTGAAGGAAATCACGTATACACGCGAGTTCAGTAATGTGAAGTAGTGTATGCATTTTAAGATAATGAATGATCAGGATTGAGATTGATTCTGCATGCTGATTCTAAAATCTGGGTTTATTATTGTGTTCTAGTTACAGTGATGTCACTGTTTTGATTGAATTTTGGGTTAATTTTATTGGTGTTGATCTTTATGTTGATTTGTGTTCAAGCTGTGGGATCCAGTGTGAAAATTTATGAAACGTGGTCTGCAGTGGATCTGAGAGTTGAAACCTTCAGTATGGAAGTAGAAGTTGTTGAGATTCAAAAAGATGATGAAGCTTAGTGAAAATCAGTCACCTTCACTAAGTGGGCATGTAGGCTATTTTTAGGTGTAAGTCTATTTTTAGACTATGTCTATTTTTAGACAATGGTGATCATATTTCAGAAGTTGCAGGATGCTATTTGTGGATGGTTGGTCAAGTTGGAAAAACAGATGAAATTCTATTTTTAGAATATTGGGCGAAGTCTATTTATAGACCGTCGATCTAAAAATAGATGTGTCAATTATTATTAGCCCTTAATAATAATCAGACTCTAAATATCAACTTATTCTCTTGGAGCACTTTATTTCAGTATACAGATTTGGAAAATTAGTGGGCTGAAGGAATTAGACAATTCCTAGGGTTTAATGGTGGTTCATGCATGGAGGACTCAATTAGAACTAAAGTGGCAAAGTTATGAGAGAGTTGGAAGAGTAGTTCATGGAGTTGTTATTCAGTTTAACTCAGTTATTGGAGTTAAACTCAGTTGAGCTAGTTGTATCTAGTCTAACTGAATGATACACTAGTGAGAGTGGAGTGAATTAATTAGTTAATTAATTCACTTGTTATAACTCACTAATCAGACAATCTCAACAATTAACTACAGTGCATGTCAGTTCCAGTGGAGACCCAGTAGAGAGGTAGGTGAAAGGGTGAGATGGACTATCCGTTGTGACTATAGTGATGCATTGATTGCATCACACACACATTGGAGTTGCCAATGAGGATTGCGCAATCAAGGAAAGGCCAATTCGAATTCATTCAGAGGTCTTCTTCAGCAGGGATTGCGCAGTGGAGGCAGGCTATCAAGTGGCAAGAAATCAGTGCATGGATTTGCATATTTCTTCATGTTAGTGTGTGACGATTGATTGTACTGAGAGCTTGATGTACTAAGCTTTGTATGAGATTGTTGCATGATCTCCATGATACATAATATATGATAGTTGGGGGTTTTAGCTTCAGGATTTCTCGTTAAAAAACTGTGTTATGAGCGATTGTTTTTATTGCTTCATGTGTTTGCAATTGAGTTTAAATTTCCGCAAAATATTAACAGTGGAAGGATTCTGTATTTAGCAAGAAGATAAAATGTTGTTAGATCAAGGGAATCTAGATATATACATGCATATTTCATATAATTTATCCATGTTATCAGAACAGTGTTAATTCTTGAAGATTGCAATTGTGAAGAATTGTTGAGTTTGTGTTGGTGTACAATTCGAATTTGCTGCAGAAATTTCTTGGTGCGATAGTTGAGTATACATTGAAATGTCTTTCAATCGGTTGCGATTGGAGTATGCCCTTGAGGGCAGCTCGAATTACATATCCTGGAAGGATAGGATGGAGGTGGTGCTAGAAGATAATGGACTGAAGGATTTCATCGATAGCGATCTTCCTAAGCCGAGGTCTAGCGATGCTGCATTACTTGACGCATGGCAAAAGAAGGTAGCAAAGACAAGAAGAATTATGTTGGAAGGTGTGAAGGACCATATTGTGTCAAGCCTTCATAGGAAATACACTCCATTTGCAATGTGGAAGGCTTTGACAGATTTTTTCCAAAGCAGCAGCGACCAGAGGAAGTTGGCACTGAAAGATAAGCTCAGAAAAATAAAAATGGAGAAGTGCGACAATATTCCAAAATATCTCAAGAAGTTTGTCCACTGTAGGGATGAACTGGGAAGTGTGGGGATTACTGTTGATGATGATGACTTGGTGAGCTTGGCTCTCCTTGGGATTCCGAAGAGTTGGCATAGCTACGAAGACTCTATTAATGGATGGGAGAAACTGCGAGGTTGGGAGCGACTTTGGTCAGATCTTGTGTAGGAGGAGATAAGGTGAAGTACCAGGGAAGGCTCTTCATCGAAGAATGGAGATGAAGAGAATTGCGCTTTGGCTGCAAAAGCAAGGAAAGGGAAAGGGAAGAAATTCCACTCCAATTCCGAGGCTTAAGGAAAGAAGTAGGATTTTTCCAAGGTGAATTGTTTTCACTATCACGAACATGGGATTTCGCCACTAACTACCCACAGAAGAAGAAGAACAAGAAGGTTGCTAGAGCTGCAGCGGGTGAGGCCTTAACCTCATAATTTGAACTTAATTTATCTTTGATCGCATGCTTGGTTTAGAGTGCTATGGGATCGGTGTTTTATCTTGATAGTGGTGTGTCTTTCCATATGACGGGAGACAAGGAGTTGTTTAGTGATCTGGAGAAGAAAGACCTCAAAATGCATATAGAGATGGGTGACGATGGTCGATACAGTGAAACTGGAATTGGGACCATTACCTTTGAGAGGGAGTCAAGTAATCCATTTCTGTTGAAAGATGTTATGCATGTTCCAGGTCTGAAGAAGAACTTGGTCTCGGTCGCAATGTTGGAAGACAAAGGTTATGACGTTGTTTTCAGCGATGGAAAAGCTTTCCTGTGACACAAAACAATAGGTCAAACCAAGAGAATATGGATTCGAGTTAAGAATCTCTACAAGCTGGAGGTATATGGTTGCGCTGCAATGATGGGAAAAGTAGAAGAAGTTGTGAGCCGGGATGAGGGCAAATCATGGCACAGGAGATTGGGCCATCTTCACCATGGCGCCTTGAATATTTTGCAGCAGATTTCTACTGGACTTTCCAAGGGTACTCTTGTGCAGTCAGATCAGTGCAAGGGATGTACTATGGGTAAGTTTGTGAAGACCACCTTTCATGAGATGGAGAACCGTGCTTTGGTGATCCTGGAGAGAATTCACACAGACGTGTATGGACCTTTCTCGGTTTCTTCAACAGCAAAACACAGGTATTATGTTATTTTTTTTTATGACTATTCTCATAGATGTTGGATCTTATTCATGTAGAAGAAGAGCGAAACATTCTCAAATTTTTGTGTGTTTAAAGCATTGGTGGAGAAGGAGTCGGGGAAGCAAGTGAAGGCTCTGTGGAGCGATAATGGTGGTTAATAGATGTCGAACGAATTCAAAGACTTCTGTAGCAAAGAAGGAATTCGAAGAGAACTCATAGTGCCTCACAACCCACAGCAGAATGGGGTCGCGAAGAAGAAGAACAAAACGATCGTGGGTGTTGCACGAGCTATGCTGCATGACCAGGGCCTACCGATGCACTTGTGGGCAGAACCATGCAACACTGTGATTTATGTGCAAAACCGTTTTCCTGATAGAGTACTTGGCATGAGTACACCTGAAGAAGCTTTTATTGGTAAGAAGCCTGATATTTCTCATTTGAAGATTTTTGGCTCATTTGTTTACATTCATGTGACAAAGGACGCCAGGAAGAAGCTGGAGCCAACTGCAGAAGTTGGGATATTTGTGGGGTACATAGAAACACCCCATAATTATCGTGTGTATTTGCCAGACATTCGAATGACTGTGGTGCGATGGGATATAAAATTCAATGAGGTGAAAGCCATGAAGTTGTCACTTGAGAGGGAGCTACACTTGCATGCAGAGGAGGAGATACTTGTTCCCAAATATGAGCCTCTAGATGTGGATCAGCCACAGGAGGATATTCATGGAGTGGAGGAGTCCACTCATGTAGAACCAAACATCAGAACTGGTAGAAAGCATACCACAAAAGCTGAGAGACTGAAGCTTGATGCGGCACAGAACATAGGAGTCCCTACATCATAGCGGAGACAGAGACAGTCACCTGACCGATTTACTAGATACATGGATCTTATGAGCAAGTGTATCGTGACAGAGCCATCTTCTTTTGAAGAAGCAGTGCAGGAGCCCACATGGGTATATTCCATGGTGGAGGAGTATGACTCCATTGTTAGAAACAGTGCTTGGCAGATTGTTCCAAGGCCGGTGGGAAAATCAATGGTAGGTTCGAGATGGATCTACAAGGTAAAGTAAGCTGCTGATGGGAGCGTCGAGAAGTATAGGGCAAGATTTTTTGCCCAGGGCTTCTCATAGATCAAGGAGATTTATTATGAAGAAACCTTTGCACCTGTCGCACGGTATTCTTCCATAAGGACCATCCTTGCTCTCTCAGCACAGATGGGTTGGAACATTCATCAAATGGATGTGAAAATTGTGTTCCTTAATGGGATCATTGAGGAAGAAGTGTACATTGAGCAGCCTGAAGGATTCAAAATCTTTAGTAGCGATTCGCATGTGTGCAAGCTCAAAAGAGCGTTGTATGGTCTGAAACAAGCACCTCGTGCTTGGTACACTTGGATCGACAACTATTTCACCGGACTTGGTTTCACCAAGACTGAGGCGGATGCAAACCTGTACCAAATTGTGGTGGAGGGTAAGTTTTTAATCATTGTTATTTATGTTTATGATTTAATACTAACGGGTGATGAGCAGTTGATACACTCATGCAAGGCAGATCTTGCAAAGGAATTCGAGATGAAGGATTTGGGCCTCCTTCATTATTTCCTTGGATTGGAAATTTGGCAGCGGGAAGGTGAACTGTTTGTGTCTCAAGGCAAGTATGCTCGGGAGATACTGGAGAAGTTTCACATGCAAGGCTGCAAGCCTATCGACACTCCTCTTCTAGTAAATTGGAGGAAAGAGGATGCTACATCGGTAGAGGTAGTGGATGCCACTGTTTATCGATAGTTGGTGGGTGTTGTGGAGGTAAATCCCCTCTGCGGACAGAGGCGATCCCTACTAGCCCATACCGGGTCTAGCAACAATCATTCACACTATGGTGCAGGTTCCTAATTGCAATAAACTGACTAGCGATGAAGGCTTACCTGGAATCCAACGTTGTTGTTTGTAGAAGAGGTGGCGCTCCCGTTCCTTAGCTCTGGCAGATCAAGATCCCCACGATCTCCATGATAGGACACCTGCACATGCGAGAAACAAAACAAACGCAAGCGTAAAATCCAGTAGATGCAACTATATACCAGTCAGAAAGGACATAACTCATCATTATAAATAACAACAAGAGTGGAACCATAACCAATAGTCGTTCATTAATAATCAATCAAAGGAAAATTACAACCATAGTTCTGACGCTGAATTCTCCTTCGGCAGGTCGCCAGCAGAAAACGTCTCGAAAAGCCTGTCAAGGATGGGACAAACCTCTCTCTTCGGATCTTGACGATAGTCTCCTTGCTTGAAATTGGCCTTAAGGGAATTATGGAGGCTCTTACAGCATAAGGCTCTTGGAAATTTGGGAACTTGAAGACTCGAAGACTCGAAGACTAGCTTGCAATGGAGATGTGCAAGCTTTTATAGATGGAGGAAGGGGAGTTGGGATCCATATAATCGTGGGATTGGCCCTATCATCAAGGAAGCTTCCATGAGAGGTGGCAAACCACTTCCTCTTTATGGAAACCCGTAGCCAAACCTCCCAACTCAAGATAGATATCAGTTCCTGGATCAGTTAGGACGAAACTTCCGCCATTTATTTTTTTAAAACATTCCTTAAATTGGCTGGCGCGAGTGCGAATCTGGGACAGAGCACCAACTGGCGCGGCCTCTTTGAATTATTTTCCCCATTGGCGCGGGTACTGAACTGGCTACCCGCGCCAATGCAAAAAGGGCCATTTTTAGGGTTTTTCACAAGGAGATGTCTTCAGGGCAATGAAAGCTTTTGTTTAGAGGGATGTCATGAAAGTGGTTTCAAGCCATGTCACTTCTCACAGGTCACGAAACGAGCCCTCCAATGTGCGAGATGGGGATTGAAGGGACGGTGACAAATTGTTGTGTAACAGATGCCCCCTAAAGTATGAGGCCCGAACAAGAGAGAGGGGTGAAATGCTTTACGAGAACGTGTCCAACTGAAAAATCCGCCATCGGAAAACCTGCGTGAAGAAGTACAACTGATGTCTCAAATACATGATATATTTGTGGTATGGGCACAGCCATCCATAATAGAGTATACAATAATCCATATCCAAGGCATGGACGCAGCCATCCAGTGAGGATCAGGAAATAGACTCAGGTATGGTCGCAGCCATCCAATCAGTGAGTCATGTAACTAATCATAATAATCCACAAAATCGCAGCCTGGATTATAACAGGCAGAATCCAGGGTCTTGCACTCCATCTCGACCCGAACAAAGTACAAGTTCAAGCATGCGAATATGTGAGCCGAAGTCGAACATGCAAGAACATCGCCTGATTACCAGCCAATGATGAAAGTTGTTAACAGATGCGAGAGGTACCACCATTAATGCCAATGGTCCTCAAGGTACTACAGGTACAATCTACGGCATGTGAACAGTGAGCTGACATCGAAGACCTGCAGAATCACTCGATCGGAGGCCAATGATGAAAACCTCACGTCGAATGCGAAGAAACTGCCATTGAGGCATGCAGGTTCTAAGGTACCAGAAGGGAGTCTCTAGACCAGCTTCCTGGATAATGAGCTGAAGTCGACAAGAAGTGACCTTGATCGAAGGTGGGCCATATTTTTTCCCACATCATCGACATGAGACAGAGGAACATAATGTTTTTTGTGAATCACGATCAGATGAGAATCAGAGGAAGGTTGATACTTGCAGAGGTCAACTTCTCTTGAACATATAAATGGCACGACAGTGAGTTTGGCAGTATTTGACATCAAAAGATCAGAGGTCATAGTGACGAGGCAAAGAGAAGATGAGAGGTCAAAAGGGATTACCCAAACCCACGAAAGCAAGTGAAAAATGAGATGAGATGTCCCCAACCCGACACGAATGCAGACAAGTGCCATGTTCAAGAGGGACATACTGCCGACAGGACAATGATGCTGGTTCCATTTTCCCTACCATCCTGGCGAGTACCTCTTTATTTTTACACAAGCTTGAAGAGGATACCATATGCTTGTCATATAATTTCATCCTTCGGAAGAACCCATCCTAGTACATTTAACGAGCCCTAGGAAGGAGAAACTCGAATAACGTCATGATTGACAATTTCCGATGTCATTTAGGTTTAACGAGTCTGAAAAAGGGAGAACTCGGCGTCTTTTCACGTTTAGAGAGTTTGAAAAGACAGCAGAAAAGTAAAATCCAACGGTCCCTTTTCGTAAATAGTTCCTCAGACCCGAAAAGGTAGAAAACTATATCTGAGAAAGCCTCCTAGTCATGATAGGCTAGGGTATTCCTTTTTCGTAAATAATATATCCCAGCCCGAAAAAGGGGTAAACGCATACTAGGTAGATGTCGTTTCGTGTCCACTTTAACGAGATCGAAACGACAAGGAACTTGGCAATATTTTCAGTTTTAGAGAGTCAGAAAAGAGCTAAAAGATGACTCCTCCTGGAGGAACGAGTGGTATAAAGGGTAGCAACTGGTTCCGGTAATGGTGGAACTGCTCTGAACAAATAAAGGTCGAGAGGCTGGCTAACAAGACCACTCATCGAAAAATATATCAAATATGATTAGAAATCAACATAAGTATATAAAGATTCCAATTGGAGCTCTTGCGATGATTGGGTAGCGGTCTGAAGGGAGATCAGGAACGCGCTCAGATCCAGCGCCAGTACACTGGTGAAAAGCCCAGATCTCCTCCAAGATCTGCAGCAACGAGGCATCAAGCTGGCTCAGAAAGTCGGACGGTCGAGGGCCCCTGGAGCCCCCACTTTCAAGCAAGTTATCATAGACAAGGGTAAGAAGAAGGTTGAGGGTTTGAAGATTCCTGGTTCTTCAGTAACTAGAAATCGCCCCAGCAATGAGGAGCTACTTTCAAGCGGCCGAACGGAAGACGCGTTGGAAGACTCAGCCAGAAAAGACGAAATCAGCCTGGAACAACCCTCGCCGGGGGTAGATCCGCAAAGGAAAGCAGCAGATCTGAGAAATACTGCTAACCAAGGCCCCGATCTTGGTCGATCTAGAGACTCTGGGGAAAACAGCGGCCAACCGAAGTATCAAGGTCGATGCAAACCAAAGGCTCTCGACAGCCTTAGGGTGGTTATCACTGATCCAGATATGCAAGACTACCGGGATCATATGGCTATTTATGCGGTCATCTATAAATTCATGGGTTTTTGGCCCAGTGAAAAAGCTCTCTGTCAATAGATCAAGCAAGTCTGGAAACCACGAGGGGAAGTATAGCTTCACCTGGGGGCCAAAGGTTTCTTCACCGTGGTTTTCACCAATCTGGAGGATAAGGATCGAATCTTTGAAGGAGGCCCTTATTTTTATGCCTCCGCGGGCCTCTACATGCGGCCGTGGAAACCCAACTTCGCGCCCGAACAGGAGACCTTTACTCAAGTGCCAGTCTGGATAAGGCTTTTCTCTCTGCCAATTGACTACTGGAGACCAGCAGCGCTGGAACAGATTGGTAACACTTTGGGCACCTTTGTCCGTGCTTCTGAAGCCACTCTTCAAAAAAGGTACACGACTTATGCCCGCATATGCGTTGAAATGGACGTCTCCGGACCTCTGCACGAGGGGCTTTGGTTAGAATACAGAGATGAAACCTACTTTCAAACTATTGACTATGAGCAGATACCATTCAGATGCCGGAAATGCCATGAGCACGGGCATTTAATTGGAGAATGCCCTCAAAACAAAATGGAGGAAATCCCCAAAGGGAAACCCTCCTCGGTCTCGGATGGATTTATCCGACCCACAGGCAGGCACCGAGCCAACCGCAGAAATCCTCCTAAAACGACGGCACCAAACACGGGCACAACAAATTCCTTTGAAATATTAGGAGAGGAGTCTCAGATGGAAAAGGCAGAACAAATCCCAGCAGTAAAGCCGGCAACGGAGATAGACGACCAGACCAAAGAAGTCTGCAAATCGACTGATCTCAGCACAGCAAATTCAGAAGACAAAGTTCAGGAAGAAGATGAGGATATGGTCCTCAGTGAACAAGGTACGGAGGACCTGGAATTAGGTGAGATTTTGGAAAAAGAGGGGCTAGATCTCAATTCAATAGTGGAACAGTGGAAACAAAAAGGACTTGACAAAATACCAGAAGAAGAAATTAACAGGGTTAACCACCTGTTCCTAACCAGACAGGACGCAGCATCAAAATAAATGAAGCGAGGGTGTGGGGAAACCAAGGGCTTGGGTATCAAATCACAAACCCTACACCACACGCAAGCTAGCAGCCAGTACAAGAAGAAACGAGGAAGAAGATCTGACAAATATGCTCTCCTCGAATTGGGTCAGATGTTAATAAACTCAGGAAGATGAAAGCCCTTGAGGTTTTCTCCTTCCTATCCTAAACCATTGTTAATAATGAAATTCCTCTCATGGAATGCAAGAGGACTGGGAAGCCTCAGGAAACAGAGGCTCCTGAAAAAGCAAATCACGCAAGAAAAACCGGATATGGTTTTCCTCCAGGAAACCAAATGCACAAATTAGAAACTAGCTGAGATGATCAAGCATCTAGGCAAACATCTCGAGCATCTAGCTGTGGAAGGAAATGGAATGAGTGGAGGCCTTGCAATTCTATGGAGCCCGAATGTCTACCATCTCATTAATGCTGAAGCCTCAAAAAACTTTCTAGCCTTGCAAATGAATATTATAGGGGAAAAAGGCTCTTTCTTATTTGCTAATATTTACAGCCCTCAGCGTCTGGAAGATAAAATTCTACTGCTCTGTCATCTAACCAATTTGCATCACAGACACAGCACTTCCCAGGCCATTTATGGTGGTGACTTTAATATGATAACCTCTCTTGAGGAAAAGAAGGGGGGCACCAGGGCTCTCAGTAACAATGCCCTGGCCTTTAATGCCTTCATTCAAGAAGTCAACTTGGTAGATATCAAGCCTCGCAGTGGCTTATTCACTTGGACCAACAGACAAGGGGGAGACAGGATGATAGCGTCCAGATTGGATCACTTTCTAGTCTCTGAGAGCCTTCTCCTTGAAGGAAACATCATGAGTTCTGACATCCTCCCTTCCGGGGGATCAGACCACTGGCCCATCTCTCTGCAAACCTCGATCTCGGGCACCCCCAAGAACATGCCTTTCCGCTTTGAGAGATTCTGGCTGACTCACAAAGACTTTCTCCGCAACATCAAAACCTGGTGGAAAGAACCTATGCTCATAGAGGGAACGAAAATGTTCAAATTACAAGCAAGGCTCAAGTTCATTAAGGCACAGCTAAAAACCTGGAATCGAGAGGTCTTTGGCGATATCTTTGCAGACAAACGACAGTTGGAGCAACAACTGGAAGAGATCCATAGTAACTGGATTCAGGGTAGCACATCACAGGATTCGATCGAGATGGAAAATGAACTCATGAAGAAATGGAATGAACGATGTGAGCAGGAAGAAATACTTTGGAAGAAAAAATAGCACAATCAATGGCTGAAGGAAGGCGAGAGGAAAACTAAGTTCTTCCACAGGTCAGTAATGGACTATCGTTGCAACAACAGAATCACCAAAATTCAAGGAGAGCATGGAACGGTTCTCAACTCGCACCAGGACATTGCCTATCAACTTCGCAATCATTTCCAATCAATTGCCACTGAACCGAACTTCGATCGACGGGAGGCCATTGCCAAGGTAATCTCCACCATACCCAAACTCATTACAGAAGAACAAAACAAAGCCCTGGAGCGATCCGTTTCCCTACAGGAGGTGGAGATAGCAGTAAAAGAAATGGCCAACGGGAAGGCGCCAGGGCCGGATGGCTTCATAGTGGATTTTTTTAAGGCCTGCTGGGATGTTGTGAAAGAAGACATCTGGGAAGTGGTGGAAGACTCACGAACCTCTTCATCCATTCTGAAGTCCCTGAAATCCACATTTATTGCATTAATCCCCAAGGAAGTGGATGCATGCACTCCGTCCAAGTTCAGGCTCATTGCACTCTGCAATGTGGTGTACAAGATAATATCGAAAGTCATAGCCAATCGGTTAAAACCTATTCTACCTCAAATCATCTCTGAGGAACAATCAGGTTATGTGGAGGGGCGACAAATCATGGACAATATTATGTTAGCTCACGAGATGATTCACACGCTGCAGTCGCTCAGAAAGGCTGGCATGATAATTCAATTGGACCTCTCAAAGGCATATGACAAAGTAAGTTGGGACTATCTAGAAGCTGTACTCAAGTCGTTTTGCTTCAGCACCAGATGGATCACCTGGATTTTAGCTCTAATAAAATCGCCTAATCACTCGATTTTAATCAACGGAGCCCCCTCTCAACCTTTCTACCCGTCCAGGGGCATCAGGCAGGGAGACCCTATATCACCTTTCCTTTTTGTCATTCTTATGGAAGGCTTCAGCTGCCTCATTAAGTCAGCCAAGGAGAATAATATGATAAGGGGCTTGCAGCCGTTAGACAATTTTTCGGCCACCATGCATCAACAGTTCGTGGATGACACCATGCTGCATGGCATGCCCATTGTAAAAGAAGCAAAAGGTTTTAAGCACATTCTGAATCTGTTTAGTCAGGCATCAGGTATGGATTTTAACTTTGAAAAATCCTCGGTTTTCTTCTTTAACACCCATCTGGCGGTTCAAAGGCACTTAATGGAGCTCCTCGGTTTCAAACGGAGCACTCTCCCTTCCAAGTATCTGGGGGTTCCCCTCACGGACAATCCTTGGCACAGAGGTCGTTGGGAACAGCTCATCACCAAGCTAGCGGACAGGTGCAACCACTGGACCAATCGTGTCCTAAATTTTGTGGGTTGCTTGGTCATGACCAAGGCAATTCTCCAAGCTATTCCACACTACTTGCTATCGATTCTCCCAACCCCTCAGGGGATCCTACAGAAGATTAGAACCATCCAGCGAAACTTTCTCTGGTCGGGCAACTTGGGGAAGCAAAAATGGGCGCTTGCAGCATGGGATAAACTCTGCAGACCCAAAAGCTTAGGAGGGATAGGGCTGCAGGATCCAGGAACAACCAACAAGGCCTGCGGAGCCAAGCTATGGTGGAGATGGCTGACAGAGCTGCACACCCCGTGGGCAAGATTATGGAAAGCTAAGTATGCGGTGAAATGGCAACAAGAGGAGCTGCTTCGAATAACCGACGTCCCTGCTGGTTCCCCTATCTGGAACATGGCCCGAGCCAGTCGGCATATCATTCAGGATCATTGCTTCTGGGAGATAAGAAATGGGCAGTGTGCTCTCTTCTGGGAGGATGCTTGGCAACAGCTCCCGAAACTTGAAACCCCTAATCTACAACCTCTGCAGCAATGGTTTCAGGACATGGATAAAATAAAATTTTATCATTACTGGACTCAAAGCAGGGAGCCACAGCAATGGAGGGATTGGAATCTAACTCCCCCCCGGATGATGAACTCCTGAAGAATCTTCTCAACACCCTCAATGCTATCCTTAGGCAGAGAGTTATCAGGGAAATGCAAGGTCCCGACATCCTGCGCTGGGGAAAACTTACAGGAGGTTCCTTCAACCTAAAGGAAGCTCGCTACTATTTGGACAACAGAGAGGAGCGTGACAAAGTTGCATGGTATGACAATGTCTGGACCGGAAGTCTTTGGCCCAAGATTAAGGCTTTTTTATGGCTCATTAAAAACAGGAAGGTTTTAACCTGGGAAAATCTCACTAAGAGAGGGTTCATAGGGCCCTCCCGCTGCCCCTTGTGTGAGCAACAGGAGGAAACCACCAATCATCTTCTCAATGAGTGTGTCTGGACAAACAATCTTTGGGAATGGCTTCAAGAAATATTCCGCCAGTCGGACAGACAGCGAAATTCCATCCACGACACTATAACCAGTTGGCGGCCTCACTACTCTAACAGCACCATGGTAAATACTCTATGGAGAAACAGTCCAGGATTCCTAATCTGGAATGTTTGGAAAGAAAGAAACAATCGTATTTTTCAAAAACACAGCATTCGGCAACTCGATGAATTAAAACTGGTCATTATGCAGGGGTTAACGGAAACAACCCGCACCTGGTGTAAAGAATAGAAGGCTGAGACGATTTCTCCCAACGACCGCAGAATTCTAGGCCTCTTCGGGCTCATCGACTCGGCGGAGCATCTCCTGAAGGAAAATGCCCTCCAACCTGTTCCTCCTCCTGCAATTTGGCACTGTCCGCCCCAAGGATACTGTAAATTGAACTTCGATGGCGCCGCGAGAGGAAACCCAGGCCCAGCCGGGCTGGGTGGTGTTCTACGAGATGATATGGGAAACGTTATACACATCTTGAGCAGGAATATAGGCGAAACCACAAATAACGATGCCGAATTCACGGCCTTAGAACAGGGACTGCGACTCTTAATTCGACTGGGAAAAGGTCTGGTCATCGTGGAGGGCGACTCCTAGCTAGCCATAACCACACTCAAGAAGATACAGCATGGAACAAAGCCGAGCAAAGCAGTAAAGCACTGGAGGTTAGCTGCGGTAACGAAGGTCATGGCACAGCATTTGGCATCCCTCAGCGGCATAATTCTGCAATCTGTGCGAAGGAAGGCCAACTCGCTCGCGGACTACCTTGCGAATTATGCTGTTGACAACCCGACAAATGCCTGGGACACGTGTTGGCATGATCTCACGAATGAACAACTTCGGGATCAGTGCTACACCATCTCAAGGCAAGACCTAAATGCTGGTACTTCCGTAGGACGAACGGCAGGTCATCCATCGTCAGTAGATCAGTAGTAACGATATGGTGATTGCGCACGTCAGGCGGCACAGGCCGAATCGGATAATGAGACACCCTTGGGCTCAGCGATCATTAATGAGGGGGAATGATAGCAAAGGAAAGAGCTTAACTAATCGCATTAAGCAGAGTTTTCCAGTGTGTGAAGGGTCAGATCGTAGGACGGAAATCCCCGATCATCAACCTAGCTTTGGCGGAAGGACCAATTGGCAACATGCCATGAATTATGGCCTTAAATGGCCACTCCACTGCACTCATCACCCCGACTCCATCCTCTTTATTAACTCATCTGCTCGGCCTTTCATTCTCATTCTCTCCTTCGGAAAACGGCCTCTCTGTTTTTCATCTGATTTAGGGACCAGTCTCCTGAGCGACATCTCTGCCTTCACAGACCCAGACGCCATGGCTGATTTGAATTTGCGAACCATAAAAGCCTCACAGGCCCTCAAGAGGGCCAAGGACTGCTATGATGCATCCGTTTCTAAACGCGGCAAGCAAACAATCGAGGTTTTAGAAGAGGAAGTGGAACTGGCGCGGACAAAGACGGATGAAAACGCCATTAGCGAGGAAGTTGATTAGCTTGTCGACCCAGGCACTCCCTCCACGCGCCAGACCCAGTTTTTGCAAACCCAAGTCGTAGCTTGGCAAGTGAAAACAATGTTGGCCAAAGCGATAGCCATGCAGGGAGCAGCGGTGAAGGAAACATTTGCGGCCACATCCATGGCGTCAGCTCGGAACACTGCCCGCCTTGATAAATTGGAAGTTTCGTTCAACTCGTTAGCAGAGGAACTACGCCAGCATGGAAAGGCACTGGAGAAATTCGTCCGACACTTCGAAATTTACCTGCGCCACATCCTCCATGTCTCCATCGAGCTTCTCACGGACGACTCGCAAGCCACTGTAATCAGACGCTTCAAGCCCTGAGCTCCAGTGACAGGCGATGAGGGCATGACTCCAGGCGAGGCGGGACACTCTGGAGCTTCCACTCCTACTCTCTAATGGCTCAGCAGCTTCTGTGGGTTATCTGCAATTGGTCAATCTTTTCTTTCTATACTTGTGTTAGTTTTTCAGTAAGCATTCGGCTTGTAAGAGGCCATTCTGGCCGTCAGCACAGTTTTGTTCTGGTTTTGGTAGTCATGGGCAACCCTACGTGGTAGCCTCGATGTTTTGACTAAGGGCTAAGATGGTTATCAATCTAGCTAGTTTTCAGCTCAGTCACACTTAGTCTCTTGTAAGCTCGAAAGAAGCAGGCCACTGAACTGTCAAAGCCATAAGTCTTCGAGCCTCCTTGATGTAATCTTTGTTTATATTATAATACAATGATCCTAACTTACTTACAAAAAAAAAACAAGACCACTCATCGCAGCGGTTACTCAGGAACGGGTAAAACAACCAAGTGAAGGCATATGATCGGCCAAGCAGATAGTGACGATGGAGTGAGAAATCCAAGGCTCATCTGAAAAAAACAGGCTGATAAGATGACAATCACAAGAGGTAAAATGGGCATGGTTTCATTTTTACACAAGCTTGAAATCAAGAAACTTTGCTTGAAGTTAGTTTCATTTTTACACAAGCTTGAAACAAAGATAAACTATGCTTGAAACCGATTTCATTTTTACACAAGCTTGAAATAGAAACAAACTATGCTTGACAAACTAAGCATGCCCCCCAGCATGGTGACTCAATTCGAGGTACATGCCCCCCAAGCTTCAGACCATGCACCTGAGTAAACAGATGAAGGGAGTGAAGGTTCAAGTGACAAGATCTAAGAAAGACTCGACTGGGATTTTACGAGAACTTATCAAAGACTCGAATTGAATGGGAACGTGTTTCATTATTTTAATGAGGTTGACACATTAAAAGAACTATCCTCAGAACACCTTGTTTCATAGTTTAAGGAGCTTGGCACAAGACAAGGAACTCTGCTCCGACAACCTTGTTTCATTTTTTAAGGAGCTTGACACAAGACAAGGAACTCTGCTCCGATGACCTTGTTTCATTTTTTAAGGAGCTTGACACAAGCAGAACGAACTATGCTCCGAACGACCTCATCATAATGAACAAGAAGTCATCGCTTCCAAGAGTTCCACTCCTGATGGAAGGAAAACATCTTGGAAGTCAGGACCCAATGCCCCCAACACCTGATGCACAATGGCACTATCACTGGGTACAGGCATGGGGTAGGAAGCCACATATTTGATCTGCGGTGGGGCAGATACAACGAGTGGATAAAAACCAGGAAGGGATGATGGCGGGCCAGCTTCCATATCAGGACCAAAGAATGAAAGTTGATCAATGGTCACGATCCATCCTTCATGTGGAAAACAGACCACACGAAAAAGGGAGGAGACAAGCGCTCCCATGGCATAGGTGTAATCACGCCCCAAGAGAAGATTGAAATCCAGAGGCACGGAACAACCATCACGTCCATATGGACGGTTTACCTCCAAAGTAATAGGTAACCTTGGAAAGGATCCCTAACGGTTGACTCGTTCTTGTTAAATGTATGATTCTGCGTAACGCAGGCGCGACGGTGAACCAAACTTCCAAGTAGTCGAGGGATAAAATACTAGCAGACGCGCCTTCTCTATAATGAATGCGCGATGCAAATGAGACCAAAAGCCTGTACTGTAATCTCGAAAGGCACATAAGACGGAAGGCGGTATCCTGCAAATCGACTCCAATCAAAGGAAGCGACCAAACTACTTGGAGGGGCTACCATCGAAACGCGAAGGTCTTCCCCTGATGTTACGGAAGAAGAAGGAGCATCCTCGACGACCTCCATCTCGAAGGTGGGAGGAGTATCCTCCATCACGGGAGGCAGAGGAGCAGCTTCTTGAGATATAGGGACAGGAGAATCTTTCTCCAAGTCCAAGGAATACGAAGAAACAAGAAGAACACAAGGGGATGAGATCCACTCCCAACGGAAAAGACCCACGGTGCACGAGTAGGCAGGCCAGTTCAGCGATCCACGACCAATGGTTCTTGGGGAAACGGTTCCTGGGTACTAATTTCGGGGGGGACGGGGATTGACCAAGGATGACTTTTGACGGACCGTAGGATCAGGCGATGGAGATCTCAAAGAAATGTTGTAACCGGTAGGAAGGCACGAGGCGCGAGAAACAGCGAGGTTGTCCAAAACTCGGTTGGCTTCATCCATATACAGACAAAGGTGAATGGCATGGTGCCCTTCACACAACTTACAGGGATTGGTAATCTTACCTTGCTTCTTAGGAGCCTTACTAACACCAGTTGAAGCCGTGCCCCCAACTTGACTCCCAGAAGCCAAAGGCAACAGCGGGCGACCGTTGGACCATGCTTCAAGCACCTTGGGAATGCCAGGGCAATCTCGAAGAAGATGGTCTCCCGTGCACAACATGCAAGGGAACTTGAATTTCCGCGGAGGGTTGGAAGGTTTA